>QLOH01000457.1:0-600000 GCA_026901365.1 Sesbania bispinosa | reverse complement strand
AAATTACTAATTAAGAAAATGATTTGGAGTAAATGAGAACCTAATTTTAAGAGAAAGAAATTTATTATAATATTACTTATAAACTAATTAATAATTTTAATCGTCTTTTAAAAACTACTAATAAATAATAAATGTTTTTGGGCTTATTATTTAAGGATATGTTTGTGAGCTGAAAAAATGAAGGAGAAGGGAGGAAAGGGAAATGTTTCAAAGAAGTCCTTCCCTCCCTTATGTTTGTGAGTGCAACTCTCTAATTTTATAATGGGAAAAATATGTTTTTCGTCCCTGTAGTTTCGGTCAACTTGGGTTTTCCCTATATTTTAAATCCTTGGTTTTTTGTCCTGAACTTTCTAAGCCCCTAAACATTAGTCCCTGCCGTTAGTTTGGACCGTTAAACCTGTGACGTGGCATGCTAGACAATTAACACGTGACATGCTAGGTACACGTGGCATGCTAGGTAATTGACACGTAACAGGTTAATGTCCAAACTAACGGCAGGGACAATGTTTAGGGGTTTAGAAAGTACAGGGACAAAAAAACCAAGGATTTAAAGTATAGGGACGAAAAGCCAAGTTAACCGAAACTACGGACGAAAACATATTTTCCCTTTTATAATTTACAAAGTCTTTCCCCTCCTTCCTCGTCCTTCATTTCCTCCTAAATCTTTCATTTTCCAACCCTTCAAACTCTCAAACATACCCTAAAGGAACCTCAAATAGGGTCTTTTAAGAGCCTCATGTTTGGTATCAGAATTGAAAGCCTTCTTGACTGGTCATGGTTCACAAATCTCGCTTAGATACATCATTGTTCATTATCGCGGAAGGGTAATGTAGTGCTTATTTTCTTGTATATGTTGGTGACTTTTTGACAGGGAAAAACTCAAGTTTTCTTCTTCACTTTTAGCGAGCTCTTGCACAAAAATTCTCTCTCAAAGATTTAGGACTGCCAGTCACTTTTTTGGTGTTGAAATTATCTCCACATCTACTTGGTTGTTTCTCACTCAACATCATTATATACGAGACATCCTAGACAAAGCTTCCATGAGTGATGCAAAGTTGACCTCCACTCCTGTGTTCACCACGTGTTCTCTTCTTCCTAATCGGATGCCTTTAATGCGATGTTTCTTCTTATTGTCGACTTGTTGGTTTCACTTCAATATCTAGGCATCACTCGGCCTGATATTGCCTTATTTGTGCAAATTGTCTCAACACATGCAAGCACCTCAAGATTTACACATGCAAGCCTCGAAGCATATTCTAAGATATCTAAAGGGCACAATAAGTCAGGGATACATCTTGTCAAAGATTTCAATCCCACTCTCAATGCTTTTTGTGACTCTGATTGGGCAGGAGATGTTGGTGATCGCAAATCAAACCGCCTGCTTTTATATAATTTATATGGGTGTAATGCTATTTCTTGGTCTTGCAAGAAACAACCAACAGTTGCCCATTCCTTACTGAATACCGCACCATTCCCGCCACCACTGCTAGTTACGCTGGCTAAAACAACTAATTCGTGAACTTGGTATTCCTATTTTTGGTATTCCTACCATTTTCTCGGACAACATTGGCGTCACTTACCTAGTTCCAATCCAGTCTTTCATTTCAAGAATGAAAAGCTTAGCCACTGACTATCATTTGTTCGTGATTTGGTTGCTAGCAATAACTTACAGGTCTCCCATGTTCCCTCCTCTCATAAGCTTGTTGATCTACTCCCAGCCTCTATCGGGACCAATCATTCTTTTTTCATGTTCAAAATGGTGTCGTCTCAAAAAATTAAAAAATTCAAAATATCATTTTTGATTATTCTGAGTATTTTTTTTTTAAATTCAATGAATCTATTTTGTTCATTTTTAAATGCATATATTACAAAATAGAATGATGTTAACAATTTTAGTAATTATTAACTTTTTTTTTACCCTTAAGATATTTGACAATGTCCGAAAATAGTTTAAATGAATTGGATTATTATTGAAATAGAAATGTTAAATAAATTAACTATGACAATTTGATTATTAACATAGCACTTTGAAAAACTTGAAAGGTAAATTTTAAAAAAATTATGACAATTTAATAAAATTTTTATTTATTTAAAAATACTCCATCTCAAAATTCATCTTAGGTAATAGGTATCAAGAAACATTGTGTTGATACTGGATATAAATTAACACTTAATCGACATAACAAAAGAAATATAATAATAAAAACAGTTGCCGCATTTTTAAAATATTAATGAAAATGAAAACATTAATAAAATATAAAATATTTTGTATATTAAGCAAATGATTATATTTTTATCCTTTCAATGATTGAAAATATTAATTTTTTTATTAATATCATTTTATTGGAAATAATGTTTCATCAATACCTCAAAACACTCGTTTATATAACTTTTAAGTAGGCATGCGCTGATGTGCAGCACCGACAATAATTTAAGAATTTAAGAACTCTCGTTGTTTTAAGAATGAAGATATCGAACAGCGTCGATACGTCAACTCCTAGTCTCCTATAATATTGAACTATTGATATCATGACTTCATGGGTAATATGTATGCATGGAATCTCACATAAATATAAATATATATATATATATATACCATCTAATTTGATATTATATATATATATATATTTTTCCTCATTTATATTGTAGTATTTTTTTTTTTAAATTATCATATTAAAAACTTGAACAGAGAGAACAAAAACTAAACCATCGAAAGATATATATATATAATATATATATATATATCCTCTAAAAGTTGAATATAAATATTTGGGTTAAATAATATATTTTTAATCCCTCAAAATTAAAGAGATTTGATTTGGTTTCTCATTTATTTTTTTTGTTGGTTTTGATTCTTATTTTTTTAAATCACATGATTTTAGTCTTTGACTTAATTATATCCACTAAGTAATGATGTAGTAATATTTCTTGTAGATTTTTCTTCGATTTTTATTAATTTCAAAATTTAAGAAAATTTTGTTCATATCCTAAAATTTACGGGAAATTTACTATAGATTTATTACAATAAAATAAAGAAATTTATAAACAGCATTTTTATGTAAAAAGTTTATAATTTTTTTTTATAAATTTAGTATACATGAATTTTCAAAAAAAAAAAAAAAAAATTTCCTGTGAATTTTTACTTTGAAAAAGGTATAGAGAAACTCAAAAATGATTTAACGGAGTACAATTAATATGAAAGACTAAAAATATGTAATTTTAAAAATGGAGAACTAAAATCAATAAAAAATAAATGAGAGATAAAAATCAATTTTTATTATATTTTAAGGAATTAAAAACGTATTGAACTCTATATATTTGAGCCGGTGATCCCAAATATATCGCTTTCAACTTACACCCGAAATAAAGAAAAAGGCAGAGAAAAGCGAGTCTAAATCGCATAAGGGAAAAAAAAAGAAAAGAAGGAAGAATATTGTTTTTAATGAATAGAAAATTAGAAATTGGGGGTTGTTTTTGTTTTTTGTATTTTTTTTTGTTTGTAATGACAATGAATTGAAAATTTGAAACTTTTAATGTTTGTGCTTTGTCCATCTTCTTATTTTCTACAATAGAGTGTAAATTAATTAATGGGGGTCAAAGCCGAAAACTAGTCCCTATCAATTTGTTTTTATAATAATAAAATAAAAAAAGTTCTCCTACTTTCAACACGTGTACCATGGAGTGTGGACAATTTATTTTGCATGTTGTCTCGTTCGATTTCTAACTATACTTAGATTTATAATATTTAGGGAGAATGGCCAAAATAAAGTTAAAAAGTTAATTAAAAATACAGAACAACAACAATAAAAATAATGTAATTTAAAAAAAATTATAACATTAGTCAACTTAATAATTCCCTTAAATGTATAAATTAACTATTATAAATTTTAAGGTTGTTATAAATATTAATATTTAGCGTGCATCAATAATAATATATATTAAATATTTTAATTTTTATAATTACATTCTTGCACACAGTAATAAATAAAAGCTCACGGCTAATAAACTCAAGCGGGTTGTAACTTGATTATCCAACAATTTAACGATTGCTTTGGTTATATTTTAAATTATTATTCGTTAAAAATTTTTGTTATGGCATTGTGGACAAAAAGAAAAATCAAAGATATTCTTTTTAGTGTTTTTCATTTTGCCAAAAGGTTGCATTAAACACTTTCTTGTTCCAAGAGATCAGGGGATAAGATATATCATTTAAGGGAAATGCTAACAATAGATAAATAATCAAAATAATTTTTTATTAAAGTATTATATTTAATATTATAAATATAATTGATATAATGATTTTGGAAAAATAATAAATTGTATTTATTATTTCTTTAATAATAGGATCCATCATTTAAAATCTATTAAAAATGTGACAAATTTTTAAATTTGTGAAAATCTCCTGATAAAGAATTTTAATTTGTTTTTACTGATGAGATGGATGCTTTTTGTTTGATGAATTTTTCTTCTGCCATAAAATAAGAGTTTTTTGGAAGACCAATAAATAAGAGTTTAAAATAGGTTAATATAAGTTCATTTTTATTAATGTATTACATGAGCAATTTCAAGTTTGATAAATTATGTTAAGTTACTAATTTAATGGATTAAATATGATAGTATTCAAAAAATTGAGTTTTTATTTTTAAAAGTTATTATAAAAATTTCAAACACATAACAATTTAGATAATATAATAATATATTAGTTTAAATTTTTAAAATTATAGAAATGATTCTGATTTCATTTTATATTAATATTACACTTGTAATTTATTTTTATTTGCATAACATTACTTGCATATAAATTGTACAAAAATAATAGGAAAGAAAAAACAAATTTCACTATCTGTTATTTAAAGGAGAGTTTTTGCCGTCTATAATAGTCTTTACCCGGTTCGAATAAGATTGTCTTCCATAAAGAATATTTGTGGTTTTACAGTAAAAGTCTGATATGAGTTTACTTAATCATAGAAGTTTAGGGCAATTAATCTCACCTCTACCATAAGTTCTTTTAAGTGGCTAGCTAATAACAACTACCAATACTATCAGTTCATTAATTTGGAACTTTCCTTTGCCAAACTGCATAAAATGCATTATTGATGGATCTCTCAAACACCATATTAGTCAAGTCGCTTGTGGAGGTGTGTTTAGAGATGATTGTGTGTGTTGGAGATTTGGTTTCATAAAGAACATTGAGAATGCTACAATAGGGATGAGAATAGACCGAGTCGAGATAGACTTAATTTCAAGGTCTGAGTTGATTGGCCTGCACCTTAAATCAATGGTCTGAGTTTGACCTGTTTACCCGATATATGCTTTATTTTATGGTATGAGGCTTGGTCTACTTAAGCCTGACATGACTTGAAGCCTGCTTAAAAACCTGTTTTATAGTAAGGTATTTGAATATATCATAAGCATGTATTTGAATAAATTTATAGTCTAAGTTTTTTAGGTAAGACAACATACTTATATATTTACACAAACTAATAAGTATATAATTATAGGCAATATAATAAAAATCTTTATAATAATAATGCAATATAAAAAATACTAGTATTTATTTATACTTAGTTAAATAGACCGATCTGATAGATTCAAAAGACTTTTTTGATGGCCTGAAGTCGGACCTGTCTACTATATAGACTTTTGAAAAAACCTTGACCTGATCTATTAATAAACTAACTAGCCTGGCCTGGTTTAGCCTGAGCTGATATAGTCCAGACTATAGGTCCTTGACAAGTGGTCTTACCTTTTCTTCACCCCTAGCTACAATCAACAACGGACTAAACTTTGGGGGATCTTAACTGTTTTGAGGATAAATAAGGATCGACATTTTTCAAACTTGTTGATAGAAACAAACTCAAACAATTGTTGTTAAGTTGATCACCAATGGTTGTGAGGGCACTCATTCATGCAAACCAATATTGTTTTGGCCATTCTCATTATCACGAGGGGAGTCCATACTCCATACAGGTTATGATTACACATACATATAAGTAAGCAAATATGGTAGTATTGGTTGGTTGAGTTTGCTTTCAATTTTCCTCCAGGGAACTCATTTATGAGATTCTCCCCCAATAGCTAGGAGCTATACAATTTTTAAGAGAAGATGCAGTAGGAGTTTCTTTCCCTTGTAGAATTGGTTTGTAGTTTAGGGTCTTTCTCCCTCCCTTAGAAAAAAAAAAATTATTTTGGTAAAATTTTTTTCATAATTGTTTCCATACCTTTTTTAGTTTTTTTTTTTCAATATTTATAATAATTTTTTAAAATCATAAATACATGTAATTTTTTATTAAATTTTGCAAGCGTTAATTATTTATTAAAATGGATGTTGTTCTATATACAGTATATAATTTTCATATTAAATGTTAATATTTAATATTGTACAGTGTAATTTAATTAATTTTTTATTAAATAATTTTAATAATAATATTTTATATTTATATTTAGTAATTATATCTATGATATATACTATCATTAATTTTTTAAAATTTTTCAGATAAGAATTAATACACTATTATAATTTTTAAATAAATTTTACTTTATATGAACACAAAAATCATCCTAGGAAATAAATTATAAATTATATAAAACATTTTTTATTGAAATCACATGGATCTCCCACCGAGCAGAAAATATTCGGGATTAACTTTCATAGCGATTTTTCTTTTTTCAGTCCACAAAGCTAAACATAAAATATCACTTGAAGTATAAAAAATAAAACAATTATTAAATCTAAAGAATGATTTTTCTTTTCTCATTGGGTGAAGGGACATCTCTCTCTTTAAAGACCAAAAGGCGGGTTCAAGAAGCGAAGGTGAAAGGGAAGAAGGGGGGTAATCCCGAAATTATCAAGAAGACGGAGGGTAGATCCAGAATGAGGTCCAATCATTCCAGAAAAACTAGCGTGAGTCTTTTTCTTTACGAGAGATCCGAGTCCAGCTATACAAACGTAGCTTGGACTCGTACAGACTCACTCTTCTCCCACGTATTCTATTCCAATCTAATTCCTAATATATTCTAACTAAACCCAGCTTTCACTGAAAATTTGCCATTTTATTAAAAAACGAAAAGTAAAGAAGAAAAAGCAAAAGAGAAAGAAAATGATGCACACCATCGATCCTCTGACTTGGACCAACAACTATTACTAATTCAACCCCCAAAGAATCAAAGATTCACTGGAGTGTTCACTCTCCTACTCTTTATCTTCCTCGCTTCCCTTGCGGTTAGTTCACTCCTGCTCCTAATCCTATAACTCCAATTTAACTACTTCGCTACTAGTTTTCACATATAACTTCTCCCACGATTTCCTTGTTCTCTCTTTTTGTTTTTGATTCTCACTTCTCAGAGCTATGCTTTTTATCCTTTGAATTTTTCATCGTATTGGTTAATATGATTTATGCTCTGTTCTTCCTGGTTGATTCGGATCGCATTGCATGAGTTATTGTGTGAGAACTTGTAGTTTTTTTCGCGCTTTGTGAATGATTCTTGATCGAGTCTTGGTAGTGTGGTCAGTGGACTTGAGCTTCACTGCTGTAGGATTACATTCATTGAAAGGGGCGTAGGGGTCTCTAAATTATGCATAATTCTTTCCAAGTGTAGGGATTGAGAAATAAAGGAAAGAGTACGAGTGAATAAAATATTATGGCACCAATAAAGAATTTATGCCTTGAAAAAATGAGACGCAAGGTTGTTAGAACATGCATACTTGTGTAACAAAAGGCTTTAAAACATGTTGCCGATGTTGTTTTCCTTCATAATCTTATCTTATGAAATTAAAAGCCATATTGCTATCAAATATTAACAATGTATAGAGTCTTCTTATTCTATAAAAAAGTACGGTGCCCTGTTTTAGTCTAATTAATGCTGATGAAAGACAGTGTTGGTCATACTTGGAAACATATTTTTCTTAAAGGAATTGTGCAATCTGAAGTACTTCATTGCAAAGATCCATGTTATAATGAAGATAATAACATGCTAGCTTTCATAAGAGATAATGATAGAGTTGAAGTTACGTGCCAGCATGAGTGATTATTTGGTTGAGATATATGGTTGGTAAGTTATAGTTTTTAGCAGATGAGATAACCGTTATTGGGACCAAAACCTTCCAGCAATGTGACGCTTTTAGAGTGACTTCAAGCCAGAGACTAGTACAATATAGATATTTATATATATCTATATGTTTAACTATGATATCAGTGCTTTCTTGTTTTGAAATTATATTCTTTATGATAGATAAAGTTGAGGAATGCTTGCAGAACAACAGAAGAGGGTTTTTCCAAAACACAATAAATAATGTAATTTGCCTGTTCATACTCTTTTAAGATTTGAGTACAGTGATACATCCTATTTCATGGGTTATGTAGTTTCATGATTTGCTTGCAAATTTCTTCATTGGATAAGTTTCTCAGTGAAAATTTATGAAGTATGATATAATTGCCTTTGTGAACTAATAATCTAACTTTGAAAATTTTCAAGCTTCCACATCCCACTTTAATTGCTTTGTAACACATATTTGTGTGTAAATAGAGCTTAATGAGTAATGCCTAGTTTGAGCTTTATTATATGTAGAAATATTAGAAGTAATGTGCTCTAACCTTTCTGTTTTCCTTATGTTTGATATTTCCTTTGTATTTAGTTGCAGAATATATGTATAAAAGTGGCATCCTTGAGTACCAATCCCTATGGAGGTAGCTTTCAGAAATAGCTACAGGCTATACATTTTGCTGAGCTGATTGAAACCTTGCATTCATTCTGATTTCACTCATATATAGTTTCCATAGCTGGTGATGCATTCGGTGGTAATGCATAGATACCTGTGGTGCTGCATTCTATTGGGGTATCTTTATATATCATGCCTTTCTCTTAGTTCAGGACAGCATTTGAATAGGAGTACTGGCTTAGAAGACTGGTTGGCTTATTCTGGATCACTTGTAAGAGATAATTCTCAACTCTATGATTCTGTATTTGCTGAAACTTCAACTTCATCATTCTTATTAAATGAGCCAGTTTCTTGTGAGGACTTGGAAGGTGTAGGATCTTTTAATACCACATGCTTGTTAAGCTCAACTCATTATGTGAAATCTGATATTTACATATATGGTGTTGGAAACCTGGAGATACTCTCTCATGTTTCACTTTTATGCCCTGTGGAAGGGTGCATGATAACAGTCAATGTGTCTGGCAACATTAAACTTGGTCAAAATGCATCTATTGTTGCTGGTACTGTGGTTTTATCAGCAGCCAATCTGACTATGGACTACAGTTCTTCTATAAACTCATCATCTTTGGGTGGGCCACCACCTTCCCAAACTAGTGGCACGCCCGTCGGCAATGATGGAGCTGGTGGAGGGCATGGTGGGCGTGGTGCATCCTGTTTAAAAAACAATAAAACAAACTGGGGTGGTGATGTTTATGCTTGGTCTACTTGTCTCAACCATGGAGTTACGGAAGCAAAGGTGGTGGAAAATCTACTCAAAACAATATGGAGGGAATGGCGGGGGGCGTATTAAGCTTCTAGTGAAGGATACTATATATGTAAATGGGTCTGTTTACTGCAGAAGGAGGAGATGGAGGGTCTGATGGGGGTGGTGGCTCTGGCGGAAGTATATTGGTGCATGCCAAAAAGCTGTGAGTATGAACTACTTGTCAGTCTGTGACCATATACCTGTTTTTCATATTATTGCTTCTAAATTACTGTCAAGGGTATCTGTATTGAAGAGTGAAATGCATTTTTATGGCATCTTAAGTCACTTTTTCTAATAGCTGAAACATTATTATTAGTAGTTTTATATAGTGAAGGGTTTCAAAGTGTAGATGATAAGTTAATAGCAGATGTATGTAAAAAAAATTATGATAACAGCAACAGAGATCTTTGGCTTCTGTGGATGATGGCATATTGTCTAATTTTCTGTTTACATGGATTTGCTTTGGCATTGGACCCATGATAATTTACAATTTGCATTTGGCAGTATTCTTTTTCATCTGAAGAGTGCTGATGTTTTTGGAAATGTCTTGTCTTTGTTGAAGGTTTTTGAGTTGTTTCTAGTTTTCAAGTGTCTTTATTGAAAGTTTCTTACAGAACTTGTGCATGTTGTCTATTGGATTGTGCTTGTAACTTTTCTTTTGGACTTCATTTTTTGGATGAGTGTAGGAAGGGATATGGTACTATCAGTGCTGCTGGTGGGATGGGATGGGGTGGAGGCGGTGGAGGAAGAATATCACTTGATTGTTACAGCATACAAGAAGATTTAAAAATTACTGTCCATGGTTTGTTCCAATTCACTTTCTGTACATGATGGTTAAACAATGATGACTCCTGCTTGATGTTTCATTCTACTGTAAGAGTGTTAAGTTCAATCTTCGTGAATAAAATATTGTCTGCAACTTTCAATATGAGCATAGGAAAAAGCCTGTTTTTTTACCAAAAAAAGAAAATATGAGCATAAGTTAGGATATGTAACCTTCTTATATAATGGGAAATAGAATGATATAATACTAACTTACCTACAGGCTACAGTATGTGATATATGAAATCATGAGTTGTTGAAAATAGAAGCTTTCACTTTAATTGTGAAACCTGGCTTGTTTTGACTTCTTTCACCTTTATGAGGATAGTGTCCGGAACCAATTCATCGATGAAATGTCTCAAGTTTTTCATTGAATTTGAAGTTTTTCTGAAAGGTTTTTCTCCTGTTTTAGATTCTGGAATCTGTCCATTATTCCAGATTAGAGTCCATTTTTATTTGATTAGCTTCCAATTGTCACAATGATGTCCTTCATGTCAAGCCAGCAGTTGCTTCCATCTCTTGCAAGCTTAACTCTTTCAGACTCTCTGAGGTGGTGAATAACCCAGTCTCCTCAATTCTTCATCAAGATCTTCATTGTCAGTCAGATAAAGCAGTAAGAATAATATGGAAGAATAGCATAGACTAGAATGGGTGAGGGAAAACCACCTAGGTAGTTTATCAGATCATTTGAATTTGTTTTATTATGAAATTACTCTAAGCACACACAAATATAGAATCTTAATCTCTTGGTGGTGTTGAGACTATGCATTTGATAATTTTAGATATGTTCTTCTCATAAAAAGTTTTTGCTTGACAATGTCATAGTTGTATCTTCAATTCTTTTTCAAAATTCAAATCACATAACATGCAAGTGTTCCTTGTTTATAATCTGCATAGAACGAACGAATTTCAATACAATACATGCATTTATTGTGACAGGAGGTTTGAGTATGGGCTGCCCTGGGAATTCTGGAGCAGCTGGCACATATTTCAATTCAAATTTACTAAGTTTGAAAGTCAGCAATGACAATGTCACAACAGAAACAGAGACTCCTTTGCTTGACTTCTCAACCAGCCCTTTATGGTCAAATGTTTATGTGGAAAATAATGCAAAAGTTTTGGTTCCACTTGTTTGGTCCAGAGTTCAGGTAGGAAAGTTGTACACATAATGTACTACAACAAACACACACATGATCACATGTCACCATTTTATAACTAATTTTTTTTGCATGTGTTTCAGAAAATTATTTATATGGAGAACTACTTTAGTTTTGATCTGCTGAAGCAATAATCATGCCATTTTATTAAAGACTCTAATATGTAATAATCTGGCTGCATGTCGCCCTCTAATCCTATATTTCACGAGAGGACTAAATATATTGAAATTGATTGTCATTTTATTAGAGAAAAAATTCCTATCTAGAGGCATTAACCATTGTCTTTGCCAATTCAAACGATCAATTTGCAGATGATTTCACTAAGTCTTTGAGAAGCCCTCGGATAAGTTATATATGTACCAACTACCAAGCTCTGGTGCATATACTCTAGCTTGAGAGGAAGTGTTGGAATATATGTAAATAGGCTAACCATATTTTGTAATTATTGTAATTAGTATTTTTTTTATTCTTGTAATTATTACAATCTATCTACATAATAAATCCTCCACTGTGTAATTTAGACATACAGATTCAATCATTTTTCTCTCATTTCTTTCTTCCTCAATAGCTTCCATGGATCTTTAGGTACTTTTAAACCTTTGCGTATGTCAGGGCCATGGCTTTTAAAAGTAAATATCATAGCGTGTCAATGATAGTAGAGATTCTTGGCATCTTTCCCATATGTTGTGGATATTTCCCTTCCTCATGCACTACCCTGGCATCATTATTAGGACTTTAATAAGCCCATTTTTTTTTTTTCAAGTTTCATCTCTAAAACCATAAAAGCCTCCTTGCAGAAGGGATAAAAAGAGATCTTGTGCAAAGCTTATATCTTGTAATATTTACATTTTGTGTTGTCTTTGAAAATAATTTCATCGATCCATTTTATATTTTTCTTTAATTTATTAGTCCTTGCAACTTTTAACCCAACGTTTCATACTTATTTGAATGCTCTAATTATGAAGGTAAGAGGCCAAATTAGTGTATATAGTGGAGGAAGCTTAATCTTTGGGTTGTCTGATTATCCAATTTCCGAATTTGAGCTTGTTGCAGAAGAGCTTTTATTGAGTGATTCTATCATAAAGGTACTAGATTGATTCAAAATGTTTTACTGTTATTTGGTTCCATTCTCAATCCATATAGGTGATGCTTGTTTTTTACTATTATTTCCTTGAGCTATAGTTTCAGACTTTCAGCTCATTATTTAACAATTTTACCTTTAATATATGAAGGTTTTTGGTGCATTTAGAGTTGCTGTTAAAATGTTACTCATGTGGAATGCCACAATGCAAATTGATGGTGGTGAAAGTACTGTTGTGACTGCTTCAGTACTTGAAGTGAGAAATCTCGCTGTTCTAAGGGTATAGTAGTCTTTATCCTTAATTCAAGTTATGTGATATGTTTGTCTATAGAACCATATTTTGTTCTTGGTGTGTCAGAGATTTCATTGTGATTGTGATTTCTTGCCTTTGCAGCAAAGCTCTGTCATTAGTTCAAATACAAACTTGGGTTTATATGGTCAAGGACTGCTACAGTTGACTGGTGATGGCGATGCCATCAAAGGCCAACGACTATCCTTGTCTCTCTTCTATAATGTAACTGTAAGCCATTGTACATACAACAATTCTTATAGATTTGATATTTTTTGGGCTCTCCCATATGCCAGAAATACCAATATAAAAAAGATAATTGAAGCAATATAAATTTTTTGATCATTCTTCCTGCTGTGAGTAGAAGCAAATATCTACATTGCTACAGTGTAAATGAATTAGAATGATGGTATTTGCATGCAATGCACATGATCTATTGCTGTTCTCTTTTTAAGGCTTTACTCTTTGATTGATTTTGGTCATACCTAAACTCTTTCCGACTAAGACAAGTTGTCTTAGTGGGAAGAAGTTTAGACAAGTTTTTGTATTATGTCACTTTTTCTCAAATTGATGATTTCCCCTTGAAGTTGCATATGTGTACAGCATTTTAACATCCCTCCTCTCCTGACAGGTTGGTCCAGGTTCTTTACTTCAAGCTCCTTTGGATGATGATGCTAGTAGAGGCACGTAAGTATGACTGCTTTCTAGTCACATTGCTTGACTTAAAACAGTTTCCATCCCCCTTGTGAACTCCTTTGAAACTCTAGACTTAATCCATTTTTTGTTTTGTTTTTTTTAATTATGTTTCAGGGTGACAAAACATCTATGTGACACACAGAGATGCCCAATAGATTTAATAACTCCACCTGATGATTGTCATGTCAATTATACACTCTCCTTCTCACTTCAAGTAAGATTTGTTAATAGAACAGGCTGTATTTTTAGAAGTATTTTATTTTAAAAAGGTGCAATTCTTGCCCCATATTTTCGGTATTCGTTTTTTAAACAAATTTGGAAGTTGAAACCAGTTTTTGCCCCCACCTTTTTTGCCTTCAATGCAATTATGTAATTTCTGAAAAATAAATACTTTCAGGTAGGCAATAAGTATTTGACACAATATTATTTTTTAATTATGCTTTCAAATATTTTTTAATTATGCTTTAATGCTACATTTTCGATTTTTTGGTACATATATTTGGGCATAATTACTGTGGTTATAACATACAAGGTTTGAATGTAACATCTTTCTATCATTGCCACCATCATTCGTAATTATTCCTTCAATCAACTATTTTTTGGGCATCATCTTGTGATTCGGTTTGCATAGAACAAAATATTGCTGTTCAAATAGAATCTTATGGTGGGTTCTTCTGAGTTTTCTAGATTTGTCGTGTTGAGGATCTTCTTGTAAATGGTGTTATGAAGGGAAGCATAATTCACATTCACAGGGCAAGAACTGTGATCGTTGATACTGGTGGTATGATTACTGCATCTGAATTAGGTAATTGAAAAGTTTTAAAAACCTTTTCTTTTGTCACTTTCTGCTCTTCCAAGTTTTCCATGCTTATAAACATGCTAATAATGAAAAAAGGATAGCACAATTTTGAGATTTTGATTAGATCAAGACATTTTTCAGGTTGCACTGAAGGTATTGGTAAGGGAAACTTTTTGAATGGAGCTGGTGGTGGTGCTGGACATGGTGGAAAAGGAGGGTCTGGATATTTCAAAGGGAGAGTGAGTATTGGTGGTAATGAATATGGAAATGCTATTCTTCCATGTGAATTGGGTAGTGGAACTGAGGGCCCTAATGAGTCATATGGGCATGTTGTTGGAGGTGGGATGATTGGTAAGTAATTTTGCGTACCTTGATTTTATGTTTCAAGGAAATGGATTCTCTGAATTTACTTCTGATGTTTAACATGGATGCAAATGGCTGCGAATGCTATATCTGTCTGTGCCTCTTGTCTTTATATGAAGGAAAATATCTACTTTTTATAACTTTCTCTGATCGCAGTAATTTCTGTTTAATTTTGGCTAGTGATGGGATCCATTCAGTGGCCACTTTTGACGCTTGACCTTTATGGATCCTTGAGGGCTGATGGTGAAAGCTTTAGCAAAACGATAACTATGAGTGATGGTTCTTTGGCTGGTGGTCTTGGCGGAGGTTCTGGTGGCACAGTCCTTCTTTTCCTTCAAGAACTCAGGCTTTTGGACAATTCCTCCTTATCTGTTGTCGGGGGCAATGGTGGCTCCCTTGGTGGTGGTGGTGGAGGTGGAGGTCGAATTCATTTCCATTGGTCGAAGATTGGTATGGGGGAAGAATACGTTCCTGTTGCAAGTATTAGTGGCACCATGAACTATAGGTATGCATAATAACATCTCTGTTATTAGCTTTAGAACTGGGACATAGTAGACTGTTACCACTTTTTCTTGGGCTAGAAGAGTATTTTCATCTTTGGAGGACTAATGTAGCAATATTGTAATGTATCGACTATCGAAGATAAAAATTTGAATTGAAAGTTTACTCTCTTAAATAACTTAACACATGCACATAGTAAATAATTTAAATACTATTTTGGGAAACTGCTGAGAAACAGCATCTCTTTCTTCATGATTTTAAACAGTGGAGGTGCTGGGGACAATGATGGCCGTCATGGGCAGGAGGGTACCATAACTGGGAAAGCATGCCCCAAAGGCCTTTATGGAATTTTCTGTGAGGTTTGTTCCATTGGTTTCTTTCCTTCTTTTGTTATTGCCTATCATGTTGGATATACGTACCTATCGCTTTCTGCGAGAAATATACAATTAGACTGGTGAGCTCTTCTTGGATGAAGTGCTTTCTTGTGCCCCCCTCCCCCAAGTATCTTTTAGGAAGATATCTTATCCTCCGCTCTTATCATATGCTCTTTCTCCCGTCTAATAACATGCTTTTCTATTAAACAGAAAAAATGCAATGTAAGATTTGTTCTATTGACTTATTTTAACAGCTTATGCTTTATGTGGTTCATCAATATGGTATATATAATTTAAATGCCTACTTCAGGCATCTCTGCTTTCGTCAGTTTCAGTTTGTAATATAAAATATCACTGTATTTATGCTGTCCGTCTATTTTCTGATTCATTTTTTTCGTCTGGATAGAAAAATAAGTATAGTTGAAAAGAAGAGAATAAGTACCTTAAGGATAAGGTATTTTTCAAGAGCTGAGAAAAAACAAAACAAAGAACACAAGAAAAGTAGGAATGAAATAAAGCAACACAATCCATCTGCAAATCTCATAATTCTTGCAAATGCACTAGATATGTACTTTCTGAAAATTTATTGAACCATGCAAGTGAATTTTCAGGAATGTCCTATTGGTACTTACAAAGATGTTGATGGTTCTGATGCAAATCTTTGCATTCCTTGTCCTCTTGATCTTCTTCCGAATCGTGCAAATTTCATATATAACGAGGTATCTTTCATAGTATAACCTGGCTTTACATGCCTACCTATATATGCTCTCTCTCTCAAATTTTTAGGATGGCCCTTTTCATTGCAGGGGGAGTTACGAAGCGCTCTTGTCCATATAAATGCATATCAGACAAGTATCGAATGCCCAATTGTTATACACCTCTGGAGGAGCTTATTTATACTTTTGGGGGTCCCTGGCCATTTTCCGTAATGTTGTCATTCATTTTATTGCTTCTGGCTCTGCTACTAAGTACTTTGAGAATCAAGTTGATTGGTTCTGGTTCATATCATAGTTCGAGTTCAATTGAACACCATAATCATCACCGTTTTCCATATCTTCTTTCTCTTTCTGAGGTTCTATTCTGATAACAAGATTTCCACTGTTAAATTAGTTATTTCTGTAACATTAATTGAGCCTTAACATGTTGTCTCTGAAACTATTTGATGCTTTACATTTTTGTTGTTTGAAACTAGGTGCGTGGAGCCAGAGCTGAAGAGACTCAAAGTCATGTACACAGAATGTACTTTATGGGTCCTAATACTTTTAGAGAACCCTGGCATCTTCCTTACTCACCTCCCCATGCTATTATTGAAATTGTGTAAGAGAAACTACATATTCTAATATGCATTTCATGGATCCTGATGTCATATTGCTTCATATGCGAGCTATGTGCTGATAAATACTGGAAATGTATTTATTTTTAGTTGAAAGCATCAATCTTTGGCATTGTTGAAAAACACACCAACTCTATTTAGGGATATTTACCATCAAAACACCTATTTTCTCTTAATAGTTTCTACTGCAAAAAATGTCTTGGTATTGGAGACACTCTTTAACAAAGATTCTACATCAAGCATCTGTGTACAAGGAAAAGATAAAGAATCCCAGTTTGGGTAACCTAATAATACATTAGCATTCAAATCTTGCATCATATTACTATATGTCATAATTGTTAAATATAAAACTGTTATAGATGTAATATACAACTATTCACATATCTTCACCTAACAGCTTAAGCTTTTGGGACCATATCATGAACTATCCCAAAAGCTTAAGCTATTAGGTGAGGACACATTAATGGTTTTATCCTACATCTTTCACAATAATTATGGTTTTTATTAAGATTTGATCTTGACTGAGATGCAGGTATGAGGATGCTTTTAATAGATTTATTGATGAGATCAATTCGGTTGCTGCATATGATTGGTGGGAGGGATCCGTGCACAGTATACTTTCTGTTGTGGCATATCCTTGTGCTTGGTCCTGGAAGCATTGGCGACGAAGAGTCAAAATCAGTCGCCTTCAGGAATATGTCAAATCTGAATATGACCATTCTTGTCTACGCTCTTGTCGATCACGAGCTTTGTACAAAGGGATGAAGGTTTGACTTGAAAAGCATTTAACATTATGGAGTAATTTCCATAAAATTCCTAAATAGTCACTTTTATTAATGTAATTATTCTTGCAACAGGAAGGCGCAAGATAAACTGATGTAGGGAAAGAAGCCTTAGGATTTAACATATCAGAATTTCTTAGGTGTATCTAGGATTCAATGGTAATAAATAAGCAGACTGAATGTTCACTGGGAGTATGTAAGGGTAAGGGTGATCTGCAGGCAATTAGGGATTTCTAATTAATTAAAATACACATAAACATCAAACTAAGAATAATAAGCTTTACTATAAGCTTTCTAACCAATGCCCACAATAGCATTAAAAAAATTACTAAAACACGCCTAAATTGATATAGAAAATATCTGAAAAGCTTATAGTAAAGGTTATGGAAGATGAAGAATACAGTCATCCCCAAAATCAATAGTAAACCAAAATACTAAGATGACTTTAATTTTTAAGGTTATGATTTGTTAAAGCTAGTGCATCCCATGTCATACGGTGCAGCTGGGTTCCAAATATAATTATGTTTGCTTTTTCTGCATTAAGATTTCACTTCTAGTTTTTTCTTGGCAAGACTTGCAGAAATTGTATTCTTGAGCATGGTATATGCATGGGTTATGTGTGGTAGTAGAGATTTGTGCCAATGTGCCCTATTTCTAATCATAAAAATGATTCAGCTTCTAAACATTCCTCACTCCCTAGACTTAGTAATTATGTTTTGATTAGTTGTATAAATACGAGGAAGTTTGTTAGTCATTTCTTAGTGGTTATTTAGAGTTCCTAGAAGCAACCAGTACTTTTATATTCAGCTAGCAAGTTACAACAGGGCTATATCAGAATTCAGAAGATGATGTCATGTTTATTAGACTTCATTCCTTTATTTGCTTACAAGAACAAAGCAATGTGGTTATAAACATCGGTACTAATTTATTTATACATAACTTGTTTAATTTGTATTTTTCTGTTTTCTCTGTTATCCCTGACAAGCTTGTATTAGAATCTATAAGACTAAGACCTTTCAATTAAAGGCTTCCATAGTGTTTAATGATGCACACTTTCATCTATATCAGTGTCTTTAATTTAAGAAACAATTGATGCAGGTTGGGGCGACTCCAGATTTAATGGTAGCATACATTGATTTTTTCCTTGGTGGTGATGAGAAGCGATTAGACATTGTATCAATTATACAGAAAGAGATTTCCCATGTGCATAATTTTTGGTGGGGATGGGAGCTACATGGCACCTTACAATCTTTACAGTGATACACTGTTGACCAACCTCCTTGGCCAGGTGTCTTGATTAATGATTACTAATGCTAAGATTTTGTCAATTATTTTTTCTATATTCATAACTGACATACAAGTCCCAAACTTGGTATCCACAGCATGTCCCAGCAACTGTTTGGAATCGCTTGGTAGCTGGACTGAATGCTCAGTTACGGACAGTGAGGCATGGATCAATTCGTACTGCGCTAGGTCCTGTTGTTGATTGGATAAATAGCCATGCAAATCCCCAACTTGAGTTCCATGGAGTTAAAATTGAGCTTGGATGGTTCCAAGCAACAGCTTCTGGTTACTATCAACTGGGTATTGTGGTAGCAGTTGGGGATTATTCCCTTCATGATTTGCACCAGCCTGATACTTGGGTTAGTTCTGATGAAGCTACAAGGTAATTGTTGATTATATCTGAAAATATTAGGATTATATTTGTAATTATTAGGATTGTACATGTTTTTTGATTCTCTATCATAGTGTCCTTAGATAGATTAGGCAGTTACATATTTCCATATTTTCCTGATTTCAATCCCTAAACTTTAGGGATTATTGATTCTGTATATGCATGCGTGTGTGTATTTGTACCATTATTCATGAAATTGAATAAGACATTTTTCACAAATCCAGTTTCGAATTCAGCTCTAATTATGATCCTGGGTTAATGCTGTATACATATAGACTGTAGCCCTGGTTTATTCCAGTTAATCCAGTTAACATGGGAGGGAATGAGATCAACCGTTTCATTTTATCCTGTGAGAATTACTAGTGACAATAGAAACCATTTCAAAATTTTCAAAAATGACTAGGAAGGGTATTTGCTTGGAAGAATAAAGGGGAGACAAAGTAGTTAGGAACAGTTAGGGAAGTTAGTTAGAGGAGGTTCAGTTAGATAAATAGGGGGAAATAAGGGGAGAAAGGAGGCCTTCAGGAATTTGTATTTTGTGTGAACAGAGAGAGTGTCCAGTTGTAAAATGGGAAACCCTTTGAGGAGAGTTTCTTTTCTTGTTCTGCTCAATTTAAATCAACCAATAAAAAATCATCCTTTTCTTTTCTCCATTTTTACCAGAGATTCCTATCAAATGTGAACCCCATCTTTAGGAAATGAAAATGGAAATGACACTCCAGACATGTTTTCTTTATCGTTCTCTATTTTGTGTGAAAATGAAAATAGAAAATGGCAAAACCAAACAAGTTCTCAAGTCTTAACTGTTCAAAACAACTAAACCCAATATTGTTGATGACTGTTGCTATACCTTTAACAATAAATATTGATGATTCATACTACTTGGTTTTGAAATTTGAACAGATTAGATGGATTAGGAAAGAATGCAAAATGGTTATTCTTGGGCCTTGGAGTAGTAATTTAAAAACATAGGTTGCATTATTCTTTGATGTGGTATCAATGGGTGTGTAGAGTTAACATTTGCTTCTCATGCAAATTTAAATTGATATTGGGTTCCAGCATAATGCATGATGTGCTTATGCATTATCAATGTTTTGAAGCTAGTAGATTCTCTTGTCAAGGAGCATGTTGGGGATGAAAAAAAATGAAAAATCATTAATAACTATTTGCGTCAAGCTTTTAAGTTGCATGGTTCCTTGACATTGTTCACTTTCATACCTCCTGGGTGGAGATTAGTACTGCAAGAATTCATGGTTTGTTTTGTAAATCCCTTGTGGGTATTAGCTTGAAGGGTTTCGTTTTATGATACACATGACAGGAAAAATGTGGCACATGGAAGAAAGAATCTTAAGCAGCTGCAACATAGTTGGCCTTACATGAGCAATTCATTATCTCTTAAAAGGATAACTGGAGGAATCAATGGTGGTCTGATAAATGATGCTACCTTAAAATCATTGGACTTTAAAAGAGACCTTCTATTCCCACTTTCTCTTCTGTTGTGCAACACTAGACCTGTTGGGCGTCAGGTAGTTAAATTGTTTTAGACACTTCACATCTCGACAACTATAAATTGATCGTTGTCTAATACACGACATCTTTCATTTCAGGATACTGTGCAGCTGCTGATTACTTTGATGCTCTTAGCAGATCTTTCTGTCACTCTCCTCATGTTGCTTCAGTTCTACTGGATTTCTCTTGCAGCTTTCTTTCTGTTTTACTAATCCTTCCTCTTTCTCTACTTTCTCCATTTCCTGCTGGTTTGAATGCTTTATTCAGTAAAGAACCTAGAAGAGCTTCACTTTCTCGAGTATATGCACTGTGGAATGCTACTTCTCTATCTAATATTGTAAGTTCTGCTTATATTGCAATACCATTTGGTGTAACTGTCTATTGCATGTGTAAAGCAGATGAGAAGCAGCAAGCATGCATCTATGCAATTAAAATATATTCCGGGTTTATTAGATCTTAATATTCTGAAAGTTTAATAATTTCGCATTTCATCTTGAGTTGCATGCAGCAATTTGCCCCCGGCATGCTCCTGTTACATAACATTAATGTGTTCATTCTGATTTGAGAAGAATAGGGTGTAAGCAGTTCAACATAGTTTGGAAGTTCCAAAATTTAACCTTTACTGGATTCAATGTCAATAAGTTCTGTAGAGAAACCTGCATAAATAGACTAGGTAAATAATGTCAAGAGGCTATAGCTGAAAGATATTGTTAAACTATTAAAAAGCTCTAACGACTAAAAGGCAATGACTTGGAAATATCAAAGTTGCAAATGAGTTTTTTTTTTTCTTTTTCCATTTAATCTGTACAGAATGCTCAATACAAGACTTATCTCCATTTTGTTAAACATATCTGTCTAAAAATTTAATGCAGACATTAGAGACAACTGCCTCACAGTTAAAAGAAAATTGCATAAAGCCTTTTAAGCATAGAAAGAAGAAAGTGCAGAAGCATATGATCATATATCCTCCCTCTACTACATGATAAAGGGAAAATATTAAGAATTACGATACATTCTACAGTTGAACATTAAAGTCTCCAATCTATGTGAATGTTGATGACGCCCCTCACAGAAACCCATGAGTAGAGCCCCGTAGAAATACCAATAAAGTTATCCCATGCTGCAGAAGTGGCAAGGCCCTATATCCATTACTATTGCAGGTTGGGGGGAAGACAGTTACAGAATTCTAGGCATATTGAAATTTTTAACTTTTTAAGATATATTCATTCATGCAATCATTTGAAATATATTTCCTGTTTTTATCTAACACTTGCCTGTGTGTGCAAATGTGTGCAGGGAGTGGCTTTTATTTGTTGCCTCCTTCATTATGCATTATCCCACATTCACTACCCTGACGAGGCAAGTACACGGAATGTTAAGAGGTAAGGCTGTTGACTTCTTCATGGCACCATTTTATCTCAAACAACAGTAGCATATATTACAACCAACCTAAATTTCTTGTTTAAATTTACTTCTGTGATGGAACAGTAACAAATCAACTCTGAAGAATTATAACCTCATCTAATCAATGTTTATAGTATCAAGTCATCTGATTTACTTCATATTTGAACATGATAGCAGTCGGATTCTGCTTAATCAGTAAACTGCCTCTCTGCATGGAGGTTTTGGTAAGCTTTGTCTGAGAAGGGAAAATATGAAATCTAATGCTGAATAAAGCCAAAACATGGCTTTATTTGGAGATAGTCACTCGTTGCATTACGGAAGTTCTTCTTGCTTATTTCATTTTTATTTTACATCTTTAATACTACTGTAAAGGGGCTGGCACATACAAACCAGTGTATCCATGTTCAGGAGCTCATAGTGAAATATCACAAACTTCCTCCGGTCTGTACTTATCTACTGCTTTTGATTATCAGATCGCACTTATCTTACTGTGCTATCCCCTGATCAGAAGTGAGAATCCTCTCGAGTTCAAGTCAATTCCTGAAAACCAACCTAAATATAGGAGATTAATTTTGCAAAAGAATATTGTTCACTGTGAAAATATTTTTAACGGGGCAATCATGTAAGGTAGAAAAATTAGAGTTCAAGAAAGGCCTCTGGCTAAGAGGCATTTCCTACAAAGATGTCCTCCCAAAAATTGATAGAACCCCGGTTAAGAGTGACAAAGCGGTCTGAAAGAAAAATAGCTGTGATAGATAAACTTCTAGGGACTGACATGACAAGCAGTTATTGCCTAACATTACACCTGTTTTGATCTTAAACCATGCACTGAATAACTTGATCAATAGTCATTTAGCCACCACAGGATTTCTCCACTAGAGCAATATTTTAGATGGTTAATCTCTCGGGCCAATCCTTATTTAGCTTTGTAGCTTTCAACAAATAATATCTCTTTTAAGATCGCCCGCAACTCACCATTAACCACAGGAAGTCCCTCACAATTCTCTATTCTTTCAGCCATCAACAATATAGCAATGTCTCTCGGGTCACATGCTTGAATAGAGTCGTTGCCCATTCATTTATTGTTACTAGGATCCATGGAATCCTTTGCCACCAAAAACTGGTTTTAGCTGGTTTTGATGATTTTGCTTTGCTTATCTTAATTTTTAGTTGCTTTCTTGCTTTTAGAACTTCTTGGTGTTTTTATTTTTTTGGGTTAACTTGGTATTCTTTATTTTCAAGTTTTTGAAACAATTCTCTTGCAGGGAAGATGATAAATGCTGGCTTTTGCCTATAATCCTTTTTCTATTCAAGTCGGTACAAGCCCGATTTGTCAATTGGCACATAGCGAATCTAGAAATCCAAGATTTTTCTTTATTTTGTCCGGATCCAGATGCTTTTTGGGCTCATGAATCTGGTTTATGACAGATAAGGAATAGAGGCAATATAATATGAACTAGGAAGTTTTTGATAGGTCCAGCAGTTCAAAAGATGCCTTATTTGGCGTGGTCGTGAGGATTGTAGTTGTAGCTGCCTTGCCGTGTGAATATATTCAGAGATGTACAGGAGAATCAAGTACAGTTCCGCACTTTTTGCTTCTTTGTAAAAAAATCTTAAGAGGTTCAAGGGATGATACAAGAAAGATGCGTCTTTCTATTTTTGGTTTAATGGTGGGACTCTTTCTCATAGGCTAATGTCATTGCAATTTCACCATTTCCTTCTTTATTTATGTATTTTGTCATAAATTTCAAATTTTCTAAAAGCAAATTTTGCCACTAAATTATGACGACTCTTAAAAAGATAATAAAAAGGCTATCTTTATTATACACTTTTCTCCGTAATTTTATGCAAAATTAAATAATATAATTTGTATTACCCATTGGTTGTAATAGATCTCGAGCGTGGATTCCCAAGAAGCTAGGAAGTTTATGTCCGAATGACCATAAGACACTAGGAGTGCTTTATCATTGGTGCATACGCTTGGGGTTGAGTCGAGTTTAGTGATATTTTGGAGCCGGCTTGATTAAAAAAAAAGCCAATTATGATTTTCTTTGTTTTGGCATTGGAACCTGAATCAATTCAATTATGTTTGGATTGGATAATCATGTTCACATAAAAATTAAAAGAGATGAAAAATAAATAGAAAAAAAAACCCAAACAATATATAGTTGAATCGGATTGGGAAAAAATTAGATTTTTCAGTATTTTTAATCCGATTTATTAATTTTTTTATATCTATAAGGTCAAGTTGGGTTGTGTTATTCGGGTTGGAAATATGAAAATTCGATACCCGTGAATTAATAGGGTTCCATTTCATTGAACCCGATGACCCAACCGGACCTGTCATTTTTACCTTGGGTCAGGGGGTGCTCATGGGTTCTTTTAGATTAAACCCCCATTTTGATCCCTGAAAGATTTTAAGCATTTATGTTAAACCATGAAAGATGGAAATTGCATTTTTCATCTTTGAAATATGATTTTTTTTTTCAATTTAGTCCTTGAAAGATTTTTTTCATCGTCAATTTATCCCCTAAAAATGACTAAATTGAATGACTTTTTTATCTTTGAAAGACAAAAATGCAATTTTTATCTTTCAAAGATTAATACGACCAAAGTCAAATATTTCAGAGACTAAGATAAATGTTTACTCGTTCTTTTATTTCTATTGTCTTCTTTCATCTTAGCATCAATCAACTCGAGAGCTAGTGTTCCCTTGCTCGGAGAAAATAATGGTTCATGCACAATAAAAATTGTAGCGATAGGACAAAAAATTAACAAAATAAAGGCGGGCCAGGGAAGGGGATTGTAAGGAGAGAGAAAAACAATTTGCTCAACTTGGATAAGTATATGCAGATAAATTTGCATTAAATTTACTTACAAAGATTATGGTGAGTGGTGTCTCAAGAATACATGTAGATGTCAGCTCCATTCCAAGCTGGTGATTTCTAGAGTTTTGCTCAATGACGCCCAGTTGGACAGATTAAAATACTCAGTCCATAATGTCACAACAATACAGATCAGGACAGGGCCAGGCGTTAAATCAATACATAAGTCATGAGTGATTCAAATATAAATGGGTTCTAAGTGCTAGTCAAGGATACTGTTACAACTTCGAGTGCTGTCTCCAAGGGCACCCACCGTCTAAAGCTTGCTCTAGCACATCTTCCATTCGTTTTGCGGGTAGTATCTGTTTAGGAAATTCAGAAAGGAAACTGTAAATGTTTCATTTCAGTGATAAGTTTATCAAGTACCTAATTAAGCCCGCAAAAAAAAAAAAAAACATGATTTGATTAAGCACCATAAGAATGTCAAAAACCAAAATATAAGTACGACTGAACAAGTAATAGCGATAAAATTTTCATACCAAATACATGCCTTGTTATTATCAACTATGCATCACAGCTACTATAAAATTGAGCAATCGTGCTGGAATATATGGAAACAAAATTACCTCCAAATTGGCCAGCACTGATGATGGTACTTCAACCAAGTCCTTCAAGTTCCTTTCAGGCAGGATGACTCTCTTAATACCATATCGATGTGCAGCTAATATCTGTGAAAGATTGATAAAATCAGATCATGCCACAGTTGTTTGAGTTAAATGGTTTATCTTTGAACTTAATTCATTATTGGACATTATAGTATTGTTTGATCATGTAGCTGACCCCACACAGTGGGAAAAGGCTTGGTTGTTGTAAACTTCTTATGTCACTGGAGAATGTTTATTCATATGTAAACAATGCATTTATGCCAGGTAGTCAGATACAGATGGTAAATAACATGGAAGTATCATTATATTTTTAGTGTAATCATATTAAAAAAGGCAACTTGAGTTCATATAATTCTAATTTGTAGTTTATTAGGGCCTGTTTGGTATACATTTTCATTTCCAGTTTCCATTTTCTATTTCCCAATTTCTGAAATTTTACGAAGAAAAAACTGGAAATGCTGGAAACAGAAAACTTTTGTTTCCAGCATTTCTAGTTTTTTTTTGTAAAAGTTCAGAAAACAAGAAACAGAATGAAAACAGGAAATGAAAATGCAAATCAAACAGGCCCTAAAGTTTCTTTTATTTTTCTCTCCTTTTTTTTTGGTTTGCATAAAAAGGTATAAAACCTCCCCTTCATCTTACAGGCTTCTCGTCCTCTCAGTTGCTGAAGTTCACAACACCTGAGGGTATGTGGAGTAATAAACATTCCCCTTGAGAATTTTTCACAATAAGAGGAATAAATGTGAGATTCTCAAGTAACCTTCCAACCATCACTTGTTTGTTTTTATAACTCTTAATTTAGAAATAAAATATAACCATCCCCTTCCTTTACCTCCAAATTCCTCCCATCCAAACACATTACAAAAGCCATTCATTTCTGCACGTCTATCCCAAATAATGCTTAGACACATATTTATTAACTCTTTCCTCGAAAGAAATTTCTGTTGAACTAAAATAAGTAAAGAGAGCATGCATAAATATTTAACAACCACTAGATGCATATACGCTAGCTTATTCCACTTCAATAAATTCAAATTTCAAGCTGCCATATAAATCCCATCCTTCCCCAGGAGAAAATATATTTTTCCCTTTTCAGTTCTTGCGATGAAGTTAAACATTTCAGAAAATATCCAGTACTTAATATACTGCTAGCAAGAGTAAGGACTGCATAATGTCAGAGCTGACAATGGGTGGTCTGAACAATATGGCTCCATACTGCATATATCATATCCTTTATTATCTTAACATGACAGCAAATAATAGGTCACATTTATTATCAAACTAGCATAATTAATCTTGCTCTTACAACAAGTGATGCACACATTACGATTTTCATCCTCCATGTATATAACACATTTCTAAATTTATTTGATGGTCCAAGCTGACTTTCTTCCACCTAACTTTCTTCTCTGTCCCTTCCCCTCAACCTCTTTCCAATCAAGCTGCATGTTATCATATTGAGTCAAGCCTGATGTCATATTGCTAATTCTCTGGAAAGCGGGTCACCTATGTTATCCTATGTTCAAAGTATTTCTATTCAGAAAAGCTAGAATTAAGTTTCTATCTTGCCTATACTTATTTCATGCCACGATATGGCTACCTCTTTATGTGCTGAAGCTCTAGGGAGAATGGTAAGCAACTCTTCAGTAAGTGCTAATATCCACCATTCATAAGCATTGGGGTGTTTAATTGTGCAAGTCATGCCATAAGGAATCACCTTACAAATGGTTTTGTAGCAGTAATACCAATAAATGCTGAATAAATTACATGTTTGCAACTACCCTTGTCGAATTATCATTAACATCTCTTAGAAAGTCTACACTGTGAGACATTAGAAATTTACCTTATCCTTGATACCGCCAACAGGTAGTACAAGACCCCTCAACGTCATCTCTCCAGTCAGAGCTGTATCCCATCTCACTCTTTTCTGACTGAAAAGTGATACCAATGCTGTGACCAAAGTCACACCAGCTGATGGTCCATCTTTAGGTACCGCACCTGCAGGAAAATGTATATGTATATCACGACCCTCCAACAAATTAACACCCTCTGCAGCAGCCAGCCTAAGAGCAGCTGCTCTTGCCCTTACCTATAAATCAATCCTTTTAAGTCAATGAAACATGTAACAAGTCTTGAATTAATACAACTGGCGACTGCTGTGCATATATTACAATGAGATGGAAAGTGTTCAATGCAAACAAACTTGAGCTAGCCAATGAACAGTGGCACCCATATCATGCAGATGAGAATTGACATGACCAAATTTAGTCTAAAAAATGGAAGGAAATGTCACTCCTATTCATTGTGAGACGCCATTTAAAGATGTGTATACCGACCCCACCAAGTGACACACCATTCAGTGATTTTTTTAAGACCTATACCACCTTGCTGTTCTCGAAGGAAACAAAGGTGCCTTATGAAACAAAACTTATTAGCAAATGACAGCCCTTAGAGGATCTAAAACACAAGATGGCATATAGTTTTAAAGCACAAAGATCTTATACCCCCTTACTTCAATGATCCAAAAAAAACTAATGTAGAGATGCTACAACCATTTCAAACAAGGAGCTCCCATAATAATTTACTTTGGCTGATAATATTTATTTTATTTCCATCTGGAGTAAAACTTTGGAGTCCTTGATGAATCATGGATTTGCTGTTTCTTTTTAATCAAGTTTACAGGTTTTGACACCAGCAAGGAGAGCAAGGTTCTATAACAGTGTGAATGCTATTCTTTCCATCATTTGGTAATAGAAAAATGCTTGGGACATGGAAGTTTACTTGTTTTATGAGCTATATGTGGATTTTAGCAAATTTTCTTTTTAGGGAATTTCTAAGGCAAACATAAGAGAGGTTAGAGACTGATTATGTTTTAATGTTTGTTTGATTTCGGCTTCACATAAGAAGAATATCTTATCCTTGTTTTCTATGTACTCCTTTTTTTCAAATAAAGTTTCTTATTTTATATAAAAATAGCAGAATTATATTACAATACTTTAGCACAGGAAGGAGCAAGAATAACAATACCAGAGGAGTAGAAGGCCAACAAACTCAACAATAAGGATCTAGACAATGGCAAGCACACACACTCACTTGTGCATGCGCACAAACGTGGCTATGAGCTTAGTGGCTATGAGCTTAATACAAATAACATGGAACTTTCTTTCGGACTTGGACAGCAGCAACATGAAACATATCATTCAAGGAAGCTTAAAGGAACAGCCCCAATCAATATAAAGGCGGGTTAAAACTCAATTAAATGCAGTTGGTTACCCATGTTAGTGCAATCTGAGCTGATTCTTTGATTACATCACCCAATTGCCCGGTAAGATGCAATTCTCCCTTGCCCACCATTGCTGTAGCCTCGACAAACTGAACTTCTCCACCAAAAGTAGTCCAAACCAGCCCAACAGATACCCCAGGGGTTACAACACGTTCTGCTGCTTCTCTTCCATCAAACTTTGGAGGCTGCATTCAATGACATCAACACATTAGGCATTCCTTCCCTTTAAAAATATTATAATATCTAATTTCCATTGAAAATATGCTTGTGTAAGATCTCTTTCAGGATGACTTCATACACATGATATTCATTCATGTTATATATCAGAGCCATACTATAAAAGTGCATTTTAACATAGCACAGCATTTGCAGGTGCAAAGGAATTATATACCTAACATAGAGACTTGCATGCACAGAAAACACAAGTGCCTGAGGTAAAATATAAAATTATATGGCAAACTTTGAAGGCATTAGATTCAGGTTGCTGAGGGACAGACAACAATTTTTATATAGTTTAATTCACCAACTAATTTATTGTGGGAGAGGGGGGTGGCAATAGTATGTGAAGCTTCAATTTCAAACAAACTGAAATTTGCAAAGCAATTACCCCAAGCACTTTTTCAAGCATAGCTTCATCGACAACCAATGGGGAGGTGATCCGAAATGTGTTTGAAATGTCATGATTGTTGACACCCATTGGTATCACCTCCATTTCAACTTCAGCGCCATCGGCAAGTCTGTTCTCCAGAAGCGGTGTAGCAATTCCTTGTACCCCTTTGTTTAGAGGAACTACTTGTTCTTGCTCTGCTACTCTTACTGCAGCAGCACGAGCAAGGGCAGCTAGATTCCTTTCCAAATTTCGCACACCAGCTTCCCTAGTATATCTCTGAATAACAAGTTGCACCATACCCTACATCAAAATAGTTGCTAATTAGAATCCTACAAAAACAAAATTGCTTTCTAAGATAACAATCTGAATATAAAGTATATCTGTTCAACTGGAAAGTGTGCTCTATGAGCAGAGCCTTGGCACAGCGGTTAGAGTTGTTAACGTGTAACTAAGAGGTTATAGGTTTGAGTTGTGGAATTAGTCTTTTGCAAACTCAAGGCAAGGCTGTCTAGAATAGACCCATAATGGGACTGGCCCTTCCCCGGACCTTGTCATGGCAGGAGCTTTATGGCACCAGGTTGCCTTTGTTCCTTTACATCATGCTTTACATGCTTTTTTGTGTTCTTTTAGTATAATGGACAATATAGAAGAAGAATATGCAACCCTAGGGACCACAAGAGGGACTTCTAACGTTTAATTAACATAATGTTTTACCAAAGTGGAAAGCATAGAAAACATTAATTTTCCAATATTATGCAGACTGGAGGAGAGATGCTGGAAAGGATTGCTGCGTTATTGAATTTCTGGCCCATACATTTAAACCCAGGTTAAATAATAATGTCATGTGTTTCCTATGTTCCTTTTCTTTGAAGGATAGGTTACAGAATATTATTTTTTTGTTTTAATAAAAACAAGATGGCACCCAAACTATTTACATTTCCAATGAATGAGAACAAGCTTTTCACTGTTTATTGAGCTCCTTTCATGTCAAAAACATTCAGTACCTCTGGAATCTGAAGAAACTCGGAACTCAACCCATGCTGGTCCAAAACTCTTGGAATCAAATGCTGCATGGCTATTTTGAGCTTTTCTTCAGGTGTATATCCAGGAAGCTCAATGACTTCCATCCTGTCAAGGAGTGGTGGAGGAATAGGTTGTGCCCTGTTTGCTGTAGCCACAAAAATTACCTTGGATAGATCAAATGGAACATTCAAATAGCTGTCTAAATTAAGGAATAACTTTCGATTGTTTATCTATTGCAATAGAAGGGAAAAAAGTGAGAACAACAAAAATAAACTAGTTCTAGTGAAACAATAGATATATATCAGGATATATAGAACGTTAACATAATTGAGTTCAGTTTAATATTAGCTTTGTCTTGTCCTTGAAAATAATCCAATGGAGTTCAGTTTCCATCCAAATGGGCAAAGGCATGTTGAGTTACACAAGAATATATAGCTAGAAAGATCAAGATCAAATTTGAAAACATATTTACACTATGAAAAACTAACATGGCCTGACAGCCTGCCAGTAAAACGGCAATATAACTGGTATCACCAATCAGAAATTAGATACTGATTCCTCACTATTTCATCTTCATCAGAAAAGATATTACAAAATTATCAAAACTTAATAACTAATTACAAAATTATCAAAACTTATTAACTAAGATAAGGGAAAGACATTGGGTAGAGTATAGGATACTGATCATTGAATGTTTTATTTTGTTCAGGATCAAGAACTTCTAGCAATGCTGAAGCGGGATCTCCACGAACATCAGAACCTGTCTTGTCAATTTCATCTAGCAACATGACAGGATTGCAAACAGCTACTTTCTATTGGTCAAATACAAAAGTATCAATCAGTCTAAGTTAGACCGCGAAGAAAAAAAAAATCAACTAAAAAAAGTATTATTAATTCCTTCTTGTGTGGTCCAATCTTATAGCATGCCCTTGACTTGAGGACTTCAGGTATGTGTTACCATGTGTATAGACTACAGAAAGGAAAAATTAAGTATCCTAGCTTCTTTAAAATGCTTCTTACAGGTTACAAAGTAATCCATAAATTATTGAGATGACTTCTCCATCTGTATCTTCATTTTTCTTTTGCATCCATAACATATGATAATTATAATTATCAAACTCACATGTAAGCACACATAATTAGCAAATGAGCATTAAGTATTCTATAACCCCCCCCCCCCCCCCCCCCCCCCCCCCCCCCCCCCCCCAGAAAAAGAAAAAAAAAGTTGCATCATATGATCATAAAACGGTAAATGAACTTAGCCACATGAATTCATTAATCAAAATTACTAGTTAACCTCCAAATGAATATTTTACTGCTGTTCAACTAAAGCTATGTTTCTCTAGTCCTTTTGCATTTTCCACTCTTCTGACCTTTCCTCACTAATCACTAGAGTATACATATCTTCATTTCGTGTGAACAATTCAACTTCAGTGGTCTCCCTCTCTCTTTGAAGAGGTATTCGTTAGGATAAAAGAAAATTATAGACAGGAGGATCCACAATAAAGAAAAAGAAATTAAAAACAAGAGCTCAAGAAGGCACCCCAATGTCTATATATTTCATTCTGATTTCTGAAACTTGCTCATAGAAAACATGATCAGAAACCCACATAATGATGATCTCCCTCGTGTTATCCTCTATGCAAACAATCTTAGATATAGCATAGTTTTTTTTTAAAAAAAAGAGAATTCATTGAAAGAAGAAAAAGATAACAAAGTAGAGAGATCAAGTATGTCTGAGAGAGAGAATTGAGAACTTCAGAAAGCCTTTCAATCCTGTTGAACATGTATAATAAAAATGCCCCCATAGAAGCTGTGGCCTGAATACCATAATTAGGGCACGAAAAGAAATCACATCCCTTCAAATTGTATTGGTTTTTCTCATGTAGGAATTATAATATTATGGCTCCCGTCATGTGTACCAAATCCTTACAAATCTATTTCTTTAGTGCAACCCTCCTTTTCAGAGTCCAAATTTATAAATTAACAAACCCAGAATCTAGTTTGTCTCCATGCTACTGTATGCAAAAAAAAAAAAAAAAAAAAACAGAATTTCCATCACAGAACCTAGAATCTAAAATTTGTATTTTAATCAGCATTCTCCTCGCTACGGTACTACAAGAAGAATTCAGAATCTTGAGTTTGTCTCCATGCTTTCTAATATTCACTCAGCTTTAGTCTGTTTCACTGGGACAATAGAAAATGGCAAAATGCATAAAACAAGAAAATGCTAGCATTCATTTATCATAAAACCTACCTACAACCATCAATACATTCCTACAAGCATTTGCATATATCATTCAAATCAGACAATATTACAGGTAATATTCAATGTTTAAGTTGAATTTTGAACCTTCAGTCCATCTATAAGCCTCCCAGGCATGCTTCCAATGTATGTTCTCCTATGTCCTCTAATATCAGCCTCATCCTTGACTCCACCAAGGGATATGCGCACAAATTTTCTGCCCAAAGCAGCAGCAATAGAAGATGCCAATGATGTTTTCCCAACACCTGGTGGTCCAACAAAGCACAATACAGGACCTATTGCATCTGGCTTAAGCTGCAATGCATATACTTAAATCAGATACACATAAAATGGCAGAGCAGTAGATATTTATAGGGAGGCATAGTGACAGAGTATTGACAACCTTGCGAACAGCCAGGTATTCAATGATCCGTTGCTTGACCTTCACTAAACCATAGTGATCACTGTCTAGGCGCTCCTGTGCAGCTTTTAAGTCCAGTTCATGCTCTTTGCTGGCCTTCTGCCATGGTAGATCAGCAAGAAGATCCAGGTAAGTCCGTGAACTGTTATACCCAGGTTGCTGAGGCTGCATTTTTTTAGTCTCCTGAGAGAGAATTATAGTAAAATCAATTGATTGTCTCCACTAAGTTGTAGAATGACTTTAATTATGATAATATCATAATTTTCAATTTCATCCTTGTTGAAATTTATAGCAAGAAATTCCCTCTCAAAGTTCAACCACTCCCATTTGCAACTATGTTTCAAACAAAGTACCTTAATTCTCTGTGAGCATGCTTCCAGATATTTTGTGGCATTCCTGCACTTTGCATCTTTCTTTCCAGGGCAGCCAGGTCATCCTCATCATCATCATTATCACCAAGTTCCTCTTTTATAGCTCTCATCTTAATATATTTTACACACAAAGGAATATAAGAACAGTCCAATTAGATAAAAGACCAAACAAGACAATACATATAAGCATCCTCTGGAGCCGAACTAGCCAAGAGTCTAAAACTTATATAAAATCCTTGGTATATCACCATTTACATGCTGGCTACTGCTTCCATAAATATAATAAAAGATACTATTTAATTAGTATTTTTCTTTTCTTGGAACAAACCTAGTGTAAATGCACATTACCCAAATGTATGCTCTAATAGTACCATTTAACTAAAACTAATGGCTTTAAGGCCCAACAAAATGTCAATGCTGTGCATGTAAACCCATAATGTCATTGCTGTCAGGTCTTAGAAATTAACAGAGAGGAAGGAGAGAAAGAGAGAGAGACGAGAGGCATATTCTCAAGATAGAAAATAAAAATTGCTATTCTGAAACTTAACAAATGATATCATTCATTGAGACTGAATACACCAGATCTCTATTTATAGAGATCTGTTTATGCCTTTATGGATGGAATCATGGAATATTCCAGAAATAGATTCAGTTGCATCTGAAACTAATCCTAATTGAATACAGATGTGCATCTAACTAACTCTAGCTGACTCACTCCTAACTAACTTTAACTTCCTTACACTTAACTAACATTAACTGACTTTATGTCAGTTTCACAGAGGCTTATATATTACTATAATATCAGGAATTTCAGAAGATACAGCACCAACCATTTAAGAAAAAAAGGCACACTGATCATGTCAAACAAATTTACATCCAAACTATAAGATAAGTAGAGGCATTATGGTTTTGCACAAGAAACCCTACATATGATAGGAAGTCACAAATATTAGAGGAGTCAGTGCTTGAGCTACGCTAAGGGAATTGTTCAGAGGAATTTTCCATCTGAAATCACTGTTATTGAAAACTTTTGGCTTCAAAAATATAATTTAATTTTAGTAAGGTCTAAAGTTTATCAATGTTTCCCCTATACCCTTGTGAGAAAGCTAACCTGCTGGCGCAGAAGAAATTCTTTTTGAGATTTTGACAATTGTCCTTCAACCTTTTGTGTAATTTTCTCAGCTACACGTATTGACTGTTGGCAGTTGACAAAAGCGGAATCAGACAAATAATAGGAAACCAAACCCATATGAAGCATCGTTAACTCTATTACTTACCTGTAAGTGCCTATCAACTAATTCAGTTGCTTTTGAAAGCCTTGATTTAGCATCAACTGAATCCAACATTGATAGCTGTTCTTCAAAACTTATCTCAAAGCTAGCAACAAATATATCAGCCAACTTGTGAACTGGAACAGTCTCCAAAAGAACTTTAGTCCTTCCACCTGTTTTTTGTTTCTACAAAGAAGAACAAATTATTAGCTACTAATGCTCATGCAACATAGAAATTGTGACGAGCACAAAATATCACAAAACAATAGTTCATATCAACTAACCAATTAGACTACGAAAAAGCTATCAAGATGTAGGTCCACATGCAACAATACATATATTTAAGAAATACTTTATGCAATCATGATTCTATAATGATATTCTTCAACCATCTACATCAGCATGCTAGGGGCTTTTATTGATCAATGCTCAAACAGCATTTCCATGATTCTCAGTCCATGTTATTATGTTAGTTGAAGAGGTATTGATGTTATATTGTTACAAGCTTTTACCTGCTCTAGAACAGAAATAAGCTCCATCGCAGTTGCTTTAAATTGGCGAGATAACATTATGAAATCTGGGTCTTGCTCCACCTGTTCCATCTCTGGATTAGAAAATGGAAGCAACTCAGCATCTTCAAAGATATGAATTAAATCTCCTTACTGATAATATCTTAAGCGAACTGCTCTAATTTTTTTTTTCTTTATCAATAATGACAAAATGTGACAACATTCATTAAAATGAAAACAACGAGAATAAAAGAATAAACTACTTCAAGACCTTGTAAAATCACATGCCCCTTCCTCCTATTATTTATTAAATAAGAAGTAAGAAGATGCTCTTTAGAATGGATACAACATTCACATCAGATCTTTAACATCATTTTTTAAAATAAGCAAATGGTAGCATCTTATAAATCTTTAAATTTTTCCCAGATTGGCATAAAAACTCATTAGATTCCCATACAGAATAACAGATTTGATCTAGTATGCTAATTATTAATAGTGTTTATGCTTTGATAATATATGCATCCATCGCAAGAAAACAAAAAAAGATGATTCAGAATATTATAATTATATTGACAAAAAAAAGAATATTATAATTATCATTACTATTATTATCCAATTTCTGATGTTTTAACTGGTTACCCAAAAAAACCAGAACAAAGTTTGAAGGTTACATCCTGAGAATAAAAATATATATTTCCTACACAAAAGCTCATGTTAAAGAAAAAGATGAGTGATTACCAGTCTTAGTCATTTCAAGGGATGAGATTCTTGCAGTATGGTATGTTCCTCTTGTGCTTAGTTCTTGGACACTAAATCTGCACAAACCTTCAAGAACAACTACGTATGTGACCCTCCCACTTGGTTTCTCCACTCCCCTTGATAAGTGTAATGCTCGAGCAGCTACCCCTCTGAAATTGAAGGTCTATTAAAATCCACCTCCATTTGATGATTTTATTTCTCAAAAAATCTATAAGATTACTTTTCACTTCGTAGCATAAGAAAATTTAGAGGGAAGATGTGATATGAAAGGTTTAAGGTTGAAATATGAAAGATGAACCATCAATTTAGCAGAAAAAAGACAACAAACTAAATCAAAATTCATTAGAAGAAATCTTTTACTGATGCACCTTTATGTAGATGGTCTAATTAATCGTTACATTGTATCTTCTATCAGGTAATAAAGTGACACAAAAGGAAGTTCACTTAAGCTATACCTGTTATGCCAATGAACGACATCATGCTGAATTTTTGCATCAAGCTTCTGAGAATCTGATGAACCACCCTGAACTTTTGAGCTTTGGTCTAGAGAATCACTACCTACATTACATGGGAGAGGGATAGAAAAATGAATATTAGAAAACCTTTTTTTTTTTTGCTTTGGAAAAACAAAACTACTGTCTACTGATCAGTTTATCACCTTGAGATATAGTGGGACCCGCTGGCGTAATTTCAGCAGCATCACGTACCGGCAAGATGCCAATCAACCCCTTCTCTTCTCGCTGCCAAAGTTCTTGTTCCACCAACTTTACACTGCATTCAATAAATCAAAAGGTTTAACTAAGCAATTACATAGGCGCATGTCAACAACGTCTTGCAGTCCAACTACGTTCCAGTTTTGTTTCAAGTCAATTTATGCTCCATTATTGATTACTTTAATAATGGAAAGGAGACGCAAGGGGGCAATTCCACGATTCACCATCAAATTCATAAGTTTCACGCGGCAAATTAATATTATTTGTACTTGGAGAAATAACAATTTATTAACTACCATTACCAAACGAAACAAACTCCGTTCTACAAAACGGAGAACTAGATTTGAGGTAGAGTTGAATTGGAAGAATGCACAGAATTTCGTAGGAGCGTACCTGCTGGGGGAAGTGCAACGAATTCGGATGATGGCGCCAGGCAAGAGGACCTTGTTCCTGAAAGGAAGGATTGCTAACCGACTCGGAAGCTCCACGGATTCCGTCATGTTTCTGAATTTTGACGAGAGACAAAGAATCGAATCGAATCGAATCAAAGAAGAGAATGAATGGAATGCTTTATTGAAGTGAGGGAGGGTCAGGCGGTTATATACCTTTTACTCTCAACTCTCTGGCAGTCGCAGTAGCATCGCAACTGTGTATTGTAAAATTGGCGTGTGCTGGAATTGAAAATGAAATGAAGTTGACGTTTATCCAATTCCAATAAACCCGTAACACCTACTCCTACTCTTAAATTCCTATGGCTGTAATGTAATTACTGCTATTTTGGATTAAGTGGGGAGGCAGATTGTGAACTGTTTTGGTTTCCTTGTGGTCCTGCGCCCGAAGCACCCGTATAACACGTCGACTACTCAATACTCATCATTCATTCTGCGTCCATCTCTTCGTCAAAATTTAATTATTTATTATTATTATTCTCAACTTGACCAGCATGAACCATATATTGTATCGACCAACGGAATAGTGGAGGATCACAGAATAAGTGGATCGAGTGGATTATGAACACTGAACATGGCTTTACCTGTAAGTGTAAGGTAAGGGTTCGAGTAGAGTCCTATTTTTGGGAGGGTTTTCACTTTTCACCACTACCCACAGCTATGCTTAGAAATTCCTGGTTAAAGAAAAAAAATCTATCTAAACACACACACAAATTAACTAGGGTTTTCACCACTACCCACAGCTATGCTTAGAAATTCCTGGATAAAGAAAAAAAAAACTATCTAAACACACACACACACAAATTAACTTGAAGAATATATAAAAAAAACTACATACATTTATTAAACATAATCATAATGTATAAAATATTATAAGGCATATCAGTTATAATTAATATATATGATTATTAACATATTCAATGTTATATTTATTACGTATAATATATAAAATATTATGAGAAATAATTATTACATTTTATTGAAATTTTAATGTAAAAACTCCTAGGGTTTAATGTTAAAATCATGGTTTTAATTTTATATTTTCACTATAAATTTAAATTAGTTTTTATAAAGTACATAAGAATCTCTTTGTAATTTAAGAAAATATAAAAATGGTCGTTATATCTTTTTAATACAAAATATAAAATGAGTCGGGCAAGATTGTCTCATAAAAATATACTTGTGGTGTAAATTAAAAATAAAGTAAAACAACTTTCATATGAAATATACACAATACATCACTAATTGATAAGTGTTCATATGACATAATAATTGTGCAAAAACCCTTCACAAACCATACATAATAATAAATAGTAATAATGAGATTGGAGTTATTTAATGGTGTGATTTACATAGAATTTGTAATGAATTTTCTTAAAAGTAAAACAATCAAGAAAGGAAGTATACAGAATATATCCTTAATTAGTTATATAAAGATATTATCTTATCACAATTTTAATCATTAATTTCCTAATGGGAAAAATATGTTATTAGTCCCTGGACTTTTGATCAACTTGGGTTTTAGTTCTTGAACTTTAATTCCTTGGTTTTATATCCTGAACTTTCAAAAACCCTTAGCAGTAATATCTGTCGTTATTTTGGTCCGTTAAACCTGTGACGTGGCATGCTAGGCAATTAACACGTGACATGCTAGGTAATTGACACGTCACAGGTTTAACGGATCAAAATAACGGCAGAGACTATTGTTACGGGTTTTTGAAAGTTCAGGGATATAAAATCAGGGAATTAAAGTTCAGGAACTAAAACCTAAGTTGACCAAAAGTTCAGGGACTAATAACATATTTTTCCCTTTCCTAATTGACTGTTATCTTGACACTTTATCCTCTAAAGTGTACTCTTGCACTTTAGAGAAGCCAAATCTCATTTTTTTTAGATTTCTTTATTTTATTTCTCTTAGGTAAGTTTATATTTTTCTTGCATTGTTTATGAGTAGCTTTTTTTATTTCAAAATATAAAATGATTTATATCATTTAAAATTTTTATATTTTTTTCGTTCATTTATGTTATTTGGTTTATGATTTTATCTTTTTCATTTTAACTCAATTTGTTTTTGGGGCGTTATAGGGTGGATCAATTAAAAACTAATGTACTAACGCATAACAATTGATTTATTAGTATTTTAATCGATGACTAAGATGTACTACCTGCAACATGTAAAACATGTTGAAATTTTAAAAATAATAAGTTAGATCTTCGTAGTTATAAGTTTGTTAATTGTCGAAAAAACTTGATGGTCAACAATAAGTTTGGAGTGATAGAGGGATGCTTTGGCAGAGCATAAATAAGCTTGAAGAAATACTTCTACTAAGTTTTGGGTCTTCATGAAATGAAATAAATCTATTATTCAATTTCATTCAAAACTATTGTGAAGCTACCAATACGTCACTACTGTGCCACTAACATAGGGTAGAGGCGTTGACTTGTGTTATTTTATGAAAAAAATAAAATGCAAAAGTAAGGAAAAATTTATTGTTCAAAGTTGATTGAAACTGAAATAGGTGTCATTGTTATCATCAAAGCTAGTTGTGTAAAAAACCAAAGTGTTCTCCATAAAATCTATTGTTCTCCACCATCCATTGTACTTTCCCTTTTCTATTATCAAATGGTCATTCTCATACCTTCTTCAATCCGACCCTTTTCAAAAACCTTATATTCACATTGACCTGGTTCATTATTTATGCTCTATTTTATGCCATTTAGTATATAGGATATATATATATATATATATATATATATATATATATATATTATACATCCTTAATTGTCAAATGCTGCCATGCATGCTTTATTATACGACAAATAAAACAATAATACTTGCACAAGCTGTATACTCAAACCCTTCCAAACTTTATGCTAGATTGCTAGACTTATTTACTTTGTTTATGAAAATAATAACAACAAATAAAAGGCATTAGCAAGCGACAAGTAGTTTAATTTTTCTTAAGCAAGATTTTAAATGTAAATCTTGTAAATGAAATGAAATAATAAACGTAAGAGTTTTATTCCTTTATTAAAAAGACAACCTAACTAGGATTTTTACTCCTTTAAACGGATAACCTAACTTGACTTATATTAGTCAATAACTTCTATAATTTATATAATTATGTATAGAAATCATATTATACTAGTCATCATATCATATTATACTAGTCTAAAATCTTTCCACTCATTGTACACGTGTCCACTCATGGGACACCTTTTTTCCTTTCCAAATTCATCTCTCTTCCCTTTTCTTTCCTGTTTTTCTTTTTTTTTTTACATTGCAAATACTTTTACTTTCCCAAATTCATCTCTCTCATCTTTTCCTTTTTTTTACATTGCAAATAGTTTTACATTTTTTTTTATTTTTCACTATTCTTTTGTATATCACACTTTTACTATTTTTATTATTTATTAATTTACTCTATATCTTAAAATTGTTTCCACAATACACATGTTATTTTTTTTAACATTTTTTCTCTTTTATTTTTTTCCCATTTGATCTATTATTATCTCTAATTCTATTTATCCATCTTATTACGTGAAAATATTGATTAAATATTAATTAAAAAATACAATAAATGAGTTAACTTACATTAAATTTTTTATGTTTTTTAATATACTATTTATCTCTTTATTTTATTCAAGCATAGATCTGGGTCAACGGTACTCTTTATCGTTTTTGTCCAAATCCACGTTTAAATCGTGATTTTGGTGTAAAACCAAACACACACTAAATGCACATTGTTTTTTATCTCTTTATTCACACTTCATACTTCAATAAAATGATTATTAGACAAAATATTTCCCGCTCAAATCTATTTCTTTTCTCTTTTCTCTATTTTTTTAAATTTTTAACATTGCTCCTTCTACTGTAAACGTGTTGATTTAAATTAAATTTAAAGTATTTTTTCTAATATAACATTTATCTCTTTATTTTATTTATTAACCCTAAACCCTTATTATCTCTCTTATCTATTTTATTTATCTATCTTATTTACTCTATATTAAAAAAGTTCCCACAGTAAAAATGTCATGTTTTCTCACTTGGGTTTTATTTTTTTAGTTTCTTTATTATCACTTTATAGTTAAGTGATAAGTTTATGAACCACAAATATCCTCCACGGGGAGGTACTCTTGCTCCAGTCGTTTGCTTTCTTCTTTTTTCTTTTATTTTTTTTAGCACACATTCATTTTCTTTTTTTATTATCATATTAAAATAATTTCTCTCATTATTTGTTTCTATTAATCTTTTATCCGTTTCATTATAAAAGTAATTTTTAAAGAACCCCAGGTATCCTCCACGGGAGGCAGACCTACTCCTACCGTTTTCTTTTATATGTTTTCTCACTTTGATTTTATTTTTTTTTAGTTTCTTTGTTATCACTTTAGTAAAGTGATTTTTGTATGAACCACAAATATCCTCTACTAGAGGTAGTTTTGCTCCTGTCATATGCGTTTTTCTTTTGTTTTTTTATCACACGTTCATTTTCTTTTTTTATTATCATATTAAAACATTTTCTCTCATTATTCGTTTCTATTAATCTTTTATCTGTTTCATCATTATAAAAGTAAATTTTAAAGAACCTAGGGTATCCTCCACGGGAGGCAGTTTTGTTCCTATTGTTTTCTTTTATCTGTTTTCCGACTTGGGTTGTATTTTTTTAGTTTCTTTATTATCACTTTAGTATAGTGATATTTTTATGAACCACAAATATCCTCCACGGGAGGTAGTTTTGCTCCTGTCGTTTGCGTTTTTCTTCTTTCTTTTTTTATCACATGTTCATTTTCTTTTTTAATTATCATATAAAAATATTTTCTCTCATAATTCACTTCTATTAATCTTTTATCCGTTTCATTATAAAAGAAATTTTTTAAGAACCTCGGGTATCCTCCACGGGAGGCAGTCCTGCTCCTACCATTTTCTTTTATCTGTTTTCTCACTTGGATTTTTATTTTTTTAGTTTCTTTATTATCACTTTAGTAAAACGATTTTTTTATGAACCACAAATATCCTCCATGGGAGGTACTCTTGCTCCTGTCGTTTGCTTTTTTGCTTTTTCATTTTATTTTTTTATCATACATTCACTTTTTTATTATCATATTAAAACATTTTCTCTCATGATTCGTTTCTATTAATCTTTTATCTGTTTCATTATTAAAGTAATTTTTTAAGAACCTCGGGTATCCTCCACGGGGGCAGTCCTGCTCCTACCGTTTTCTTTTTTCTGTTTTCTCACTTGGGTTTTATTTTTTTAGTTTCTTTATTATCACTTTAGTAAAATAATTTTTTTATGAACCACAAATATCCTCCATGGGAGGTACTCTTGCTCCAGTCATTTGCTTTTTTCCTTCTTCTTTTATTTTTTATCACACATACATTTTTTTATTATCATATTAAAATATTTTCTCTCATTATTTGTTTCTATTAATCTTTTATTTATTTCATTATAAAAGTAATTTATTTAGAATCTCGGGTATTCTTCACGGGATGCAGTCCTGATTCTACCGTTCTCTTTTATCCGTTTTGTCACTTGATTTTTATTTTTTAGTTTCTTTATTATCACTAATTGTAAAGTGATTTTTTTATGAACCACATATATTCTCCAAGGGAGGTAGTCTTGCTCCTACCGTTTGTGTTTTTTTTCCTTTTGTTTTTTTATCACAGGTTCATTTTCTTTCTTTATTATCATATTAAAATATTTTTTCTCATTATTCTTTTTTATTAATCTTTTATTTGTTTCATTATAAAAGTAATTTTCAAAGAACTTCGGGTATCCTCTACGGAAGGCAGTCTTGTTCCTACAATTTTCTTTTATCAGTTTTCTTACTTGAGTTTTATTTTTTTTAGTTTCTTTATTATCACTTTAGTAAAGTGATTTTTTTTATAAACCACAAATATCCTCCACATGAGGTAGTCTTGCTCTTGCCGTTTGTTTTTTTTTTCTTTTTTCTTTTATTATTATTAAAATAGTTTTAGTCATCATCCATCCCTAATTTTTCATTACATAAAACACACGTTAAGAAACATAATAAATGTGTAGATTTACATTAAATTTAATGTGATTTTTTAAATATATCATTTATCTTTCTATTTTATTCATTAATGTTTTAACTTCTTATCTTTCTTATCTATTTGATTTATTTATTCTATTTACCTGTATTAAAATTATTCTCACAATACACATATCGTGTTTTCAAATTTTTTCCCACAAAACTATTCACACTCTATATGATTGGGGTGTGAGATCTCAATGATCAATATATTTTAAATTTATAATTATATTAATTATATATTGGTTACTATTTTTTATAAATATGATACTAATATGCTATTCACATTCTACTAATTGATGTAATATATTTCATAAGTTAATTTTATTATAAAAAATAAAATTTTAATAATACATTTAAAAACGAACATCACCCACTACCCAATGTCACCCATGTGAATGCATGGGTACTTTCTAGTTGCATATAGAAAGCATGACGTACAGAATTTACAGCTCTTCTATCATTTGATGCCATGATCTTAATCTTATAAAGAAGTTCAATATAAATTCGCGTGTAACATGCATTCTCCCATGACCTTAAATTTGAAGGGTTAACTCATTCAAATCCAAAAGGTGAAAATCTCTACATTAAATATACATAAGAATCTCTCCAAATGCAAGAGTATCTTAGGTTAAGCCTAAGAGAACAATTTATTTCATTAATTTAAGATATATTTTCTGTGCGTTCAAAAAACAAATAATCTATCAAGTTCATTTAATATAATTTTGTAAAAAACAGAACTTCAGTTGACTCACTAATTTGCAGCCAAGTAAAAAAGTTCCGAATTGAGATTTTAAGATTTGTTTGTTTATAGTTTTATCGTCTTCAGTATTTTTGTTTTATGTATCTTATTTTACTACATGAATATCACACAGATTTATCTAATACAAAAATAATGCTAATTTACAAGTTTAAGAATGAAAGTAGTTCTGCCTTTTATTTTTTATTGTTACTGTTCATCATAGAAGTGGAGGCTTGTAGGCTCGTTTCTTTGGCCTTTTAGGCCCCTTTAATCACCAAAAAATGAATGAAATTAACAAAGAAAAGATTATACACACAATTGTTATGGACAATTGTTACTTGAGGTCGTGGACATAATGTTACTTCAGCCACCAAATATAATGTTTAAAGCACATGCTATAAAATCAGCGAATCTTTGAAGTGGACCCCGTTGTCATCCGTGGCTTTTGAAAAAGAAAAAGGCAATGCATCTTTGGCTCGAGTTATTACGGATAATTGGATAAATGCATGTGCACATTCGCAGTTGCCACGTGGTGCATTTGAAGGCTTCGTATGGCTAAAATACAACAGACACAACATTGCAAGCATGCCACGGAATCAGAGAGAATACAGACACTATACCCATCCAAGTCCCATCGCCGTGGGATGCCAGAAAGAAGTAATAATCACAGCCTCCACGACTATAGTCCAACAACTTACATTACTGTCTTCTTTTGGGAGGCAGATCCAAACAAAGTCCAGGAAACCAAAATGGAGATAACAAAATTTTATGGTGATTGAATCTGACAGTTAGAGTCATCACGGACCCTCTTGGGCTTCCAGCCGGATTCTTCCTTGATTTGTCGTAGAGCAACAAAATGCAAAGCATCACTCTGTACTTGATAGATATGACAGGTCCATGGATATGAGTCGGGTGCAGACCAAACTTTTAGATCTTCAAATTCTGTTTCCTCAACCAGTGACTCAGCAACACAGTATACAAGATCAGGCTCTGGTTCCATATAACCAGCAACTGCAACACATCCGGGAGACACAAATCCATCTGGAGCCCGTGGGTGCCAAATTGACACTGGTGTGACATAATCTTCTAAACAATTTCGCCACACCTACAGAGGGCGTCAAACGGTTCTTAGGTGATAAGACATCAAGCCTCCGATCTACTCAATCATAATTTACCATTGTGTGATAGTGCAAGCATTTTGGAAAAATACAACAAAAAGACAACCGATTCTTTTTTGTTTAATCAAATGGCAGTTAACAATATCCTCATGTCATGCAAGAACCCCCACGCAATTAGATACAAGAAGAACAGAGAGGAGCGCGAATAACTGAAATCAATGTCATCTTAACTAGTTCTTGTCTAATACATCTAATGGTGTCAGCTGAAATTTAGCAAGAGCCAACAATTGATACTGAATTTCATTTGAAAATTAAGGACAAAATTACCGAAAATCATTATTCTTAAAATAAAGGGAAACAAAGTGTGTATAGATGAAAACCTCTCCTCTAGTACAGACATGAAACATCTGTGACCCTTGAGGGAGAAATACTTCTTTCAACCCTTCAGGAAAGTTCATTTTGTTTTTTCCCCAAATATAATCATTATTCCACAAGGAAACAACACAACTAATCCTTGATTGGCAAGAAAATTGTAGTCCTCCCAGAAATATTAGACAACTGATAGAAAAAAAATCCAACAATGAAATTATATAGCTATCTAAATCTGAGTTCTGGAACCATCATTGCGTTAGGACCTTCTCTACTTTTGGGGTCCTACGTTTCTTACCTCACCTTTAAGCCCAAGAAATATCTTCTCTTCCTCTGCTGTAGGTTCCCTCATTCTAATTTTATGATATCTTATTTTGCATAGATCGAAATGGAGTGATGGAAAATTTGAAATAACAACTACTTGCTCGGTAGTCGGTACTTCAAAAACATGAAAAATATTTGGCAGTAAACTAACCTATTTACACTCCACCCAACAAATGATGGACACACCAATAGAGTTGAAGTGAAACCGATTTTTTACCCTCTTTCAAGCAATGAGTGAAAATCAAAACTTTTTCATCCTACCCCATTTCGTTCCTCTCCCTATTCTCCTTCCACTCAAAAAAGGTTAGTCTTGATGCTTAAGTTTTGATTGCTGAGACATTGGGTGAGTGGTTAGCCCTTAATATTAGCTCAAAGTTATTCAAGATTTTTTTTTTTTGTTCTGCTAGACTTATGTTTCTTCACTATTTTATGAATGAGCCTGCCCAAGGGCCCTGTTTCTGCCAGCACTGCTAATTTTTTTATTTCCTTTTACCTTAGTTGTACCGAACTTAGGTAAAACAGAGAAACATCTTGTTAGAGATATAGTTATTCATGTGTTCTCCACCCAACAACATAAGCTTTTGGGATTATTGATTCATGACATGGTATCAGAGCCTCTATGACCAATTGGTCAAGAGTTCGATCCTTGCCATTATTCCAATAAAAAAGATTTAATTTCTGCACAAGGTAAGTGGGCATGTGCACTGTCCACTCTTCAAGCTCAAAGGGCTCTTGCGTGAGGGGGAGTGTTAGAGATATATCCATTTATGTGTCTTCCACCCAACAACTTCAGCTTTTGGGATTGTTGGTTCATGACACATCTCTTGTCATAACTTACAGAAGGATTTACTATGCATGCAACTAGTAATGCTTTACTAATTGCTTCCATGTTCCTCACCCTTCCTCAAAAAAATTCATCATTAGTTTGTCTTTATCAAACTGAAGAATATAGAGACAGTGAAATTTTGCTTCATATTTACATTGATTTTCTTTTATTTTTCTTGGAAATAGGCAAGGCATTATTTTTTTTCCTAAATGACCAATGAATTTACCATCATATAAATGATGCAACAAGCTAACTTGTACTCTTAACATCAATTGAAACCTTACCAGATCATACCCCATTGGGAGCGCAAAAAGTCCATCAATCTTGCGGTAGACAGCAGCAACATTTGGAGGATGGATGCCAACATGAGCAACATCCCCAATATATGTATACCTGAAAAGGTAATTTTTTTGACATTACAAATATGTCCAGTATCTCTGGCACAAAGGAATGTCCTTTCTGTAATTTTGGAGAAGAGATAATACTTCATTCTCTTATTCAAATAGGGTAACATAATGCTAGAATTTGCTATGCAAAACAACCAATCTGCTACGACAAAGGAAAACAAAGGACAAAAAATAGGTATAAAAACTAGGAATTGAATTCAGATCTGCACTGGGTAATTTGGATTATATCCTTAATTTAAACTATTCTTCAAATTTTTTCCAACAAACATTGACAGTGACAATTTCAAATTTAATTAATTTAGTTAAATGAGGGGCCCAAGAATGTATTAGATTAACATAAGAAAATGTCTTTCATAATTCCACTTGACTTAATCTGAATATTTCATGTTTGCAGCATTGTCACTCCAATGCAGAACCAGAGTTGATAGAAATTATAGAGAATATCTCTTTTCTGCCTCAATTCATATGAAAAATGAGTGAACCTAACTAGATCAGTGGTGGGATTGTCACCAATGGCATATCGAGTTGGGAATATAGCATTGGCCATGAACACTCAAGTCCTCTTTTCAGCAAATTAAGAAAGCGAAGAAAACTTATGATATGACCAATTCTGGAATGACCCAATTCACGCCAAGATAAAAAATACAGTGCAATCTTTTTGTGACATAGATGAAATGATTTAGGACAGTATTGAGATGAAACTTGAAATGGAAATCACAAGCAAAATACATTTCTTGAATCTGTTGAAACAAATTAGTATTAGTACAAGTCAAATAATACAAGCCCAACCTAATAAGATCCCTAAGACATAGATAAAAATAACCTTCAGATTCAAGCAAAATATTACATTTGGAGATGAATTTAACTCAATAAACTTATTGAATAAATACAAAAATTAAATTGAATTAAATAACCACTCAATGCGTGCACACACACTGAAAGATGTAGCAAGGGGTGGTGGTGGTGATAAGTACATGAATACATTTATATGTATTATGGTTATTGGTTAGTGGAGTTTAGAACAGAACTTGAAGTCCAATATCCATAAGAGTGGTAGGGAAGACCTCAAGCAGGATGTTCTATATCTTCAAATCCAAAGGCAATTTAAGTTAACATATGGTTTTTGATTTGTGGTCGAGGTCAAGGTTTCTCCCCCCTCCCTCCTTTTATTTAATATATTAAGAGAATTAGGATAGACTAGCATCTTCAGACTTGGTAGAAATTGTCATGTTTGAGAAGTTTCAAAAACAATCTAATGAAAGCTTTTATCTATCTGAATTGCTTATTCCCGAGACATTATTAATTTCAACAGTTTTTGATAAATAATTTAATTTTCATAAGTTTCTAAATTGTTTGCATAATTTCCACTCTCAACCAGTATAAATAATACCTTGTCTCATAATATCAATTTTAGAATATACTAGACGATCTCTTAGGATTCATTAAAATATTTTCTAATATTTTCATGATTTGTTTCCAAATTTAATTAGAATTAAGAGTCTAGTACAAATATAAAAAGGGATTAACATTCTGTGTTTTGTATGATGGCATAACACATCATTATACATGAGATTGTATTATTCAAAGTATTTCTTCTCTCTTTTTCTCCATCCATACTTAAACCCTATAATTTTAACAAATTGCAAAAGTGTAAATGTAGAGAAGAAAAATGATAATTACCCGTCAGGACACATAGGCCTCCAAATGCTAAAAATTCCGCTATCTTGTGAGATCTGAAACATAAAATGGCTTGTTATACTTGAAACACTCACTCAGTTATAGAACCTTTGGCCCCAGTGCTTACTTAAGCAGTTTCAATAGGAACTGTGTAAAGGAGAACAGTAAAGCACCTGTTTTCTGCATAATGAGCATCGACCTTTGTATTCTTGTTCACTGCTCCATATCTTTGAAAAAGTAATGCTGTGTCTAACAAATCGTTTGTCATCGGATGCTGTGCCATATGATGAGATCTCTCTCGAGCTAATAATGGCCTTATTGGGTGTGCGTGGTTCTCTACTAATACTATCCACTTCAGTCCAGGAAAAATATACGTGTCTCTGGCTTGAAGGAACCTGGAAGTGAGAATTCTATTAAAATCCAGTTCAACTAACTGAAATGAATCAGGGTTTAAATGTCACTTACTTTCAGAATCAAGCTTTTCTTGTCAGACTGATATGCCTTCCATGTTTTACGCACTACTGAGCATATCTTAATAGCTTGTGGTTCTCTTCCTTCAAATTCTTCAACACTATTGCATTTTATCACTCGAACAAAATTTTCAGATCTCCGGAAATGTTTCAGATGGAGGATCAAGTGGGAGGGTTGGGAACTGCCTGCTTTTGCCAACTCCAGTGTCATCAACTCATCCCAAGGTACATCCCACATAATTTTGCAAGGTTTTTTATCCATCTTGTCAGGAGCAAGACACTACATAGAAGCAGAGAAGTCAGTAATTTTCTAGATTAGAAACATAATCCCTAATTCCTATGAGTAATTCTGTGACTAACCTGTAGCAACATGACTCGTTTGTTGGTAACTAAAACAATTCTCTGATGAGGCACACTAAAATGCTCTTCATAATAATCAGACAATGCAAATTTTGAAGGTTCCTTGAAAATCTCAGTACAGCCAAATTGCCTACTTGCCTCTCCAAGGTAAAGCACCATCTAAAACCATCAAACAAAAATGATGACAATAGAGCATATATAATATAAGGCATTGCATAAGATACCATACATGCAATTTGCAGATTGTCAGACAGAAGATTTAAAACATACAACAAAAAAAAGCAGTCAGAAATCTTACTAAGTTGCAGCTAATGTATCTTGGTCAAATTTTTGCTCTGCTAGAGATTCTAATTTTTCCATGTAATACAACTATAGTTTCATAACTAAAAAAGATAAAAGAATAAGCCTCATACTCATTGGTAGCTATCTAAATGGTTATTAGGAATAAATGGAAATCCCCTATCCTCCTTAAAATGGTTCTAACTGTAGGCTGGATTTTACACCAAGGGTGTTAGTTCCAAGTATAATTTGTTAGAGAAAATACAATTTATTAGTTATAGGGTTAGATTTATATAATTGTTCATTTGAGTGCACCCAGAGTAAAGAGTATAGTTGTCTTTTCCCAGTGTAGTTTGTGTTCAGGGGTATAAGGTCTGTGTTTTGTATCACAATTACTTATTCTCTGCAAGAGTATTTTGAGAGTTCCAAGTATAATTTGTTAGAGAAAATACAATTTATTAGTTATAGGGTTAGATTTATATAATTGTGGATTTGAGTGCACCCAGAGTAAAGAGTATAGTTGTCTTTTCCCAGTGTAGTTTGTGTTCAGGGGTATAAGGTCTGTGTTTTGTATCACAATTACTTATTCTCTGCAAGAGTATTTTGAGAGTATTTTAGAATATCTTAACCTAATTACTAGTATAAATAAATAGGAGTTAGTATTTTGTATCACATCATTATACACAATTTAAAGATATTCCTCCTAATCTCCTATATTATGTATTCATTTTCTCTCTTTCTTTTCCTCTTTGACGTAGGCCCAATAAATTTAACATCATTAGTGAAATGTATTTTCTTGTGTCCCTCTATCTCTTTATTCCCCTTTCCATCTAATACCTAAAATTTCAATTCTTTGATCAAGGGAAAAAAAAATTCAGAAATCTTCGTAGGATGCAAGGTAAAACTTCAAAACATCTATCATGACACATCCTTTTCAGTGATAAGAGATGCTCTTATTTCATGTGTTCCAGAAGTAAGTCAAATAGCTCAAAATGAGTCCATACTGTAGTTATATAAACAATACACTCAAACTTAATGGGAACAAATGGAAAATGTGTCCCCCCTCCTGCCAAGAAAATCACTTTTAATGGTTCAGAATACTCGTGGAGATGCAATGGAAAAACATACCTGCCCAATAGCTTCTCTCTCACAATATTCTTTAAGTATTCCATTAGCATGTATAGCCCGAGGATTTCTAGTTCTACGGAAGGTAGTCTTGCTGTTGAATACCTCAAGGCATTTGGAACAACTTGCACCAATTCCATCAACAGTCAATGAGAAAAAATCTAGCGCACCGCTTACTGGTTGCACAATGAAACCCAAGAAAGCCCGTCCAAGCCCATGAGCCAATCCTAGGAGACCATTCTGTCGGGCACTCTCAACAGGCTTTCTCACCACACCAGAGACCCCAAAGGCAACACCTTGTGCAAGAGCTTCCGTTCCTTGAATGATCCCATCCCCAACCCCAGTGATTCTCCTTGATCTTACCTGTTGCCGTGTTAAAAAGTCATCTCGGTTTACATGGAATTACAGAACTCATTATGATAAAAGTGTTTTACCTGCTTTGCACGTAACTGCAGAAATTGTCCATCTGTGGAAAGCTCAGCAAACCCTCTGCTCAGAGAAGCTAATGTTGAACTTGTCATACCTAGTACATCCACTGAGAATATTAAATGTAAAGGATTGTGAATCAAATCTCTCCAAACACGGTTTCCGATGGCCGGAACAATAGAACTTTTCCGCATGAATCTGTCTCTGTGCATCACCCTCCTCAGATGCACCTAAAATAATAGGTCAGCATTAGCAATAGCATAGCTAATATACAGATGGTCACATCATTTTCCTGAATGTCATGCCTTTCTGGTTAAGGGAAATGCAACAAAACAATGATGAGATGAATTATGGATGTTTAGTGATAACAAGAAAATATTTATACACAGGTGCACTCAAGCATTCATAGTGATTCAAATAAGGCACCACATTGTCACATGATCCTTGCAACATGGAAAAATGAAATGCTTCTCTTGGTGACTTGGTGTTCTGCTTGTGGTTGTTCTCAAGGGAGTAATTTCAGGTATGCAAAGCAGATTGGACAGCCTTGCTGCACTCTTGATTATTCCATGCTAAACATTTTAACCTTTTAGGATAGTTGGTTCGTGACAATTTGTTATATAGGCTTTTACTAGTAACTACTTGCCTAGAACCAAATTTGTCCAAATAAAAGAAAGCAACAAATCTTTAAAGAAAAATAGGAAATACTCTGTACAAAAACAGAGCTAGTGACAATAGTATTGAACAGATTACATAGCTCACCTGGATCTTGAAGGCATTTCCAACTGCAGAAAGTATAGGACTCCATATGCCTAGGACCCCATGAGGTCTTTGTCCAGGAGCAGTCTCCAGTGACAACTTCAACCTTACTTCTGAAACGTCTATTAGGCTGCGAAATTAAAGGGATCCAATAATAAAATCACATTCGTTTTAGATAAAATCACAAGATACATATAACTAACAGTTAAACCAATAACTATCTCAAGCATAAGCAGTGCGCAACAACCAATGTTGGATGCATTTAAGTAATGCTACTTATCAATAAGCCCCACCCTCCAACTTCAACTTTTTTCCCTATTAAACTCAACCCAGATGCATCCACATAAGCAGTTGCGAGTTTTTGAGTGATATGGAAGGATATATATAATATATAATTAAAAGGAAAGGAGAGAGAAAGTAGATCTGGATGAGGGCGGAAATCCTCAAAATAATATTGAGAAAGAAAAAGATTTCTTAGATTTTCGACCTGGGTCTAACTCAACCCCAAAAGCTAGCTTCTAGAGTGAGGATTGCCCAAGGCTTATATATCACAATTTGGCCTTATCTCTAGGCAATGTGGGACTCTAACACACCCCCTCACGCCCAGGACTGGACATTTGGAGCGTGGACAATTATACGGGTGGCGGCCCAATAACAACGGATCATCTAGGATAGACTCTGATACCATCTTAGATTTTGGACCTAGGCCTAACTCAACCCCAAAAGCTAGCTTCTAGAGTGAGGATTGCCCAAGGCTTATATATCACAATTTGGCCTTATCTCTAGGCAATGTGGGACTCTAACAGGATTGAATAAAACTTTTTCTAGAAGAGAAGCAAGATTATATAGACCGTGCAAGTGGCTTTACTCATTGTTCACCTAAAATAACTTTTCCTTTTTGAGAAATTTTTTAGTACTCTTGTAGTACTGAACACTCAGCACTCCATCTCTTAATAACTATCTCAAATGTGGTTTTTTTATATTTTTATTTAGAAAATTTTTAAAAAGGGAAAAACTAACCATAGAAGGGTAGGTGTCAATATTATAGTGGAAGCAATATGTGCTACAGAAGTATTAGCATTATGTTATAGAAATAGAAAATATGGTGTCATCCTAGGAGAAGCCAAGGAACAAGAGTCTTAGATTTCAGACTGGGTCAAACTCAATACCAAAAGCTAGCTTGTAGGGTGTCTGCATGAAGAGTGCCCAAGGCTTATATCCTATAATTTGGTCTTATCTCCAGGCAATGTGAGACTGTGACACACCCCCTCATGCCTAGGGCAGGACATCTGGAGCGTGTACATCTATACGAGTGGCGACCCAATAAGAACAAATCATCTAGGATAGGCTCTAATAACATCTTAAATTTTAGACTGGGCCTAACTCAACCCCAAAAGCTAGCTTGTAGAGTGATGATTGTCCAAAGCTTATACCCAATAAATTGGCCTTATCTCTAGGCAATGTGGGACTCTAACAAAGAAAAACAGACACAGAACATGAAACATAATATAAGCTCATAATAGATTTTTAATCCCTTTTTTTTTGGTCGAAATTTTTAATCCCTTTTCATAACTGACAAAGAAAACTCCTTTAACACAGCCATTAAAAGAAACCCACAAAGAAGCCAAGGAAGTGCTTTGTCCCTTGATGATATAATGGGAAAATCCATTGCTAAAGATTTGGTTTAATATCTAACCATATTCTCCACACCTTTTCTAGCAAAGCACACTTCAACAACATTATATACTCATTTTTCCACCAAAGCCAGAAAACTGACTGGAAATAATCTGTTTAAGGTTCTAGCATTAAAATCTCCGCCCAAATATTATTTTAAATATTGAAATTTGATTGCACTGGAAAGTAGTCCTGTATGCAGTGAATAATGTTACAAACCTTACATTGTCATATAAAAAGGTGAGCATACTCACAAGCAGTGCCCAAGTATGCTTGACTGTAATTAGGCTTTCCAAGTAATCTATTATACTAAAAGCTTAAGCTGTAGACCTAGTAATGGCTACCCTACCTAGCACACCTAAGCCTTTTGGACTTGAAGCATGGACAAGGATCATGCTTAATATATACGGAATATAACTTAATGAGGAAAATGGAGACGGCAAGGTGTTAGATAAGCCCTATGGACTAATTTCTGTAAGTTGAGGGAGTTTTAGGGATTGTTAGTAGTTAGAGCTAACAGGAAGTGACATAGATAGGCTATAAACAGAAAGGAAAGAAGACAGGTATCATTCTAGATAGTGAGATTGGTTTTGGTGGGAGAGATCTCGGGCTCTCGAAATCCTAATAGGAACAACAACAGCGTGTATTTATCCTTCCAAACCTGTGTTTATTGTCCGAGGCTAGGGGAGTTTTCATCATCTGAACTAGTATACATCACAAGGATTGAACCGAAGTCACTAATTGAATACGCCCTGCCCTCTCATAATATGTTAAACTAACCAATCATCCTAATATCTTGAGCTGTTAGGTGCAAATCCAGGAGTGTTTTTATCTCAAAAAAGAATCAGCATCCAATAAATCTTCATTCATGGAATTTATTAGAAAACTTAGGGTTCATAGAAGTGATAGTAGGAAGAAGAAAGAGAGGGAGAGAACGAGAGAAGATAAAGTGTTTGCAGAATGATCTTGTTATTCTGTGAATTACAACAGAGGGATTTATATACAGTGTTAGAAGCTTGTACTAGAAGCTTGAGATCTGATTCAGTTAGAGTAACTGAAACAGAATCTCCTAACTAAACATAGCCTAACTGATAACAGCTAATCAACACAACAACAGCGCACAGTAGGCTACAGTTAACAACATACAGTATCTACAATTACATTCACTAACAGAATTTCAAATCATGTTTCGATAAATAAATAATTAGTGTGCTTTTGGAGGGAAAACATGTATTGAAAATGTTAATAGTGGCAGGATTTCTTCAAAATATATGCGTTCTCCATTCCAGAAATCCTACCTTTGTGTCCCCACTCTATAGCTCACTCTTACAGATATGCTACACTTGCCTTTTAAGTTAACATGATTATTTTATATGAAATGATTTATCAAAAGAGGAAAAGCACAAAAGAGGAAAGAACATCAGTACAAAAGAGCAGCCAGTCTTGCAAGTCTGGCCTAAGAATACCCTTTAAAACCCAGGCATCAACACTTAAGGAGGCTAAGGGCTCGTTTGGTGGTCAGGATAAAGAAAGGATGGAATACTAATATCTTATCCTATCTTATTTGAAGTGTTTGTTGTAGCAACAAGATAAGATAAGTTTATCATGTTAGGCTATCATATCCTATTCTCTAGTGTAATTTTTATCCTGAAGAGGGTCTGGGTTAGAGATTGACAAGATAGGATAGACTTTTTTCCTACCTTTTTTGCCCTAACCTCTCAACCCTTTTCTATCCTACTCTTATCCTATCCTTTCCTTATCCATCTCTCTTATCATTTCCTATCCTATCTGATCATGTCCACCCAACGAGCCCTAAGACAACAAGCCTGACTCATAAAATAAGTAGAGGAAGACTATTCCTATGGGATTATTCTCCCAACAAATACACCAAGCACCAGAAAAAAAGTGCACAGACCTAAATGTCAGCTAATGAAACACTTGGATGCATTTCACAGTAAATGTGACAATAAATAAAAATAGATACATGTCACAGATGCACAGAAAAGTTCTAATACAAACACAGATTAGATATTGGAGAAATGCAACTAATGCAATAGATTAATTCTGTTGTGCATCAACTTCTCTTGCAACTTCTAAGAGAGATATTATATAGCCTATATGCATGCCTCAAATTGTCAATGCTTTGCTACAGGACACATGAACATATGATATAATTGGCAAGCACCAGTGCACAAGGGAGGCTGATACTAATGGAGAAAATGAAAAACTCAGCCAACAACCATATCTTGAAAAATAATAATAAAAAGAATATTACTCAAAACGTATCTCTGGATCAACTTCTGTGACTGTTGAACTTTTAGGTAATCGATCTAGCTGCAAATTGTTGTAGAAATCCACAATAGCCCAGATAATAGGTTCATGAATATCAAGTCTCCAGCATTTCTCAGTTACCTAGAGTGTCCACCAATTTTAAAGGGATTATAAAATAATTCTAATTAAATGTTTGAAATTTATTTTGCCAAAAGAAAATCAGAATATCCCAGATCACATCTTAGCATCAAATTCAACAAAAACATACCCGTATATAAACATATGGGTAAACTTGAATTCCATCTTTATTCTCATTCTGTATAGTAATTGTCATCTTGAATACTGGGTGTTGCACATCAGAGGTCTGCTCTGGCGCCAAAAGCACAGGCATCAATGTTAAAGGGAGCTGGTTGTCCAGTTGCAAATAACCAAATATGAGCTTGAACCTGTTAAAATAACATCCAAAATCAAATTTTGAAGAATGCATAAGTGAACTTACAGCAACCAGAAAAATAATTGGTTTACATGTAACCCCAATGATGTTATATTTTGTTATTGTTAATCAATGGTCAAATCATCATAAATAAGAGGAACTACCAGGTGCCCTTGTGAGATCAAGAGAGACTCTAAAAGGGTCATCAAGGGTTGCATGGGTTAAGACTTAAAACAGGAATAGATCATTTAATTTTAAAGCAGGAACCCTAGTAGAATCAAATGGTGTTTGACATGTAATAATTCATTAAAGAAAAAGGTTCAAGAAAATTATGGATAGGCTTAAAACGCCCTGGAGGAAAGAAGAAACAAACTTACACTTAAAATGCCCCACATAAGCCCTCACCCTAACCTTAAAAAGCAACTCAAAGTATAAGGAAATCCAAATCCTTTCAACTCATGTTTTTATTAGAATACGCATTTAAAGTGTTCTCTTTTTTTTTTATTGTCAATTCTTAATCAGGATAAAAAATGTATCTCATATACATAACATTCAAATGATGCATCTTACAATATGATAAGGCTGTTACCTGCTTGTCCTTCCACCATCATAGCCAGTTGAATATGTTAAGCACACCCTTTCCAAGTACAAGTAGGAGAGCTCCTTTGGTCTATGGTCCACAATAGAAATTCCAACCACTCCCAATTCAATTAAGAGCTCAAACGGTGTAGCATTATTCTGCATCTCAGCATGAACACCAGCAACTCCCGACATTCCTGTGGGTGTTAGGCTCCTAATCTCTTCATATGAGCTTGAATTTTCCATCCTATCATCTCTGAATTTTGCAATTATTATATCTCCCCCATCAATAACATGGAATTGCAGTCCAAATTCTGTAGAACATATTCCAGTCCTTTCCAAATCAAGTTTCCAAATTGCATTGCTATCGTCAGCACTAAGCTTAGCATCTAAAAACTTATCGCCATAGGGATCTTCCCAAGAAAAATTAGTCGTTGACAGAGGTTGCAACTGAATCCAGGCATCTTCACCAAATCCAGACTGCCGAATGCTAAGTGCCTTGTTTGTCGTTCTGTTCTCAATCCTGTTACACGAAAAGTTAACTTCTCTCCCTAAGAAACACACTCATGCAAGCTTCTTAGTCAGAGATTTAGACAAACATAAGGCAAGACGCTGAATCCATAATGTGAAACCTACTATGTTAGATAATTTTTTGGTTGGTGGGAAATTATAGGTTTTTATGCATCTTTGCATTATTTTACATCTGTGTATACTTATGGCTAAAAACTATAATTGATGTAATAATATGACAAACTGATATTTTGGAGAAAAGGAGAGATTTTTTTGGTACAAAGGAAAGAGAGCGTAAAATGGGTAAGTTCCTTGACAAAGGTATATTACAAATCAGACCCTGTGAAGAATAGGACAAGCAGTTATGTCAAACTCTTATTTATTTGTCTCACATTTATTGCTTGTTAAGTTTGTCCATTTTCCTCATACCTCAAAATAAACACTATCAAAGCACATATTAGCGTGAGAAAAAAAAAATCTTTTTCACCTTTTAAGAGATATGTTATAAAAATCATTATTCTGCCTTTACCTATCGCTTAAGCTTTTGGAAGAATTAGTTCGTGATACACCTCTAGCTGACAAAATGGTCCAGTTCAGATAATCTAACATTAAATGAGTTGGACCGATCATATGATATCTTAATCTAAATTGGACAGCACTAGCTTAAATCAGACTTGTGCTTGTGCACAGTGACCTGATACAGAAATGGCCAACTGCAATGCTTGCAAGCCCATCTGTAAAGTCCAACTACTACTCGCATCCCATCCATTAAGTGAAAAGTGAAAACCAATTAAATGAATTATTCTTGTATGTTAGAATGTCTAAGAATATCTTGAAAGTATTTTATAACAACTTCAGTATATCTTTGAGGATCTGTATCAATTAATCCTCTAATTAAGGATACAATCCTAAGAGTTTTTTTCCCTATTTTTCACTAGGTTTTTTTATTCAATTAAGCTTAGAAGTCTTATTGTGTTATTGAACTCAGGCTTGTACTAATAATATAGCACAAGCACTTGACACAATTATTAGATAATTATTAAGTGTCAGTGCTTTGTATATTATACACACATCAAACCAACTAATAATATCAATATTATTCAGAGCAACAAAAAATCTAAAATATTCTAAGATCTGTGTAAATCTTCTGATATTCTAAGACTGAAATGATGCCTACAAAAGGCTAGGTTTTAAATTTTGAACAGAATGGCTCTATTTTCACCAAGCTAAATTGACAGCTGTGGTCACCCGTATTCTTACAGAATTTTAACAACCTCCCCACTATCTACACAAAAAAGTTCAGTTAAAAAGATAATTCAAGTGAGACATCCATAATTTAGAAAATTCTTTAATAATTGACGAAGTTGTTTTACATAATCTAAACATAAATACAATGTTTTGCTGAAAAAGAAAAAAAAACCACCATACCTGATAAAATTTAAATTGAGTAACAGAAGCATTACAAATAATCCCAGCAAACAGTTCAAATAAGAGACTACATGAGGTCCTACTACTACTTATAATAACCTCTCGAGTGTGCTTGTATAAGTTGTATTTGCTCATTTTCTGTTCAGAAAGGCTTATAACCAAAAGGACCAAAGAGAACTTTAAGCAGAAAAACTGTTTGCCTAAAAATAAAGGGAAGCTATGTATGTTCCTACAAACCTATATTGTTCTTATGTAGAATGGACAAAATGTTAATATACTGAAAAACCAAGAGATCTTATATCTGAGGTACTGGCACACCATATGAGAATCATTCTACTGCTTATAATAAGAGCTACTTGTACACATTTGTCTCGCTTTTAAAAGTAAAAGATATATGACTACACTCTACACTGATTTATATCTGCATATCAGTACCTGATAGGACCATCTGTTGATCCAAGGCGGAATACCACAATAAAACGAGATCCCTCTTCATATCCACGAATTTCAGTTCTCAAAAACTTAAGAGTACCATCATTCATCCTCAAAACAAGAGAAATCGTGTCCTCTCTTAAAATTTGAAGGGGAAATGACCAATTGGTACCTTCTAGTCTCACCTAAAAGTAGAGAAAGTGTTTATATCAAGGAAACTCAACCGGATGATGATTGTGGAGAGGAAAATTGAAAACTGTTAACAATCAATATAATGAACAAAATAATAATTCTTAAGCGGCCAACAAAAAATGCAGATACTTGCATGCTTCTCATTTAGCTATTATACTTTGAATGATCATTCAAATTTGACAAACCGTGTTCTGCTGACATTTTGACCCATCACATATATAATTAACAACCTTTATAATTAACCATATAATACATACATGTTAATTATTTACACTGATTTATTGGTAATTTAAAATGTAGTTTTACAATAGTGCAATCAAATCAATATAAGGTATATACCATTTCAGGTTCACTCAATGACAAAAATACGAGTACATGTCTAAGAATACCTTTGACAATTCGTAATTTTAAGATTTGTGCAAGTAAGTACAAGACGAATTACGCAAATGTGTGAGAAGAGAGAGAAAAACTGAAATCATGAGGAGAGAAAAAAACTAAAGAAGTGGAAGAAAGAGAAAAAGTAAAAATTCCTTTGAACTAAACATTTGTGCAAAAGCTAAATATTGCTTTTCATACTAATGAACATTATCCTAATCTGAAATTCTACAAATTTTCTATCTTTATGTCTAGATGGAAAAATGTAGGATAAATTAAATGAGGTCAATTATTGCAGCTGTATACCAACTGTGAACAGTAACCAACCTGGAGTTTTTCAGGTCCACCAATTCCACGGCACACAAACGATATCCTTGAATCAGAAGCATGCAAAACCTTTGGTTCATCTTCAGCGCTCAATTTGATGAATATATCTTGACCTAGTCTATTTGTGAAAGTCATAAATGGCCGAACAGAGATTACCTGTAATGATAATAAAAAATAAGAGAGTATTACAACGTGACTGCTTGATAGTATTTATTCTAAATTTGATCTTCTATAACAAACCTTTGTTGGAACAGACTGATAGGGGCATGGTTTCGTAGAGATAATAAGATGCAAGCAATTGCCATCACCATCATACGCATATATATCCAAAGAGCCATCCTAAGGAAAAAAATTCGTCAAAATTCAGAAAACCCCTGTGCAATTACTTCTTGTTTGTCAACAAAAATCTTGACATTACCATATCACCAAGAGGAACAAGATCTTTAACAGGTCCAAAATGCTCATTTCCTGATTGCTCAATAGCTACTGAAAGAGCCAACATATTAAAGTTAAGCGCAGATACAATTGTGTGGCCATCATATATTTCCTCTTCAGTTATTTCTTCAAGGATTAATCCCTTTTTCTCGTTAGTCTGAAATTGAGCAGCAATCTTTGGCATACGTCTTTTTCCTGACATATCAAGAATTCTAAATATAAGTGGAGGACATCTAGCTACCCCTAACCAGTAAGGAGCATAGATTCTAATTGTTTTAGCCAGCAACGTGCGCTCCTTGTCATAGTTCTGTTCAAGAATGATTTGGATAACCCTGCACATAAGGAGGCATATAAGATGGGTTTGGTGCAAATTAACCTGTCCCTCAAAAGTATAAGCCAATAAAAACTTAGCCAAATTTATAAAATATAGAAACAATAATTAGATTAGGAAAATTCTAACTATTCCACATCCAGAACTTTACAACCTTCCGGATATTGAACTTCTCAAACTAATTGTTTTTGATGGATTCCCATGAGGATGAGATATAAGAACAGCTTCCTATTCAGAAAAAAGGTGGTGAGGAATTAATAGCATAATCTGATATAACAAAAAGGACCAAGTGATAACAACAGAAAAAACAAAGATACTGGCAGGCCTGTATCTTACATGTACGGGAAGCCAACCCCTCTGTGGGAGCAAAGATAAAAACAAAGGCTTCCTAATATCAGCACTGTATATCTGCACAGTTTTCCCAGATAAAAATACTCCTCTTGAGCATGCAAGAAAGTGGCCACTTGATTGCATTTCAAGAACAGAATATTCAGCAGCAAGGGGAAGATAATTGCTAATTGTCAGTGGAGATTTGATCACCAAACACCAATCCTGAATAGCATCAGAATGGATGTCTTTGGCAATCTCAGTTGCTTGTATGCTTACACAAAACCACAACTTGTGGGATCCACCTGAGGTTCCATGCATCTCGCTGCAGCATAATAGTTCCTCTGACTCTGAAAGAGCCGAAACAGAGAGATTTGAGCACTGCTCCGCCTTACTGGCATCCTCTGATGGCCTAGGTCTGTCTACTACAGTACTCCACGAGTACTCATAGGGGTTTGCTGAAGTACAAGGCCTTAACTGCAAGAAATATTGTATAGATTGTGTCAAGCCAGATAAAGGGAGTGGAACGGTTTCTCCTGGTTGCAGTAGTCCGACAGACATTTCGTGCTTAAGATCATCTGCTATTAGCTTCCTGCTTCTTAGCCATTTCCTCTGCCTAGCACAATTAAAATGTTGTTTTGGATCAAAGGATTCAGGCCATCTCAAACTCTCCACATCAGGAGCATAAATCCATCCATCAGAGCTGTTGGTAGATTTTGGATCCAAATGCCAATCATCAATCCATTCCCAACCTGGCGGTAGATCAATTTCAGGAAAATCCTGGAGTATAAAATAACTTTTTTATTAAAAGAACATAATAATCAATAAAAAATTAGAGAAAAAGGATAATAAATACTGCTGAAACAAGATAAAAAAAAATGTGTAAAACAAAGAAAATGAAAATAGCCTGTCAAACAAGTTATGCAATTTATTTTCACTTTGCGAATTGATTGGACAAGCCTCCTAAAGTAACCATGGGGCTGTCACCCATAATGATAACAATAATTCAATTCTATCACATAAAATGTTCAAGGTTAAAATGATGAAAAAATCTTGCATCACGCTCCCTCCTGTCATAGACACATGACAAAAGGCGCACTTCACAGTGGCCTTACACCCCTTCCTCCACAGAAATGTTGGAAATTGATGACAAGAAGATTTTCAAGGGAGGCTGAACAAGTCAACCACTAATCATAATAGTGCTAGATAGCATACTAAGAAGTAAGTAATATTTTGATAAAGAAGTGTACAAGCATCTGGTTTGCCTAGTTCTTAATTATTATAACATATGCTATGTATGTTGTCAGCAATTGCATGAGCAATGTTTATTGAGATCAACATGCAAGAATAGCCTCCCATCCAAATAGAAAATAAAATGCCAGAAATGTGATAATAGAAATATTATTAGACCAGCATATGGCTAGGAAGTCCTAGTGCAATTTAGTCTTAATCAAATCCCCTGCATATATCCTTGCTCTAAGGTCAGTATAATGATTAAGGCATAAGTGCTTCATCTATTTTGAAATTTCCTTTGCACCCCATATATCAGTGATCCTCTTACTCTCTTGGTGCACTTGTTATTTCTGATGTTTGAAAGAAAGCATCTGAGAATAATTATGAGCATTTTATGCAACTATCTGTTTGTGGAAGTCACAAAGAAAAACAAAAAAGTGCAGATGTAAGCAACAGGAGGAGCTGTCAGACAACAGTTCCAAATGGCAATGAAAGGCTATATCATTATACTAACCTGATGGGCTTTTCCTGCATCTGACACATGCTGCCCAGGATAACCTGAACAACGAACCCAACCAATGTGTGGAGTTAACTTTTCAGTCTCATAAAACTCATCTGTCTGAATTCTGTAGCTCTCTGCTTGGATAGATTCAGAACTACTTGAATTTTTCAGCAAATTCACCTTTTCTGACAAAATCTTTGAAGTAAGGCATAAATCAAGCACAAAATCTGTGTTGTTACGAACAGAAACTAGAGATCGAATATTCACATATCTATTGCCATCCTTTACACTAGCTTCACTGGCAACAACAACATTACCTAACCGCCAGCAAGCAGCAGGGGCAGCATAGTTTAGCCTTACAGTAGTCCAAGGACCTTCCTTGCTAGGACTAATTTGAATAAACCCAGATTTACGGGCATCATAATTAGAGTGTTGACTGTTATTCTCCACTTCAGAATTATGCACTAGTAAGGCACATCGTAATTTGCGATTTTTCTTATTATATGCACCTGAAATCTCAGCATGACATCATTAACATAAGTACTTATAGAAAACAACAAAAGAAAAGCCAAATCATACACAGCATTCACCATGGAGTTTTCTGCAGACAAATCTATCCAGTTCAACTTATTGGCGAAATTTTGGGGATATGAACAGTCCTCCATAGTTCTGGCAATCTGGTTCAAGGAAGCTGAAAAAAATCCAATGGGAACGCCTACAAAAAAGGAAGACAAGAATCTAATAAAAAAGATTGTGCGAACTGTATGCTTTATACCAAGGGAACATACACAAGTAATTAGCAACTTCATCAGTCCACAAAACATTACTAAATTCCAGATCTGTATCTACTGTAGAAATCTGAAGAAATATTAATTAGTTTACACTTTATTTATAAGCATTTAATGTGATGTAGATTTGAATGGAATTCCAAAGAAGTACCTTTACTCATATCTGTTACAATTAATTCCAAAGAGTAGCATTCCTGTAAAAAATGTATAGAAGCCAAGTTTGACGTTAGTTTCTCAATTGGAAAACCAAAATGGAGACTGAACAACAAAATTAACTCAATAAAAGAAAATGATCAAATAAGTACAACAAAGTGTTATTATTCAGTATGATTATTTATATCACTGTTATTTTCTTAATGTCCTTCATAAGGACAGATTTATCATAGGAAAGTATCAACAAGGATTGGTTGATAAATATGCTATGTAAATTCCTTGTACAATTGCAATTTGATTCAGAAATAAAATTCAAAAACCTTCTCTTTCAACATGGTATCAAATCTCTCATCTAGGAGACTCAGCTTCCACAAACACTAAACCCCAGGCCGCCTTCATTGTGGCTGCAAGAACCCTAGATTGCCTTCATTGCAGCTACCCTTACTATGCACCTTCATTGTGCCCTGAACAGTGAGCTTCAATCCATCCAGTGACCCCATCAGGAGGTTTGTCTCTCCTGGGCAGCCAGACCCTCGAAGGCCATCCCAATTAGGCCATTCACGATGCTCTCACATTCTCTCTCAAACTCTTGCGTTCTAGACTCACGTGCTTCTTTAGGACATACATGGAGGTGTGTCTGGCCATCATTCCAGCCACATCGGCATCGGCCATGAGTATACTCATTGATACTTCCTCTATCTTGTGCAGTGGTTGGCTGACCCAGCCACACATTTTGGAATCATCCTTCATCTGAACCCTAGGGTTTTTCTCTCCTATTATTGGCTGCTACGAACCAGTCATCCCTTTACTCTCTCATTAAATCAATGAAAAACTGAAACAAGTTCAGATTTCTCTCTCTCTCTCTCTCTCTCTCTCAGATTCTCTCTATTCCCAAATATATGAATCCTAAGTTTTCTGATGCAACTGCTGTAATTCAATCCCTAAAATTAAGGGATTCAATTTTGTATCATTTTAAACATAAATTCAGAGTGCGAAAGCTAATCTCTAAAGCAATTCAGCCAATGAGTCTATTTCTCAAGCGATCCAACTTCTAAGTACACATTCAGGATTCGAAAATATCCAAACAATCTATTCCAAATGAATTAGCCCAATAGGAAATGCAAAACATAAATGAACAGTTATTTCCAACAAAATTGACAATGAAAGAGAATAAATAAAAGTGACTAAGCACAATTATCAAGTACCAGGGAATCAACTTTGAAGAAAAATATTTCATTCCACTTGACTAATTCAAGATCCGAAGGCAATAAATGATGTGCCTTTCTTCCACATGTGCGTGCACTCTGTTGATGAACCAATGTATCAGTAGTGAGGCTCTGATCAGGAGAAAGGCGGACAGCCACTGTATATTGCCGGGAATCTGAACCTTCAACACGAGGGAACTGCATAACAAATATGAAAAAATTGTGGGTGATTGAAAATAGGTGGGGCAGCATTGAAGTGAACAAACCTGAACATTGCAACTGCTAAATGCAAAAGTAAATATATATTGTATGTGACAAAAGGAACCAAAACCATACCTGTGCTTCTGCTATGATGATTGTCACCATTGTTCTGATCTTTCTACAAAGCTTACCCTTCAAATGAGATTCTAGCATATTTTTTGAGACAGGAACTTTCACAGCCTTCATATCTCCGGATGGCATCCTAATAATATTTTGCAGACCCCTAGCTTCAGTAGCACGGATAAAAATATCCTGACCGAGTTTGTTTTGTGGGATTATATAATAATTTCTCTTGTGGAGAGTGTCAATGATAGAGTTTCCACCATAGGTTGGAGAAAATGCATCCACCTATTAGACATCACCCCCCCCCCAACACACACACACACACACACACAAAGTTAACCATGTTACTACACACTTCAAACAAAACAATCTAAAATGGGGAAAGAAAAATACAATGAGAAATACAGACTTCAAGGCAGCATGAATGAGAGAGCTTGAAGGAAGTTTACTTTATTTTTATAACATTCATGAGCATGGCTAAGGTTGTTCCAGCTTGCATAAGCTTGAATGATCATATTGGCATTAGAAACTGAAACATTTAAATTCAGATCTCGAGTTGATGTCAAACGTAATTGAGAAGCTGCAGCCGGGGCATTAAGATCATATTGATACCTACATATAGCTGTAATTAGGCAAAAAAGAGAAACTGGAACTAAAACACAATTTTAACACATGCAAGCACAAAATTTTAAAATCAAAAATTGTTTTTAAATTATTAAAATAATATCTTTCATATATTATTTGTGTTGACATGACATCTAATAGGAAGGGATAAAAATAAAAATAAAAAAAAGGCCCCTTATAGGAAGCCTGATATTTTATTGAAAGAAAGAGGAATGAATTGCCCCAATTACAGAGGAAGATATTGCAACTTTAAGGGTCTGAACCTCCCTTACCCAAAGGCCCTAACGCTCATTCAATGACCTGATACTCTATTAGATTTATGGCATGAGAGAGAGAGAGAGAGGGAAAGAGAATTTTCTGAATCTGAAAGTTCTTCTGATCTGAACTGAATACAATACATCTATATATAGATGTGTCTACATGCAATGAATCTGATCTGATTAGTCATGTGCCAGTTGTGACAGTTACAAACACTTAACTAACAACTGAATACAGATGCATTTAGAATATCTACTCAGCACTTGAACTAATGCTATAGTATACTCTAATACTCTTCATCTCTTCCCCTCCTATTATTTATAGAGACCTTCTCCCCTATGGTTAAGCCAATTACTGTTTGAATTATTCTCACTTTAGCTTTGACTCACCACTGGTCTTTCCAGCAGCTGGAAAAAAAGAAATGCATTCCTTAATGGCTACTTGGATGAAGTCTATATGACTCAACCCCCAGGCTTTGAGGCAGCTGACAAAATACTAGTTTGTAAACTGAATAAGGACTTCTATTGCCTAAAACTGAATAAGGACTCTTTGACCCATCTCACTTTGTTTATTCCACCTCATGTAGTCTATATTCCAGTTGTTAGAGACAAAATATAAAACCATTCTTGTGTCTTCACCTAACAGCTTAAGCTTTTAGGTGAAGACACAAGAATGATTTTATATTTTATGTATACAATGTAATATGCTCCAACTTGAGGGGGAGTATTGATTATAATTGTAATTATCATTTTATCCTTTCCTTTTATTCTTCGGTATGTCTTTCATAGTTTCCATAGTTGGTCTTTAGGCAATTACTGATTTCATCCCTGAAGAGTAGGGATTTCAAGTCTGTTCTTCCCTTCTACATATACTGATAGGGCCCAAATAGAGAAAAGCCCACTTGAACCTTTGCTCCATTCGAATACTGCAGCACCAAGGATGTGGAAAGTATACGTGAGGAAAGGAAAGAGAGTGAGTGATACTGATGCTGAGTTGGTAGTGACAAAGGAGAGTTAGTTAGGAGAGGGGTTACATAGAGGGGTGTGGTGTGAGGAGGAGGGCATTTTTTTCTGTTTTCTGGCATGTTTGTTGTGGGGAATCCATATGGATCTCTAGGAGCCTAGCTCTGGGCAGTAGAAGAATCCTTCTTCTTTTGTATTTCATCTTTTCAATCAATAATACTGATTCCCCATTGTTTCTTTTTCTTTAATTCTGCTGTTATTTCTGTTATTGTTGTGAGGAACGTATCATTGGTCCGACCTGCCAGATTCCCAAACCGGTGAATGCCACCAAAGAAGACAAAAGGCAGAAAAACAAAGGAAGAAAAACCAGCTATTTTTGGCGGAATGGAGGTGAGAATGGAGATGATAGAGGGTGAGATTACGAATCTCAAGACTACAATGGAGGCTATGGGCATCCAAGCAGAAGCTTCTAGGCTCCAAGCTGAAGAGAATCACGCTAAGGTGATAGAGCTCCTAATTCAGAATCGGGGAAAAACGATTGTGGCAGAAAATTCTGGAATCAAGCGTTTACAGGGAGAGGCTCTCGAAGAATTTCGTCAATCAGTCAAGAAGGTTGAATTACCTATGTTTAATGGTGAGGATCCCGCTGGATGGATTACAAGAGCAGAGATCTATTTTAGTGTACAAGAAACTAGTGAAGCAGTAAAAATTAACTTGTCCCAGTTGTGTATGGAAGGAGGGACTATCCACTTTTTAATGCTCTATTAAATGATAATGAAAATCTGAACTGGAATCAGCTGAAAATTGCCTTATTGGAGCGCTATGGTGGATGGGGAGAGGGAAGTATTTTTGAACAACTTACGTCACTTGTTCAGGAGGGTGATGTAGAACAGTACATTTGTAATTTTGAGTGTTTAATCGCCCAGGCACCAAAGCTTCATGATGATCAGTATTTTGCTTACTTCCTACATGGGCTCAAGGAGGAGATTCGGGGAAGATTGCGCAGTCTACAGGCTCTCGGAGCCATTCCACGAGGACGCTTGATGAATGTAGCTCGTGCTATCGAAATGGAGATTGGAAACAGAGGAAAGGGATGGAGCAGTAGAGGAAGGGGAGAAACCAAAGTTGGAGAAGGGTCGCATGTAGGGATCCAAACTTTTGTGGGCCGAACGAGTACATGTCAAGATGGGGGGTGTGAATAGAGGAAAAGGAGGAGCTAGTGGATCCGGGCCCAATAATCAGGTTTCTGAGAGTAGTGAAAAATTGAGAAGTGGGCCTAAAGACCGAGGAATTAGACATCTCTCTTACCAAGAGCTCCAAGATCGGAGGCAGAAGGGGCTATGTTTCAAATGTGGTGGGCCTTTTTCCCCTCTTCACCAATGCCCTGAGAAACAATTGCGAATTATGTTGAAGGAGGAGGACGAGGGCGTACCTGGAGGAAACCATAGCGGCGAGAAAGAAGTTCTCGAGGAGGAGATTGACGGCGAATGCAGCGTTCTTTGCCTACAAAGTCTGATCCGTGACAGGGAAGCGCAGTTGCATACCCTCAAATTACGGGGGCGCGTTCAAGGAGTTCCTGTGTTAGTGCTTATAGACAGCGGTGCTACCCACAACTTTATGTACAAGAAGTTGGTGGAAGCTTTGGGATGGAAGACCAAGAGAACTCGCTGCATGCGCATATTAATGGGTGATGGACACAAAACTATTACGGAGGGCATGTGCTGCGACCTCACAGTGGAATTAGGGGATGTGAAATTCCAATTGGATGCTTACTTATTTAATCTCGAAGACATTGACATGGTCTTGGGAGTTTCGTGTCTGGCTCCTTGGGGAGAGATGGTGGTTGATTGGCAAAAGCAAACTATGAAGGTCAACACACAAGGGAAGACAGTGGTTCTTCAGGGCGCTTTTCCAGGAGGTGCTGAAATTGAGACTGCTCTGCATGAGGTCTTAGAAGATAAAAAGAGGTTGATTGGAGGGTTAATGATGTCTACTACACTTCACGTCCAGCAATCTGAGAATTTTGAAGGAGAGCCTTTAACCAAGCAACAAAGGAGGGAATTGGAGGGTTTGTTAAAAAAATTTCATGGGGTATTCTTGGAGCCAGTGGGTTTACCTCCCTCACGAGCTATAGAACATGCCATCACTCTAATGCCAGGACAAGGACCGGTAAACGTGCGCCCCTACAGATATCCCCATCACCACAAAAATGAGATAGAGAAGCAAGTAAAAGAGTTACTAGACAATGGGCACATCAGGCCAAGTAACAGCGCTTTTTCCAGCCCGGTTATCTTGGTTAAGAAGAAAGACCACTCTTGGAGGATGTGTGTAGATTACAGGGCACTCAACAAGGCTACTGTACCAGATAAATTTCCAATCCCAGTTATTGAGGAGTTGTTAGATGAGTTACATGGGGCAAAATACTTCTCCAAGTTGGATTTTAAGTCGGGATACCATCAGGTACGAATGAAAAGGGATGATATTCATAAGACAGCATTTAGAACCCATGAAGGCCATTACGAGTATTTAGTAATGCCTTTTGGGTTGATGAATGCACCTTCTACTTTCCAAGCATTGATGAATGAAGTTTTTCGGAGCTTATTAAGGAGGTATGTGCTGGTCTTTTTTGATGATATATTAATATATAGTTCAGATTGGGAGTCTCATTTGAAGAATTTGGAAGAGGTATTGGGAATTCTGGAGTTGCACCAATTGTTTGCTAATTGGATGAAATGTCAGTTTGCTCAGACTAGCATTGAATACTTGGGACACATTATAACAGAGCAGGGCGTGGCTGTTGATCCTGCTAAGGTGAACAGTGTTTTGCAGTAGCCTACGCCCAGAAACGTGAAAGGCGTGAGGGGATTCCTTGGATTAACGGGATATTACCGGAAGTTCATAAAGGACTATGGAAAGGTGGCACGAGCTCTAACAGAACTTACAAAAAAAGATGGGTTCGTGTGGAATGAGGCAGCCCAAAGAGCTTGAGGAGTTAAAGTTACGTATGACAACTGCTCCGGTTTTGGCTTTACCGAATTTTCAACAAGAATTTGTCCTAGAGTGCGATGCATCGGGTACAGGGATCGGAGCTATTTTGATGCAGAACCATAGACCAGTGGCTTATTTTAGTAAGGCTCTTAGTGAGAAAAATCTGACCAAATCAGCATATGAAAGGGAGTTGATGGCCGTGGCTCTTGCAATCCAGCATTGGAGGCCGTATCTGTTAGGGAGACACTTCACTGTATGCATTGACCAGCAAAGTTTAAAGCAGCTGTTACAGCAGCGGATAACGACGGGTAATCAACAAAATTGGATAGCCAAGTTGCTTGGGTACAGTTTTGATATTTTATACAAGCCTGGAAAGGAAAATCGAGGAGCTGATGCATTGTCAAGAAGCTTTGAAGCAGGGGAGTTGAGGACAATGGTATATTTTCCAAAATGGGCAGACAACAAATCTATTATAGAGGAGGTTCTCAAAGATGAAAAATTGCTGAAAATTATTGTTGATTTACAGTCTGGAAATGGCAGTAAAGAGGGCTTTAACTATAAGCAAGGGGTGCTGTTTTATAATGATAGGTTGGTGGTAGCTGAAAATTCAGATTGGATTCCCAAGTTGTTAGCAGAGTATCATACTTCTCTATTAGATTTTGGACCTGGGCCTAACTCAACCCCAAAAGCTAGCTTGTAGAGTGAGGACTTCCCAATGCTTATATACAATTAAATGGCCTTATCTCTAGGCAATGTGGGACTCTAACACACCCCCTCACGCCCAGGACTGGACATCTGGAGCGTGGACAACTATACGGGTGGCGGCCAACAACAACAGATCATCTAGGATAGGCTCTGATACCATATTAGATTTTGGACCTGGGCCTAACTCAACTCCAAAAGCTAGCTTGTAGAGTGAGGACTTCCCAATGCTTATATACAATTAAATGGCCTTATCTCTAGGCAATGTGGGTTTCCACAGAACCTACAGAAGGGTTGCTGCTAATCTTTATTGGAGAGGGATGAAGAGAAGTGTTCAAGAGTTTGTGAAGGCTTGTGATACGTGTCAACGCCAAAAGTATTCAGCCACGTCTCCCGGAGGTTTGCTTCAACCTCTTCCCATTCCAGATCGTGTTTGGGAGGACATATCAATTGATTTTATAACTGGTTTGCCTAAGTCTAAGGGATATGCAGCCATTTTTGTGGTAGTGGACAGACTTACAAAGTATAGTCATTTTATACCACTGAAACACCCATATACAGCACGTTCTCTCGCTGAAATTTTTGTGAAAGAAATCGTTAGGCTTCATGGATTGCCCAATTCCATTGTCAGTGATAGAGATCCTTTATTCATGAGTCTTTTTGGAAAGAGTTTTTTAAGATGCAGGGCACGAGGCTGCAGATGAGTACCGCCTATCACCCCCAGTCTGACAGACAGACTGAGGTAATTAACCGCTGTCTGGAGACATATTTGAGGTGCTTTATTACTGACCAGCCCAAGGGGTGGGTCCAATGGCTCCCATGGGCGGAGTATTGGTACAATACCAGTTTCCATGAATCTACTGCAGTAACTCCTTTTGAAGCTGTGTACGGGTGGAAACCTCCACCATTGATCAGAGGAATTCAGGGAGAAGTGCGCGTTGAAGCTGTCCAACGAGAATTATTGGATAGAGATGAGGCATTGAGGCAGTTGAAAGCTCATTTACTAAGAGCTCAAACTAGGATGAAGGCTCAAGCAGATTCGCACCGAAGTGATGTTAATTTTGCTGTAGGTGACTGGGTTTTTCTCAAATTGAAACCATATCGTCAGATTTCTGTTATGTCAAGGCTTAGTCCCAAATTATCTCCAAGGATTTATGGTCCCTATGAAATCCTTGAACGCATTGGGGCTGTGGCTTATCATTTGAAGCTCCCAGCTGCAGCACATATCCATCCGGTGTTCCATGTTTCGCTCTTGAAGAAGGCAATTGGCAACTATTCTGCTTAGGAAGACTTACCAACAGATTTAGCAGCAGAGGATTTGGAGCTCTTGGAACCAGTTTCTGTCCTTGCTACCCATAGTATTATGCACCATGGGGAACACATTAACCAGTGGTTAATTCATTGGTCGGGTAAGCTAGCTGAAGAAGCAACATGGGAAGATGAGCTGGTCATTCGAAGCCAATTTCCTACCCTCAGTCTTGAGGACAAGCCTGCTGTTGATGGAGGGAGTATTGATAGGGCCCAAATAGAGAAAAGCCCACTTGAACCTTTGGTCCATTCGAATACTGCAGCACCAAGGATGTGGAAAGTATACGTGAGGAAAGGAAAGAGAGTGAGTGATACTGATGCTGAGTTGGCAGTGACAAAGGAGAGTTAGTTAGGAGAGGGGTTACATAGAGGGGTGTGGTGTGAGGAGGAGGGCATTTTTTTTCTGTTTTCTGGCATGTTTGTTGTGGGGAATCCATATGGATCTCTAGGAGCCTAGCTCTGGGCAGTAGAAGAATCCTTCTTCTTCTGTATTTCATCTTTTCAATCAATAATAATGATTCCCCACTGTTTCTTTTTCTTTAATTCTGCTGTTATTTCTGTTATTGTTGTGAGGAACGTATCATATACTTGTACAAATTCTTTTGTGAATTATATAACACATTCAGATTATTCAAGACTTCAAGTGTAACCTTGACATGAGAAATGTATCAAAGACATTATCCAATCATCAATCATATTGGAGCCATCGGTGCTGAGCATGATGATTTCACAATTTGTCTTGATTCACAGCTTCAGCAATGAATCAGCATCATCTGATATTGGTGGAGTCAACCAATGATTCTGATGTTGATTAGAGCAAAAAAGTCAAGGGGAACATGTATGATAGGATTGTTGAATGGTTTTATCTTATATTTCTAACATTGGTGATTGGTCTATGTTGACGATGTCATGGTCACTAGGAATTGCTATGATTTCATTCAGCATCTCATCAACAAGCTCAATTCTGTTTGCTCTGAATCAACTTGGGAACCATCATTATTTTCTGTGTAATGATGGTTAAATCTCATCCTGATGGTTCATTATTATCGATTCAATCCAAATACATCAGAGACTAAGACAAAAATTAGTGCAGCTAAGGCCTAAGGGGATCCCCTCCAACTTTCAACAAGGTTTTTCAGTTTATATCTCAACCACTGGAATCTCACATTGAAAGCAATAAAACAAATCCTATGATATCTTAAAGGCTCTCTTGGCTTTGGTTAACTTCTACAACCTGCTTCTATTCACACTCCTATGGCCCTACATGCATACTGTGATGCGGATTGGGCATCAGATCTGGGTGACAGAAAATCCACTTTCAGCTCTTGCAATTTTTGGACCTACCTAACCTTGTTTCGTGGTGGTCCAAGAAATAGACAGCAGTTGCAAGATCTAGCACAGAGGCTCAGTACAGGAATTTGGCTGCAACCATAGCTAAATACTGTGGATCCAGACTCTCTTAACAAAACACAGAATTCCATTTACCCACCTACTACTATCTACTTTGATAACTTGAGCACTGTTACATTATCTCATAATCCTATTCTACATGCTTGTACCAAGCACGTGGAGTTAGATGAGTTCTTTGCCAGGGAAAAGGTTCTCAACAAGTGTCTTCAAGTTCTACACATCCCTGCCCAGGATCAATTTGATGATTTGCTCACTAAGGCTCTCTCACCTCACCATCTTGGTTCATACGGTTGAGAGGCAAGCTCAGAGTGTGTGCTCCAATTTAAAGAGCACACTCTACTTGAGCTTGATAGGGGAGTATTGGAGTATATATGCAATGTGTTGAATATTGCATGTTTAGCCTAGTTGTTATAGATAACTGTAGTAGTTAGGGTTAGTTATGATTCCAGTAACTGTTGTAACTAACCTAGGGGTCAGTTAGCTGCAAGCTCCTCTATAAATTCTTATGTATGTACTCAGTTCCCACACAAAAAATATATTTCACTTCAGAATTCAATCTATACTTCTCTGAAATTCTTTCTCTCTCCCTACCATAGATTTTCATTAAGTACAATGGCAGCCATTTCCCCAGACCCAAAATGGGTCCAACCCTTTCTTGGACCCTGCCATGGCCCTTTTTGTTAAAATATATATATATATATATATATATATATATATATATATATATATATATTATTATCAGTTTAAACACCATTCAACCACAGTTTAAACATCATTCAACCACAGTTGAACCATTAAACTATGAAATGGTTTTTAAAACATAGGTCTTACCTTACCACCATTGCAAAATCACATTTTGATTCTGATCTATCACTTACACACAAATAACTAGGACCTGGACCCTATCAAATGTTTGTCTATTGTTTGCAATGCAATTCTGAATAATTTCCAGCTCTGGGATTTCCCGTTCATCCCTGTGGTGCAAAGCCTTCAATCTAAAGGTCCAACCTTATTACTCCAAAGAACCATTTTAATAATTGCCTGTCCTTACTGTTCAAATATTCCCCCATCTTAATCATTAAGAACTGCCACAAGGTGGATGGACTGACCAAGAAGACCCTTTTTTAACCCAGTTCTCCTTTACATCAACCAAAGTAAACCACTGTTCAAATAACTAAAACTCCCGATCATGCACCTGAAGATTTTACCAAAGGCAACATGTAGCACAAGCATTTTATAACTTGTAAACATGGAATAACTACCTTAAGAATCCATCTACTGGCTCAACAAGAGGTTCCCAGGCTTCATACTTATCATTATATGACCTGGCAGCCATGGAGAAACCAACAGTGCAATTCAGATACCCAGTTCTTCCATGCAAACTAAATGTTATTCCATTCAAAGATATATTGAACAAAGGAACCATCTGTCAAATTAAAAGAAACAAAAAGTAGTCAATACAAAAGTACAAAGGAACGTAATAATTAAATTTCAAAGAGTAACAGAAATTAATGATTAGACATGTCAAGGATCACAAATCAACAGCTAAGACATAGCAGTGGAATTCACGCATTCTCATAGTCTACGACAGAGATAGAAACCCCACAAAATCTTCAAATTAAAATTTCAGGTTGGTAGAAGATAACAGGTAAGTATAGTCAAAACTAGTATAGAAAGAGGATCTTGAAATCCAATCTATTGTTTATTCCAAAAGTCATATTACGTCTATATTTATAACTACAGAGTGAGGAAAAAATACATCATTCCAAGACTTATCGCTCACACGTAGACATCATTATTGGAGCAATTTCAACAGTTTCTAAACTAACTTTACGATTCAAAGGTGAAACCAAAACCAAAAGGGGATTGATACTGTACATATAAAGAATCTAGCACTTTAGAAAGTATTAACGCAAGCTCACTTCCAAAGAAACTGGAAAGAAGGGGGAAAATGATGACATAACACAATTTTAAATTGAACAGGAAAAAAGCCTAATAAAAGTATATTTGGTGTACAGATTTTGAATCAAATTATGTTTATAGTCAAATAGGGAGATAAAGGTATGTCATTAAGTAATGTTAAGGTCAACATCCACCCATTTAGTTCAAATATTAAATCTAGCAGCATGCCACAATTAGTATTTCTCTACACTCAAAGGAAACCTACAGATAAGGACCCATTCCTTCTAAAATCTTAAGTTCCTAGGTGATTAGACACTACTATTCTATGAAAAGCTATAAAATAGGTGTTTTATTCTCACCAAACCACTGTAGTCATCAAAAAGTGCTGTTGAGAAGGTTCCAATTTCAGCATCAATGATTGTAACATCTGAGCCACTTGGCACACTAAAATCTGCAAGCTTTAAAGCAAACCTTCTTGGGGGTCTTTTGAACCCACCACGGACAATAAAAGTCCCCAACTCATTGCCAACAGCCCATATGCTAAATGGTCCTGTCACATGCTTGGCATCAGATGTATCCCATACACTTTCTTCCAAAAATTTATCTCCCACAACCAAATCACTGCGCATGCATCGTAATGTGCTAAACTCATTTTGCTTAGGTTTCCCTTTACATGCAACACAACCCAAAGAAACAAAACCAGGAGGAGCTTGTGGAAGCCAGAATGATATACTTTCCATTCCCCTCTGCTTTTTTATTTGTCCAACAAGTTGAAAATCTAGGGGAGTTTTAAAAATATTTTCATCTCTGGAATCATGAACAACAATGCAGGTGTTTGGAGGCTCATACCTAAAAATCAGAAGATTGCATAAGTTCCCAATTAATTGTAAAGAACAAGATAAGAAATTCGACCTAAACTTTTACGGTGAACAGAAAGAGCACGTGAGTGTAAGACATACCCTTTAACAGCTATATCACCAAAATATACCATTCCCATTGGGACAACTGGACGCCATATGGATAACCTCTTTCTTGAGTTTGATCCTTGATTCCACCATATTAACTGAAAGCTAGCAACAGGCTCCAAACGCCTATTAGAATTTGCATCAGCAGACTGGTCAAATTGCAAGGTTTGATGTCCCCCAGAAGGAGCATGGGAATCCAGACTACTTAATGCTGCCGAGGATGCCTTCAGATAACCATATTTAATGCAACGCAATTCATATGCTTTACCCATCAAACTAAGTGTAATAAGATCAACTGGCAAGAAAGTGCCAAACGAATTATCCACTCGCCAAAATGCCACACTGGATGATGATCTGCATTCAAGACAAATTTTTTTTCAAAGGACAAAAGTGTCATAGTCTTATATCTGATCAACAATTGAAACAAATTCTTTAAGTAAACCACCCAACTTTGAGTAAAAACCCATGACACTTAGATTCCTTCATCTCATAAATAATGCCCAAAGTGCAATTTAAACAGTCAAGCAGAATAATGATATAGAAGTCATTACCAAGTATATCAATAGCAGAGGCACTAGCATCAACACTAATTAATAAGTTTGGCAATTTAAACTTTTAAAGTATAAAACTGTAAACAGGACTTTACGTGTTACAACATAAGTCACAATAGAAAATTTTCACTCACATATCAGTCATGCCAATTGTGATACAATCCCTTAATGAACATGGAGAAACAGAAGAAGACGGGATACAGAAAGCAGAAGATAGAGATGGCGGTTCCCTTCCATGAGTAACTATACAACCTAGTGCCACATAACCTTTGGGAGCTTCAGGGAACCAAATAGAACAGCCGCCATCTGTCTCAGTTTTCCATGACAAGTCAGAATTGTCTATTTCTTCACCTTCAATGCTCACAGAAGTTAAAGGTGGCCAAATCAGTCTGAAATTAATGGGTCTCTTAACTGTTATAGAATTAGTATTTACTGCAAGAACTCCTTTCGTTGGTGGCTTGTCTCTGTTGAGTAAAAACATTATATTAACATTGACAGCAGTGAGTAATAAAAGAATATGTCTAAATAAAAAAAAAACATTAAGAATTTTCACTGACAGTGGTGTCAGGTAGTCACCAAGTACAGCAAAACCAGGAGGAGCATGAGGCCTCCAAAAGGCATAAGTTTGATCAGTATGAGAATCTGCACGGTACAATAAATATGACTAGTGTTAAGGATATTTGTCAATATCTTTACCCAAAAAGAAACAAAATAGAGTACATAAACATACTTTTTATGGTTCCAACTTTGTCAAAATGAGAGCAAACAATTGTCATTTTCTTTGATGTCATCCTTAAAAATGCTAGAATATCATCTTCCACAGCCAGAAATAGTCTCAAGATACTGAATGTGAAATTCATGAAAATGTCAGAAACAGATAAATGTATATTGGTTTTTCCAGAAGCATTTGAGTACTTCAAGGATGTATCAAATGGCTCCAAAATCCTGATGCCGTTACTCTCCATAGTCAAACCAAGTATATCTGCACTCATTTCAGTATTGTCACCCTTCAAAACAATCCTAGCGATGGAAAAAAATCAAATGTCAGTCAATCCCACATTATCAATCCTGCATGTAATTGTTTGATTAAAAAAAAGGATAAGGGAAAAAAATTTATTAGGAGCTGATAATCGTTTTATACGAATTCTAAATTACTAAACTGACATTCACCTGCAAAGCAAAAAAGCATTATTTGCTAAAGTTGTAATCATGAGATTTGCTATCTAAACTCACAGCAATTGCATTAACAGAAAAAGGACACGATCTCATTTGGTCCAAAGAACACTTGAATTTATGCTATCTGTTTTAATGTAATTGACAGAAAAATAGATACAAAATATCTTTAGGTTATTGCACATACTTCTAACAGACACAAGATATTTTGACATATCAAATTGCTTATCCAATTTTCAATTTACAAATTAATAGGACCCTATGATAATAATAAAAGATTAAAAAGAAAAAAGAATGCAAATTTCCAAAGGCCAACTCTCTAAAAAGGTTAATATATCTGTAACACGGTCTTGGACTTGAAATATGGACAAGACACCAGAGAGCATGATTAATTCCATCTCTCTTAACATTAGGAACAAATAAAGTAACACTAAAAATCTAAATAAACAGATGTATGCCAAACAAGTCAAAGTGAAAGCATTCAAATCATAAATGGCTAAAGTGGAGTGAAATTTTTAGTGTGTCATGTTGTAAGTGCAATTTATAAAAGAGGATTCACCTGCAAAATGCATCCAATTGTGCAAGTAGAAGTTTATTTGACAGGTTTAATAATTCTCCTACATCTTTTGATGTGTTATAAAAGGTAAGCTCTGGACTAACAGCCTGCAAAAGGATATTTCAGTCACATAAAATACATAAAGTAAAGACATTAATAAGAAACATGTAAATAAACATGTAAATCCAAGCCGTTCTTTTTGTAACACAGTCTTCGTGGCAAATTTATATGAAAATGACTATGTAATATGTGACATAGTGATAAAAAATGCCAGAAAAAGAATGTCATATGATCCAATTCTTAAGAGAATAAGTTTTCAAGGGTATATTCCAGAAGGAACAGGCGGAGGTCAGGGGGTTAGTTCTAGGCAGTAACAGAGGCAGCAAGGAGGTGGAGATTAGGTAATTAGATAGGGGAAATTGTAACGGCAAAGCATCTTTTAGGACAAATACTAAAACTGAGACTATATCAGTTGGGAGAAAGGGATGGCCCTTGCAAGAGGACTCTTCTTGTACTCTATTCTGAATACACACACCACTCCTTCTATCTTTCTATTTGTCTTTTCCTATTCCTGTACAATCCTGTCACGCCTAATCTGAGAGCCTATAACAGAAAACTATGGCTAAAAAGATATACTATTTACAAATTAGAATCTTGAAGTCTTACAAACAACAGACTAGACATCAGTTAAATCTCAACCCAAGCATAATCAGTGGAAACTTAAAACAAAACAGAAGCTTGCAGACAGACTGTCAGATTAGAAGTCAATAATATGAAGTATGAAACAGGACAATAATATTCATATAGAAAGGCTTCAATAACCACAACACAAGCACATTGCTAAAGGTTAAAAAAAAATATTAAGAAACTGAGTATAACAGCTTAAAATTTCAGGCTTATAGATGGCAATGGCAATGGCAATGACATTGCACCTAACCCTGTTGACCAAATGGTTCAGAATTCAATTCCTGTTGGAAGAAAGAAAGAAGCAGGTTAGTTTTTCATATCATTCATTGCACTTATTTTCAATTTCCCTCTCTTCGTTCTGTTCTTTTTCTTTGATACAATACGTATTTCGTTGAGACAATAAGAAAGAAGTAACACAAATAAGGATGAAGAGATATCTGCCCCAAAGCAAGTTGAAGGTTCTCCACAATGTTTTAAAGAGAATTTCAGCAACATGCCAAAGCACCCAAAAAAATAGAGCTTGGGTATCATTAACTGCCGTTCTCAGCTGCGGGCAGTAATAATAATCATATTGTAATAACTTAATGAATGTTGCTAACAAAAACATTCCATCCTCATGCAATTACAAGTAAAGCTACACCTACACAACTCTCCCATTGTTTAGAAATTAGAATCAATCACATATTCAATAATACAAGAGCGCATCAGTATGTAACTTTAGAAACACTTTACCTGAAGCTCAATAATAAACTCTGTGGAGTTGCTAACTGCATTATTCTGACATGGTACTTCATCCACACTTCTTCTCAACGACCTTGGCTGAGGACTTTCAACTATTCCTTCCAAGTAGACACGATCATCCTCTAAAGCTGAATAGCTACTATTTGCTCCAAGAAAAACACAAGAATCCAAGTGCTGTCCACCCTGAAAAAACAAAACCAAGGCAATTTAGTTAGCATTTTGGGCATCCACCAAAATCTTAAATTCATAAAGTAGTTTGATATAGAAATTGATAAAGTTTTAGACACAGAGACCTTAATAACAACATTTCTGAATTGCAACTTCTTCCCATTTCCAACGTATATTATAGCCTCTGAGCTATCTGCTGTGAGAGTAAAACCATGTGTATCTTTCAAATATAAAATTCCACCATCACCATCATAAATGAAATGATCAAACCTTTCATCATCAACTATTAAAGGCTTTTGAGGTGAGAGGGAAAATTCAGCACAAGGTTGCCTATAGATTGACTGATTGATGATTATAGCTTCCAGCATGTGAGAACTATTTTCTTCTTCAAATGATAGCATACTGCTGACTGTTGGAACGAAAAACTCAACTACAGCAAGAAGAAAATCTAGTGCAACAAGCAACTGAGGCCTCTGGACACACAAAGAAACAAATGTTGAATCCTGACCAAATTTCATATCAACAATGAGCATTGTCTGAACTGGTTCAAAATTACTCCCCTTAATTGAGCTACTATCAACTGAGTCCTGGTTTTGATAATCCGAAAAAGCATTTAGAGGACTGGCTCCAACATTCTCAGGCTTTCCTATTGCTAACCGAAATCCTTGTTCAACTCCCTCACGATCATCAAATACACTAAAATCTTGTAGTGTTGCAGAAAGGAATCCAGTTCCTGCTGTACTGGACTTATACAGCAGCCATGCACCGCTGACCTGCACAACACAGAACCAAGGGTTGAACAATACAAAGATTAATTTCTTTTTATTTGATTACATCTTTGATAATTGTATTTTGCCTCAGAGTAATTTAGTCCCTTAACTTTCTACAAGAAAAATGTTCACCAAGTTTTATCAATAATTAAGGTCAATAGTTAATAAACCAACCTTCGCTGACCTCTCCCAAGAATGTGATGACTTGGCATTTTTATAAAGTGCCACTAAAAGTATTGATCACATATGTTATCAGAAACCAAAAAAGAAAAAAAGAAAAAAAAAACCATACACATAATGGTAATCTACCTTATATGGGCTGATCTAATACTCTCCAAACAGCCCAAATATCTTAGACTACAAAGCAACCAAGCTACTTTACAATGCTATAAAGACGGCTATTTATTTCAAAACTATAATGTCACATCACCTAAATACATGGGGATTACCTTATGAGGCTTACAAAACTGTATCAAACTGCTCAAATTAGGGAAATGATGGACAAGAGAATAGATAAACAGAACTGAAAAATATGATTTTATGATATGGGTGTTGAGTTCTTATTCATAATTAATAATCCAGGTAGCGTACTTGTTTAGGACAACCAGTCCAAGCCCAGCCCAATAACACTAACAAAATAAGACTCCTAAAACAATAACAATCCAACTATTCACAAATCATTATCTTTAATTCTATTGGTAATGTAGCCCAAACAAAAGGATTTAACCTTAGATGAAGCTTTAGCCTTCCAAAACGAGAACCTACGTTTAAAATAAGAAAATGATAAAAGGATTTACAAGTAAGAGATCATGAATGATCTGAATTCCATATACATACATTCATCAGAAATAATTTAAAGACAATATGAATAAGGGAGGCTAGCAGACCAGATCAGAATTCTCCGAAGTCCTAATCATTGAAATTTCAGAAGAAATGAAAATTCCAAGAAAGGAGACAACTTTCAAAAGAGGAGAGAGAGCGAGAATTAGCCATGAGAACCAGGGCATCATGCAAGGTATTAGGTGTTAAGAGGTCTAAAACAGAAAGATTCCCAAGCCATATATCCTCTTACAAACAAAATCGTGAACCATCATGTGGGAACCAAACAAAAGAAAGGGATATAACTGAGAAAGAATAATCATAGATTTTCTTAGGAGAATATTCGACATAGCCTTTAGTTACAAAAAGTTTGAGTCAAGACAAAGTGGCATAAACAAGGATATTTTGCAAAGGAGACAATATTGAAGTAAAGGAAAACCACCTAAATCAGAATCAGCATCACTTAAGTAAAAGTCTAAAGCTGATTCCACAGAGCCTTCTACACACACACACACACACACACACACACACACACACACAACATAACATAACATAAATATATATGAAAGAACTTGAGCATAAGCAAAAAAATAAAGGAAAGTGCGGGAAACTGTGAGAAAGTGAAAGAGAGTAAAAACCAGAGAGTGATCTCTGAGAAAATGTGTATTTTATATTCTGTTGAAATCAGGGTTGATTGTTATATAGAATGTGTTCAGTTGGGCACAACTGTTACAACAGGTAACTAACTCTAAACAGACTTTGAACAACTAACAGTTAACAATTACAACTCAGAGAAACAGAGAGAAGAAGAAAGAGAGGGAGAGAGAGTAACGTGAAGTGAGATTTCAGAAAATAATCTAGTTCTTCATTACGCAGATTACTGTGTACAACAGACGTATATATAGGAGAATAGATCTAGAGTATTCTAATTAGCTATAACTGTCTAGGTTCTAGTACATTCAACTAATTGAATATATTCTAACAGAATCAGTTAAGAGTGTGCTGGCACAACTAACTCAGACTTATGCAAGCTAAACATTGAGCTCATACTATCTACCATAGTTTTAAAAACCGGACCGGACCGGTTGAACTAGCCTAGTGATAAAAAACTGGTACTTCTCAGAACCGGCCAAACTAGTTAAGAGAAAACCGATTGAACCGGAGTTTTTTTCTAAAAATTTCAAATTTTTTATTTTTTTTAGTTAATCTAAAATGCTTTTAAGAAAAATAAAGACATATGTTTAAGGATTATGCATAGATATTTAATATTTTACCAATCATTTTTTTTTTTTTGGTCTTATAAAACTTATAATAAGGTTATTTATACTAATTTGCAACTTTATATATCTTGATTTCTTATAATTTTGTGTTATTTTATTAATTGAAATGTTATATAATATTAAAAATATATATTTAATTAATACCGGTTCGGCCATGATTAAACCATGAAGTAGTGTCTTCACAGATTCAATCACCGGTTCGGTTTTTTAAACATTGCTATCTACCAATAACAACAGAAGCTAGCAGTTTCTGTAACTGAACTAGACACTAGCCTACTGAGCTAACAATAATCAATAGGTGGAGGCCCACAAATTGTGTCATATCTACACACCCCCTCATTCAAAAACCATTAAGCTTAAAGCTTGGATAATACTTAGGCCCAATTTAATTTGTGTCAAAATTTAATTTAATTTAATTATAAAGAATGCAATCGGAATGGTTCAAACTCTCCGATTTGGTGATAGAGACCCCGATACCATGTTAATTGTCAAAGACCAAACCTCTTTCTTACTATTAGGCAGAGGCCAAAGAATGGTTGATATATTTAAAATGCTTAATGTGGAACAAAAAATGAATTCAAAAGAGTACCCAGTACCTTAGCAATTTCAACCTAGAAACATCCTTTAAAAATCCGTGATCAGAATTTAACCTAAAAACAAGCCTGTCCCGTAAACCAACCATGCAACCTCAATAAATTAAATTGATGTTCAGAATGTTGAGCATTCATTTGGAACTATGAACATATATTTTTCATTTTCATTATCTTGAATATAAAAATTCCTTTCTGAACAAAAAAAAAAATCAACATGTATAATTTATCCTCTTAGAGTTTTCAAATTAGATTCCACCAGAGGAAAGAGAAGGAAGATAACCCTAAGTTGTAATCAAAAAATATATTGATCATAAAGACAATGTACCTGTACAGTGGCCAGAGATGTATCCTTGGTTACCCCTGTATATAAACTCAATTCAACCAGATTTATGGACACACAGATTTTCAGCAAAACAGAGGCTGCAACATTGCTGGTCCCTGAATCAACACCACTTGTAACCTCGGGGACAACATCTTTGGTGGCATCATTTAATGTCATGGAGGAATATTGATTCAGTGGTGGAGGAATATGTGGAACCTCAGAAAAGTTAGATACAGCACACTCAGAAATAATCTGATATTCTTTATTTGACACTGCCGCTTTCAACTCTTCAATCTGTAGAACCACAATATCCAATACAAGGCACATCAAAAGGATAGCAAGCTAATAGAAATAACTAATTATATTGAAAACGATAATATTAATATTTGAAAGTGTGGCCATCCAATGGGGCAAATTCCATAATGAAATATATTACCTTGATTATGACCTCAATACTTGGAAATTGATGTAATAAGTCTCGGAGTGACCTATGAACAATCACAGATAGCCCATTGACATCCTGAATTATGCTTTCACCTAAGTCTATTCCAGTTCCAACATTTAAATTGATGTCTTCAACCTAAAACCCCAGCAACCAGTCTTATTAAAATAAACTAATTAAAAAGCATTAAAATAAACTAATTAAAAAGCAGGACATGATTAGTCAAGTAATAATAATAAACATCAAAGTGAACATAGACAAGGAACTCCAATGCACAAGTATCCAATACGATATTTGGAGATCCGTTCCAACCATGTTTCTATTGCCTCCAAAATCCAAATCAGTCATACTATGAGCAACCAATCTCACCTGGACCATCATAGTTTCCAAGTGCACTGCATTGATTTCACTTTTACTTCCACCAATCCACTGAAAGGTGTTCTTCACAGTTATATGAACAATGTCAAGCCTCAAAAAACTGTGTCAAAGAAATATCAATAGTTTAAGTTAAAAGAAAAGAAAACCACACTTGAGCCAATGCTTAACGGCTAGTCCTATTAGATTGAGTGTGACCATTTAAGATCAATAATATGGAACACTACATCTGATGCAATGTATTAATACAAAAACTATTACTTAGTGATGATGTTATAAGTGAAAATCGAAAACTAAAAACTTTAACTTACTCAAGACTATCTGTTGTCCGAGGCATTAATATTATAGGCTTCCTGAGAGAAAGATCAAACTTCACAGCAGGTGATCCTTCAATTTCACTAGCTGAAAACCACTTCTCTGAATTTGTCATTTGATCTGTTACTTTGACAACACTTTTTGGGCTATTTGGAACAAGACCCATAAAATAGCCAACAACCTGCATGCATTTTGACACATTAAATCTTATGATGGTGTGCATAAACTACACAAAGCTTGAACCAATCAGTAAAATACCTCTTGCACAAATCGATTCAGATAAACAATACGCACTTCTGAAAGCTCACCAAAAAGACTAAAATCATAACCTTCGTAGTCTTCATCATCGTTGCTAAATGATGTGAACTCCAACTGCAAGGTCATCCAGATATTCAACAGTCAAGTCACTATATATCAAAACTGTACATTGCAAGCTACAGAGCGGAGGTCCATCATCTTTTGCATTTGTAAGTCTATTTATGAGTAGTGTCATGAACCAAGTGCAGATGCCCTCACCAACGCTCTTTCGCCCACACGTTTTCTGTATTTACGGGACAAGCTTAGTGTGTGTGCTCATCCTTCAGTCTCACACCCTCCTTGAGCTTGAGGGGGAATATTAGAGTACCTATAGTGTGTTAGTTCCATAGTTATCAATTGCGGATAGCGGCGCGTAGCGGCCGACCCCCAAACAATACCGCTATAGCGGCCGCTATAACCGCTATAGCGTAGCAGGAAACTAAGAGGTTTTGTATAGCGGCAGGGGGCCGCTCCTCACCGCTACGCCGCTATAGCGCACTACTGACTATTGTGGTTAGTTCTAGACAGTTCTGTGACTAGCAACTGTTCTGTTATTTTGTTATGCTCCATTGTATCTATATATATAGTTGTATTTTACTTGGTTCATACACATCAATTAACTCAGTTTCAGAATCACACCTCTCTCTCTCATATCATAATTCTAATACAAAGAACACAATGAACCTTCTGTTTTAGGATAGAAGAAACTCTAATTGGAAGAAAGGAGATGATATAGTAAAAGAGGGAAAATAAGGAATACTCTAAAGACAACTAATAAGAGAGCCAACCACCAAACAGGGAAAAAAGGCTAAACCTAAACAAAACAATCAATACAAATGGCCCAGATTCTTTATGAATCTACCAAGGAGACTCCCACAAGAATCCATGTGCTGGACACCAAACAGAGAGAAAGTAGACAATCCACCACAGATCATGACTTAAAAAATTCCTTTAAAAGTCTGAGCATTACCTTTTAACCATGAGCAACAAAGTATAGTGAACAATGACACTTATAAACTCAAAGCATGGGTCACATCTTAAAATGTAACTGGGGAAGGTTGCAGAAAGAGGTACCTCCACAAAAGATCTGCCTCCAGGATTTCTCATATCGCATGCCCAGTAATATAAATGACTACTAGGTAAGCTGTCATCACTTATTTTCAGATTCCCCAAGGCTGCTTTAATACTAAAGGAGGAAGGGAACACCTTGATGTCCGTACGCAAGCTCTCTTGAGACAAACAAGCAAGCTTGGTTTCATTCTCCTTCATCAAGAGGATTTGGGCCTGGGCCATTTTTAATGTCAGATTGAACATAACTCTGGATTTCCCTTTCCCAAGCAAGCCCTTAACAGAATGTTCCACAACAGTAGTAGCAAGTAAATCATCCAAATCTCTTGATACATCATTTTTTATAATGGCTGTCGAAGAGCTATCACTAGAAGTAGCAAGGTTTCCATCCTCAATGTTAATAGAATTAATAAATTCCATAATGGCTAGGATTGTTGGTCTACGACAAAAAAATGTCAAAGTGGCCAGAGTAACTATCACCTGAAATGAAAAATAAAATATTTGGTGAAAAAATCATACAAAACTGAAGGTAATTTATTAAAGCCCATAAACACCCACCTGCTTATCTATATTATTATACCGAGTAGAGTTCTGGTCATAGATAACAATTTGTGCTTTAACAAAACTCTCCAATGTATCACTAAGTTCAAGTTCCTTAGTACTAGTAGAAGGAGCATCACTAGGTAGAAGTCCAGTAATGCGACTAAACTGCGGGGGTTCTTGTGATAAATAGTCAAATTGGATCCCAGTGGGGGAACTAGATGGGTACTCCGATGTACCTCCAGGAGACTGCATAGGATAATCAGAACTGTCTGCTAAAGTTTCAGGTGCCTCATAAAACTTATCATCATTTTCAGTAGGGATTAATCCACTACTTTCAACATTTTCTCTCATGGTATTACAGAATAATGAATTCTCATCAGCAGTTCCAATAAATGATCTTGCCAAATAACAAGGCTGTGATTGCTGACTACAGCAAACTAAATCTTCTATTTCCAAAGACTTCAAGATAGTGCCAATGAAAATGTCATTGTCTCTGATAGAAACCTCCACCTGTTCAAATATAAATGCCTCACAAGGGGAACAACAAAGCATCCAGTTAAGAAACAAAAAACCAGCCATTTTACCTGACCACCTATAGCTCGAAATTCAAATAAACGCTTCTCTTCATTTAAAAGCACCTTAATTAAGCTCTGATCAGACTACAGCAAGATGCACATTTTTAATACATATGAAATTCAGATTTGAAACTAAAACAAGAAAAAAGGCAACAAACAGGCTAACCTGATAACTATAACTGAAGCAAACCTTTAACTCATCAAGAACACCTGTTACAAACAATCTTTCAGCAATTGCTACATCAATCACACCCTGATTATCATGTTCTGATTCATTATCATCAGGATCTGATGAGGTTTCGGATAGACCAGAAATAGGATCAGTATTCTGCACAAATATAGTACAATATGAACATTTAATGACAGATAACTCTAGCACTATGCTCTACGTCTACTAGATACACAAAATCGAAAAAAGGTTGTTAACAAAAATTTATGAAAGCTGTTTACAGAAAATAAAATAAAGAACATCAAGGATTAATGTTAAGAAAATATTAACCAAAAACAACCAATTAAATGAAAAAAAAAAAACACAAAATAATCAATTTCTAAGCAAATCAAGGATTAATGTTAAGAAGTTATTAATAACAACTGTTTTCTCTAATCCCTATATAAGTGATAAGCCCTTGCTACTTCTCAATGCAGAGGTTTTTTTCAGAAAATAAAATAGAAGATGGAGTATTTTCCAATTACAAGACAGGATCTTTACTGTTCAGAAAGTTGTAAATGTCCACTGGAGGTGCATCAGGACAAGTTTACCAATTGAGAAAAAGAATTTACCATAAGGAGTTGCTAAAACCAGATAAATTTAAATGAGAACGGAAAAACATTAAAATTGACATGGGCAAAGCATGTTGCAAGACCATGTACTGAAAATTTTTGCCATTCACATTTAAAATTATATCTGGATTACAAAAAGTATAAAACTATTCTCATCAGAGAGAGAGGGAGAGAGAAATGGAGAAAACAAACTGATGTATAATAGATAGCCCCTTGCAAGCGACTCTGCCAGGTCTTCCTTGAATCCTCAGATTCACAACGTAAAATCAGTGCATTTGTGTCCTCCACAACCTACATCCATTTAGTGATTGCTGTTAATATACATTCAAACCTTCTTCACAATAACAGAAAGTTGACCCCTGGAAAAAGAGTGATACTGATTACCTTGTTGTTGGCTCGTGTAGGACTACAAACAACCAAAACATGCTCTACATTACCAACAAACTCTGGTGGAACCTGATATACCTGTTTCCCTCGTAGGCTACAACAAGCAAGTTACAGAGGGAGTTAAAAACATATATGAAGCTAGAGAAGATTCAGATAATGATCTAAGAACACTTTAAGCACATGCTTGAATATAGACTAATAAAGACTTGAGAATAAACAAGGAAAGTAATCTGAGACTTGCTAGAATGATTTTATCCTGATATTCATATACATGAAAGAAAAAATTCAACGTGTATATACAAAAAGAATAAATAAGAATTGAGTTGTTTTCTAAGATCCTAATGTTTCCAATGCTATATTTAATCATAATATTTCCAATGCCCCTAATGCTTCCAATGCTACATTAACTCCCTAGTATCTCTATTATTAGTATAGCAGGGTATTTGCAAGAAGGAATAAAGGGAAGACTAAGTTTAGACATTTAGAATAGTTGATAAGTTAGAGAGGATTAGATAGATAAATAAGGGGAAGTAAGGGTAAGGGGAGCATGTAAGAATTGTATTTTGAGATAACCGAGCAAATGTTCAGTTGTGAAAAGAGAAAACCTTTGTGAAAGGGAAAAAAGAGATGATAATGGAAAAACAGAAATCACTGTTGAAGCCACCAGACCAGACCACCAAGATTCATCCATTGCAGTCAGTGGAGCATGAATCAACGACCGAAACCACCAGACTTAGGGTCATCCATGGAGGTTTATATAACATCAAATCCATTGGGAACTTGGAGTTTGAACTTGTTGGCAAAGCCAGGAGCCTCTATCGCTGAGACTTAGATTTTCAACTAGGCATAACTCAACCCCAAAGACTAGCTTGTAGGGTGAGAAATGCCCAGGCCTTACATCATTTTGGTCTTATCTCTAGTCAATGTGGGACTAACACCCCCCCCCCCCCAAAATGCCTAGGGCTAGACATATGGAATGTGAAGTTTATAGGACGGGACATCTATAGGTGGCGGCCCAATAATGGATCTAGGATAGGCTCAGATATCAACTTAGATTTTGGACAAGACCTAACTCAACCCCAAAAGCTATCTTGTAGGATAAGGATTACACGAGCCTTGTATACATTATATTAGAACTCTAACACTAAGCTTAGTGTAAAAAAAAAAAAAGTGAGGCAGCAGCCATGGAGGTGCCGGTTATATGCATTCCACCCATATCCCAACCACCACCAAAGGGGCTGTTTGGGGTGGTTGCGAGTTTTCAGGTTTTGGTTTTCAAAAAATTCCAACCAAGTTTTCACAACTCAAAACAGAAAACTAAAAACTACTTTTATTCCCAAATGAGCTGCCATAGGAGTTAACCAAAGAGGTAAGTCCTAGAGAAGACTATTTGGTTCTAGAGGAGAAGAAAGAGGGAGAAGGCAGAATGTATGTCCAATTTTTCACCAAATAGGTCAAGCTCAAATTGATCTTACTTAGTAATTGGATTCAAGAACAAGGGGTAGATTGGAAATTGCACAACCTAAGCTCCTTTTTGGAATTAGGGTACACAAACTAGTCCAGCCCATACTAAGAAAGCCAAAAGGACACCTATTTTATCAGATTATGTGAAAGATGGAAACCTAGGGTTCTAGGGTTCAAAGCTCATCTGAAACAGAACTCCTTTAAGTCTCAAAGATCAATTCTTATTATGAAACATCATCTTAATAAATTTAGGAAATGCAACAAAAACATAATAAGACTTGATGAACAAGTAAAACCCCTTTTAGAATACTCCTAATCCATCTAATATCCTGCTGAGACTCCAATTCTACCATAACTAGACTAAAACAATCTGAATTAACTGGAATCTTTAAACGTAATTCATGCAAAAAATCACATAACTTCATGAAAATAAAAAACATAATTATAGTTTCCTCCTTTGACCACATCAGTATTATAAATAGCAGATATAGACTTAGAAATTATACAATTATATATTTAGACAATAATTTATTTTCATTCTAAGAGAACTATGCAATTCCCATTTATCAGCTTCAACATCAAACAAAATCACACTTTACATAAATAGTATAATAACAAGACACAAAAAGAAGGCTTTTGCACCTGGTATACTGCTTGTAAGATCTTGAGTCAGGGCTTTCAAGTACATAGAGAAAAGGCCCAACTAAGCATATGTATCTCCGCTGCCACACAGCTTCCCTAATTCCCACACCCTATTACATTTTTATATGAGATATATGATATAGTACATCAGATGACACGGATGACCAAAATGTCCAATAGCTAAGCTAGAAGTGATGAAAGAGACCACTACCTTCCATGTTAGAAGAGACAACCACCCCTCCAGGTCAGCTTGATTCCAAGGAAGAAACTCTGAGCTCTCACCATCCTCCTCGTCAAAGATCTTTATCACATGCATCAGTCGATGATACCGAGCAGGCGAAAAATGAAAGGCCAATGATGGAAGCCTCACAGCAAGGCGTGTTGAAGGATAATATGGAGTCTCTGATCGAATCTGATCATAGTGAGAGAAAAATCGGGATGCTTATTTTGAAAAAGAGAAAACAATCACTAATAATTCCAACTATAAAGAATTTTACCAGTTGAAGCTGTAGGATGACTCCACACCTGTCAATAATTGGGAAGAAACTACTATTGGTTGAATGGATTGACTGATTCAGAGAATTTTGGCTCCAGTGATAGTCACCATCAAACAAAAATGCTGATACATCACTTAAAACCAAATCAAATCGCATGTACATATTATGCTCAGATGATTCCTGTTGACAGTCATCCTGCACATTTTTTTACAGTATTTAAAAGATTAAACAAGTTCAAATAAAGATATTAAAAAATTATCATGAGTATCCACCTGTGTACGAATCATCAAGTTCCCCAAGTCCAGTAAAAGCTTTGTAGCATGGGTATTGTCAGGGAAAAAATCAGTAGGAATAGTAATCTTGGGAGCTGCAATATCCAAGTTCAATGAAAACCTAATAAATGAACAATAACTAGAATCAGCGAGGAGCTTTTTAAGAAGAAACCTATAGTTTGAGGAATGACTTACTAGGAGCTATGGAAAAAAATCAAGAAAAATCCCATGTCCTATCTAGGAAAACCAAGAGCCATCACCAAATCATAATCATGTTGATAGCTAGCTGGGGGTTTATATTCAAGTATAACACTGACTCACACATGGCAGTAGTATAGTTTCCTATAGACCCTTCTAGAAGCTGCTATATTCTGTCATCAGTTATAGTGGTTATAATAGAACTGTAATAACAGATCTGTTCAGATTCAATGTACCTAGCTAGACACGTGTGTGTGTGTGTGTGTCTATAATATACATATGATTAATTGTATTCAGAACAATTAATCTAAACTTCAAATTCATCAAATTCCCTCTCTGTCTCTTTCTCTCACTTTCGCTGAATACTATAGTTTCTAATATGGTATCAGATCCAAAGTAGAATACGAACTGTAACAAGCTTGAAGACAGAAAAAAGTTTCGGTATAGCTAAATTTAGGCTGTTTATGAAAGCCACTAACCACCTTTTATTAACAGTGCCATCAGGGTTATCCTTCACTTGAAATACCCATTTACAACCGATAGGTTATCTATTTGGTGGGAGAGGAACAAGTGCCCCATGAAAATTCGTTGCAATGCATCAAACTCACCATGTATGGTGGAAAATCATTTTGGATCGGCCAAGGCTTGTTTAGTTAAGGTAGGTTCAATATGAGTTAAAACAAGAATGGAGCAAGTCTGCAATTTTTGGATCTAGTGATCATGGGATGGACATTGGGGGGAGCATGAGAGAGACTAGGCTGTGAGGAAGAATGTTGAGAAGAGGTGTTAACAGCTGTAGGTGAAGAGGAAGAAGCAGTGGGGCTGTGCACAACTGCAACAAATGTAGATAATGGTGAGTAAGGTGAAACAGTGACCTGTGAGGAAAAGTTGTAGCAGCAGCAGATGATGTGGATTGTACATAGTGGAATTGTGGCAGAAGAGGAAACTGGGTGTGAGGACAAAGAAGATGAGTGTGTAGAAAGGAAAAGGGAGGGATAGGGAAATCTAGATTCATTAAAGATCATATCCATTGAAATGAAGAATTCACCATCTTGGGAATAGTACTTATATCCTTTATTTGAAGTAGAGCAACCAAGGAAAATGCACTCTTGAGACCTGAACTGTAATTTGTTGTTGTCGTAAGGTCAAAATAGAGGGAAGCAAGCACACCCAATAGAGGGAAGCAAGCACACCCAAAAATGCGAAGAAAGGAGTGGTCAGAAGTTGTTTCAATAATTTGAAATACTAAATTTCAAAACTGAGAGGAGTAGGTAATCTATCTATTTATCAAATAAACTTAAGTAAGGAAGGTCTGATCCAAAAATTTTAAAGTAAGTAAGGCATAAGCAAGAAGTGCGAGACCCAATTCCACAATATGCCTATTTATCATACCATTTTGCTGATGAGTATAGGAGCAAATAAGGCGAAAAATAACCCCTAGATCATTGATAAACTTAGTGAAGGGTCAGAATCAACTCTCAAATCTGTTTAGAGAGCCCTTTAGATGAGTGTCAAACTTCAATTCAACCATAGATTTTAATTGACAAAATATAGTAAGTGCCTCAGATTTAGACTTAAGTAGATAGATCCAAGTATAACATGAGAGTGCATCAAGAAAGGTGACATAATATGTGAATCCACAAGAGGAAACAAAAGGTGCTGGACCCCACAGACCACTGCACACCAACTCAAGTGGTGCTGAGTAAGTAGTGGGAGACAAATGAGAAGGTAAATGATGTGCTTTGCCCGGGCAACAAGAATAACAGATATCAATTGCACTTTTATAAAGCATTGGTATGTTACAATTTACAAGAATTCATATTTTCTATTTTCACAATTATGTCTGCTGCCTAATTGTAGTTTCTTTTAGTTAGACACTATACCATTCCAAACACACAGCATCAAATCAGAACCATATACTAGTTTTATGAACTGAGAAGTATGCATCATATCCTATATTTTTCAAGAATGGCCATATAGTATCCATGCATCACGGTCTAATAATCTAATTTATTTTAAATTATCTAATTCTAACAAGAACCTCTCATCCTTCAACAACAATATAGGATATTTCATACTCAAATGCCATAGGTTCTGTTGCTATGCCACACACTCGTATATATTAGAGCTAAAAGACAGCAGAGAAAATAACCTGGCATGATCCTTTAATGCTCTGTTCATTTGTTGCTGAGCAGTGCGCCTCACTTCATCAATTTTCATCTAGGAACAATGATATGAACCAATGAGACCATACTTTTACACAAGATCAAACAGAAGAACTCTCCAGCAAGACTAAAATAGATTCTCAGTTTTCAGCTTATGAAAATATATTGAGAAAAGAAAAGGAAATATAACAAAGAAAGGAGGTAGCAGATCAGGGGGGAAAGACAAATGAAAATATGAACAAAGACAAAAATACAATAAAAGCTTACAAAGATACTTGAATGATAGGGAAGCTAGTAAGCTAGAGTCCATTTGGTTTTACTTGATCCTATTCATCTCCACTTACTACCAAACCAGATAGGAGAGTTTGTACTTTGGATTTATCTAGTTTCTTTGCTTGTAAATCATTCTTCCAGTTCCTACCTCACTCCCTTGATCTCTAGATAATCTTTTTAGATAAACCAATTTGTAAATCCAAAGGTCCTTCTAAAGGCAAGTCCTTTGTTTCGACAGCAGCACTTAATAAGATTAACACAACTGATATGCTGCAAATTTGTAGGCCTCACCCTGCTCTACCTCCTCATTTCTTAATGTGCTCTTCAAGTGCAGAACATACTGAGCACTTGTCATTATATCACAAGGCAGTACCTTTCGTATTTAACAATTTATTCAGGGGTTGTAGCGAGGTTTAGGTGTGTCCTACTTTCAAATAGGAATTTTAGATAAGAAATCGTGACTTTGGCAAAAAGGAGGTAAAAGTTGTGGCTTTTTGCAGCTCTTTGGTGCATTTGATTGGAGAAGAATGCTTACATCTTTACCGAAGTCTTACTGCTTCTCAACCTTTTTAATAAATATACTGAGTACAGTTATTTTAGATAATATTTAGATTCAGTTCAGTCAGTTAACAAATATATAAAAAACAGAGAGGTTAAAATAGTACCTGCACAGCAGCTGCAGTTTCAAGTGCTATGGTCTGACTTACAGCAGTATTACTTTCAAAGAATTTCACAATTTGATCAATGCTATCCTTCATATACTGTCCAAACTCCAAAGACAAATCAGTAAACAAGTAAACCAAACAAATAAAATCTCAAACAGAGGGAAAAGTTGACAAAATGAAAAACAGCATACAGTCATGTAACATGGAGAAGCTTTGGCAACCAAGCTCCAGTCCACCTTGTCATCGAAAGGTTTATAATAGAAGACACCAACTAATGAATCATAAGAAGTTGCACTCTGAAAGAATGTCAAACAAATATCAGGATACCACATATTGCATTATATGCAAGAATAAAATTCAAAAAGCAGAAAATTTCCATCAATAATTAGGAGAAAAGTCCAACCTCTGCAAGGAGACCTTTTGGTGATGATAGCTGATATGAGCCCAACTTAATGTCAAAGACCTTTGTTTCTGGATAAAGCTTTATTGAGCAACTCAGGTCTTCACATGATAATTCAGCAATAGGCTCCTTAGCTTCCCCAATGAGTTTGGAAGCATTATGATTCATGTGAACTACCAGGAAAGTATGAAGAACATCCGCCTTGGTATTCACAGCCAATTGCCCATCATCACCTTCCTTATACCCAATTATTTTATTTAACTGGTTCCAGTCCTCTTCACTGAAATTAAATTCCTCACTTTCCTCTTTAGGAGATTGACTGGTCCTGGCAATGTACATGATCATAGGTGAGCAACACAGCCAAAACTAAAATAAAATTCACTATTTAATTACTCAGACATTAAAATATTTTAAGACAAGACGCTTTACCATCCAAATGACCACCAAGATTTCCCCACTTTCTGTTTCCTAACATTAAGATTTGACTCTGCTGATTGCTCCACAAACTTGTGAGCCAACATTCTGCAAACATCACAAACAGAAATATTTCAAGGTTGAAGAATAAACAGGAGGGTTCCAAAGTCTAAAATATCACCTCATACATATACATGTGTGAATCTTTAAGTTGAATCCAAAAATGTGGGATCGCAAGGTTAGACAAGAGCATGTGAAGGAGTACCAATGAAGGAAGAAAAAGTAACATCTATAGGCCTTTCTTTTTTTAATACAGTTTTAAATCAAAAAGAAGTAGTCTAACCAATCATCAAGGGGGTCCTCAGACCAAAACACACAAATGTCCAAAGTCAGAGAGAGATCTTGCTAGATTAAAGCACAGTCAATATGAGACTACCAAGATTTTTTATCAAAGTAGCAATACAATAATGCTTTTACCAATGTTTAACATATGACTTACTGTAAATTCGAACTTGTAACCAAAAAAAAATCGAACTGATCTAAACTGCTCTACCTTCAAAAGCTGAGCTTATCATCCCCACACAATTATTACCAGGAAAACGAGTGCACAAAGTACAGACTATTGCTATGATACTATAATTGAGTTTGAGTCAACTAAAGGCTACCTTACAGACCCATTATTTTGCACATGACTAATCAATATTAAATATTAACATGCCAAATAAATATCCCATAAAAACAATATACCTCCATTGCAGTATAAGTTCAATATCAAGTTCACGATCTAGGTCTTCAATCTCTTTGTTGCCACTAATTGTCACCTGACTGGGGTCAGATTTAAGCAGTGAAGCATAGAGAGCTATATATCTCTTCCGCAAGCTTGTATATCTTAAAACTTGCTCCCATGACATTTTTCCACTGACATAAATACAATATCCTTAGTCCAAGAAGTATAAACATCACAGCATGATATTGTAAAGATCAACTATTATTATTAGATCTGACAAAGCTCTAACATTAATATCAGAAAATGTTATACAATATTCTGAAACTCAAAACAACAAACTTGGGGTCGTTTGGGGGGACATTTTGAAAACCACAAAAAGTGGTTTTTAGTTTTCAGTTTTGAGTTGTAAAAACTTGATTGAAACTTTTTGAAAACCAAAAACTGAAAACTCGCAACCACCCCCAAACGGCTTCTTAAGTTGTTTGGTTTGATAAAAACATGAACACAAACCAAACACCCTCTAGCTTGTACTTAAAAAGGCTGAAGATTCAGGTTGAGAAATAGACAGAAGAATGCCAAGTGAAAGCCTTAGACCACCATCTTCAAGATTTCCCATAAGAAACTGCCCTTAAAAAATTTGAAAAGCACCATAAAGATGCCAAAAAGGCAATCCAAGAAAGTTTGATGCATGAACGTATCCACAAAGTTCCAGCATTACATTACATCCACCCAAGAAATCTTCACCTTCTTCCTTCCAAAACCTCTAATAGGAGCAAGCAGTAACGCATGACATTTGTCATCTGCTCACTTACAGTCTAACACACATTACATGCAACTAAGCACTGCAAGTCAAATTACTGAGTTTTAATGGAAAAAAGAATGACAGGAATGTCTAAAGATTATGCTTTATCTTATCTCTTATACATTAATAAAATTGCAAGGTAAATAATATTGAGCATCATTTACCAAGGCCTAAGCGTGAGAAAAGAATTAGATTTCCACCACAGCTTAAACTTCATTTGTTCGTCTCTCATTTCAAAGAATGGAAAGTAAATAAAGGATATTATATCCATTTTCACCCTTTCATATTTACTCTCTTACAAGCAAATATACATTCATGTTCACTTCTCATTCTCATTCACATCATTTGCTAAATTCACAGCTTAGAAGCATTTGCAGTAACCATTACTCAATACTAATTAAGCACAAAATTGTCATCATGTTGCTGAGTATTATTGGAATATATTTTATGGTGTTTGTTTAATGGATCTATATAGAGAAAGAGAGAGAGAGAGAGAGAAATCAGAGAGCATCTAAAATATGTATTTCTGAATATTGATCTTACAGATTGTGATTAGTACAATCATATTTAGAGGATAACAGAAGCTTGCTTGCAAGCTGTACTCTATCAGCTAGTTAGGTTACATGAACAAAACCTTCTAGGGTCTACGTGTACTCTATCATTGTTGAGTCTAAGGTATGCCCTCAAAACTTGGAGCATCTTCAATACTTAGAGCATCTTCTTTTGATTAAGTTCAGAGATGTAGACCAACATACCATACAATGATGTTGTTATTTACTCATACATTCTCTGTATGGATTTGTTTAAACAGACAGTTGAGGCTTTTAGAAATATCAGAGATACTCAAAGGCAAAAGACGCCCTCAATGTGCTAAGGGGTAAAGGCTTCTAAGAACAGTAAAATATTTAACTATTATGCATTAAAAACAGAGTGCATGTTACTCTGTTCTGTACATGAAACAGAATAGTGCATGTACACTCTACACATTACAGAAAACATTGCTTATCACTGCACTCTGTATACATGATTAAAAACAGAATAGAAAAGATGGATAAAATCTATGTAAAAATAGTTATTGTGACACTAGAACTGTCTAAATAAGTGAGAATAGAACAGGAGTAAAGTAACAGGTATAAGACTACTATTCTGCTGTGTCATTGACACAACATATGAAGACGAAAAAATATAGCACCTTGCTTTACTGTGGCGTAACATAATCAAATAAAATTATTTAAATTATCAATGTATCATAAGAAGTGCTGAAACATATGTAGGAAGAAATAATAACAAATAAAAAAATTAAAAAAAGGTGTGATATGGAGCGGTGTTTTGCCTCCTTTCATCCTCTGTTTAACCCAACTCATTTCGTTTCAAGCACAGATATACTCCTCTGCTTCTGCTGTTTTTAATTAATACCTAAGGATTCTTATTGTCTGAGCTTTGCTAAGTCCTTGCTCTATAAGTAAGGCACTCTCCTGGAGCACCTCCACTGTGAAGTAAAAGCACCATTACAGTGCAAAAGGCACATACCTCATAGAAGAGGCAGCAGTATAACCAGCAAGAGGAGCTGGTAACTTCCATTACCCCCACCTCAGCACTTAAGGCATACATTTAGCTCCTTTAACTATACTCACCTTACCATGAATTGAGATATTCAATTTTAAAAATAGAAGTTACTCACACAAATAATTATTAGATGAAAATCATGGAAAATGTGTGAAACGGGTACATAGATATCGATACTAATTTGTTTTTAAGATAATTTAGTTGAACACTAGTCAGAAGTTTGATTTGATTATAAATTATGCTATTAAGTTGTGGGCTGTTTATGCAAGTCACACCCCTATCTACAGTAATTAGCATTCACAAATCTTAACTTGGCAACTCAACAGGTAGTGCATAAGGCTGTGAACATAATTGGAATGTGTTTAAATACCTAGCCTTCTTCATCTGGTCAGATACAGCTTTGTAAGCATACTTCCACCAAGACCTGGAATCGGATTTTACTGGCACTAGAGGACGGAAATGAGCATACTTTAGACGTTGGTTAAATGCAGCAAAGTTGTCTGCTAATTTCATCATATCCCTGTATCCATCCTGCAAAGAAAAAACACAAATATTATCCCCAAAAAAATAATAACAATTTCAGGCAACAAAAATATCAAAAAGAAGCAGCAAATGAGACCTTAGATAAGCTAATTGTAACATCATCCAAATTCACCACAGCCTTCTGTAAAGGTTGTTTGCTATCAGCAGCTTCATTCGCATGCAGCTTGGAGTATTTTGCTTTCCCAGTCACTGGTTGCAGAATGTATGAGTGCTTTTGTAACAAATTATCAGCTGGCTTCCCATCTTTAGTGCCAAATTTGAATATCTAATTTTTAATAAGAAAATTACTAAGAGAAACTGATAAGGAGCAGGTAGAGTAATAAAATGATGATGAAAACAAAAGAAAATCATGTGCCACCTCCAAAGGAGCCAAATAAATAATTCTGTCAGAGTGGGTGAAAGCCCCTATGGTACTTTAAATAATTGTGGTTCCATTCAATCCAAATAATATTGCATAATAAATTTCCCTACAAGGTGTCCCTCAATCAATCTTTCCTTCCAAAGCCCACATCTAACTACCGATAATTCCTCAAGCATAGTGAAAAGCCTATAATAGCTTCAATAACTCCCAATGCATCCCATCATGTGAAAGCCCACCAATCTTAGGTTATTGAGTTCTAAACAAATCACATAGTATGAAGCTATTTTATACAAAAACACCACTTTAAACTGAAATGTTTATTTTGACCCAAGAAAAGTGAAATTTTACATCACAAAATTGTTAGAACTTAGAAGGGATGAAACTCAAACCACTCATCAGGTGGCTTTTAACTTTATGTCAAAGAATCACATATTCAAAAGCTTAAGCAAAAGCCAAAGAAAGTCTTTGCTTTCTTTTTCTAACTCTACCAATGTCAAAAGTACCACCAACCAAAACCATATCCTCTAGAAGAACCTTGTATCAAAATAAATTTAATAAAAGGAGAACAGGGGAAACAATAATATGAATGAGGTGACAAAACAAGATTTGTAGGTAAATTGTTCCAAATTATCCAAAGGTCTTACTCGACTAACTATAATATCAAAGAATAATAGATGCACATAGTCCGTTAGTGTCTCTAATATTTATATTATTAATCTCATAGACAAATTCTTCATGGTGTAGGCTGTGTTAAATCTCTGATCTAACCTTCAACCAGTTCAGAAACAGACTATTCAGCATTTTTTATTTCAAAGGTTTGATAGCACATCAAGGAACCTAAAAACTTCAGCTATTAAATAGAAGTAAAGCATTGGTTTTTATCACTGAGCAGTAGACATTACAAAGAAAAAAAGATCAATGACCACAAATTTATCATGGTAAAAGCTATTCTGAACCCACCAAAGTAATAATTTTAAGAATCTAGTAACCTTAACAGGAAAAGGAAAGAATCTATCACCATTCAATACCCTCTCCCCTGTCCAAAGGATTAGGATAAAAGAAGAACAATCTGAATTCCTGTCCACAAACAGAAGCAAGCTCTCACCAAATAGACTAGAAAAACAATGTACAGAGCCCACCATTTTCCCCTACCATGAGAGAACCAAGATGGAACACCCACCCTCCCACAGCAAGACTATCATCCTTCAACGCAGATATAGTATCTTGATAACCAAACTTACTAAGATACCCCAAACACAATAACCCCTTAAATGCATAACATAAAATAAAACAGGAAAGAACTTCAAAGAAGTTGAGAAAACATAAAAAGGGTCTACAAATCCATAGTCCTCACTGTTCACACTAGTATCCACTATACATACCTGAAACCACTCAGATGGAAGCAAATCTTCCCATGCTTTGTTAACATGCCATGGAATAATATCTGAATCTAAATAAACTGCAAGCCGATCAAGTTCAACAGACTGCAAAGTAATGAGGTAAAAAGATATTAACAACAAAAGAACACTGCCAACATAATAGTTATATAATGCGAAAGGCAATAATCATTTCAGACTATGCAGTAAGATTGTTTTCATTTTGTAATTATGGATTTAATTACTGTTCCAGGTAATTTGGTTTCATTGTAAGATTTATTAAAAGAAGCCAATAAAACAAGTGAATGGGGTCAAAGAATATGATCAACAAAATTTAGATTTCTACTCTCAACTCTCAAGCAAAGAAAACATCAAGATAGAAAATTTAAGCTAACCATCCTTTGTTGAAATGCAAGATATAATTTAGAATTCTATCAAATTAAACAAGCATCTAAATTAGTACAGAAGGATTTCATTGTTACAGCCAATATCAATTCATACTAAGACAAAATAGAACCTTTTGAATGCGATCTAGTGCACCTCCAGTAATAAAAGTCTCTTTCCCGGTATCATCAACTGTCACAGCCGAGAGTTTGTCCAACATAACACCAGCTGCAAATGTGTGCCCTGGATTGCTACAAGACGGAATATATCAGGCTAGAGAAAGATATCGAAAGTCATGCGCGATCTATTTGACTTTCACAAAACATTAGAAATTCTCATTTACCTCTCACCATCCTCATATCTGATGTGAATATTAGAAATTGAAAGCTTCAAATTTCCAATTATGGTGCTGATGAGGGATCCCAACCATGATTTATTCTTAAAATTAAACAAAAAGATACACAAGTTAATATAAGTTATTTCTTAACGTACGGTACATGCATGCACATGCTTGCATTGCAGCATTGGGTTCCAAAGAGGTATCCGGAGTACATGATCATAAACTACTGTACCGGATGCATAGGTATAAGAAAATTATATATGAAATGGCTTTCTTTTAAAATCCCTGAATAAATGTTACACATATTAACCAACTCATTTATAGGACATGAAACTCACAATTTTATAAAGAAAACTTTAAAATTATCAACAATTAGTTGTAACACAAATATGTTAAAAAAACAATCATTGTAAAGAAGCAACTTTCAGATGGAGTACTTTGTTTGGGGTTTATGGTGAGGCTTGGGAATGTACTTCAACTTAGGAACAGTTTCTGACTGTAGAGAGTTAAGGGCTTGGGCTTTTGTAGCAATGATGGAGTTATGGCTGTCCTTTGGAGCATTTGGCGGGAGCAAAATGGTCCCTCTTCTTGGGTGACCCCTCAACTTATTATAGGATAGAATTACGGAGCTATGCTATTAACTACATCAAAGAGTTGTCATTTTGGGCAAATATAGAAACTGAGCAGTTTTGCGGAACCTTGGGCAGATGGATGCACGGTTGGCTGGAACTACCTAAGCTGAAAATCTCCTATTCATTCATGGAAAAAAAAATTAAGTAAATAAAGTGAAGTTCATACCATTTCCGACTTTAATTGTTGTGACTTCTCCCATAGTTTCAGTTCCATCTCCTATTGCCAAAAGGGAGACAGAGTAGTTTTCATCAAATAAATTGTCTTCAAGTAACACCGAATTGTACCTGTTTCCCTACTACTTACTTCTTAGTTCTTACCTGTATTCGATTTTTCTTAGCTTCTTGGACAGCATCTTCACTACATCCCTCAACTTGTGTTGCAGGTTCAGCTAACAAGAAAATGCGATCCAAATATACTAAAACTGGATCATGACCAAGCCTACTCCATGGAACCTAAAAAGAAATGCAAAAATCAACTATGACCATCACTTATGCAGAAAGGAACATTAACTTCAATAGTCTGCTCAATGATGCATGATTGAAGATAGTTTGAAAAACATTTTTTATATATAAGAAAAAAAATTATTTAAGAGGAAGGTAAAAAACTAGATTATAAATAAGGGGCTGATAAGTTATCTTCCAAAAATTGAAAATGAAAATGAACAAGAACAAGAAATTGTCCTAATAATGAACTTCTACACAATCCATAACAACCCCGCGGGCCTGCAATGTTTGTCTTCTACCGGTAGATAATAGAATGAATGCGGACAATAGAAACTAGCTCTCCTACATACAGCAATGATTTTACGAAATCCTCCTAAAACAATAATGCAAAGAACATCAATAGGAAAAAAATGCTCCACGTTATCCCATGGCCATGTCGCTTCCCTTGCTCTTTTATCATGTCATCATCCTCAAAATGAAATATTAACCATAAAAACCAAAAAATATTAGATAATAAAAAATAGTTGGTTTTTTTACCACAACTTAATGACGTGAATTTGGAGAAGAAAGCTGACAAGAGAAAAATTACAAGAAAATAATTGAAAATAGAATACTTTCAAAGTGCGACTTCATATATTAAGTTAAAAAATCTATCTCAACTTTTCATTTTTTGCCAAAGATGAGCAAGGCACAAAATTGAGACTAGGTTGAAGGCCATCTCTCCATAGTTTCCAACTTCTTCATCTAAGCCCTTGCTCCTCCACTCACTGCCATTACTTTCCTCCCTATTCTCTTCTTTTCCTTTATGCCCATCCTCGATCAGAGAGGGTTACAGTAGAAGGAAAAAGACAGGAGATGTGAACTTTAAATGTGTGTGTATAGGGAGTTTATCGAGTGACAACTTAGAAAATAGCTAATTTTGTGTTTTCAGTGTTATATGCAAGGTCAGTATTAGGTTATAGTAAAACGAATCTTGAGCATCCATGAAAAACTGAATGGTCAAGAATCAAGATCAGTTCCTCTCACCGAATACAAATTCCCTACACAAGTATAACCATTCAGAAGGAAAAAAAAACAGAGGAATCTTGACCATTCAGCAATACCAAACATATATAACCAGACTCTATATATTGTACTTCTAAATTTCTGAGAAAAAGCAGTTAATTCCCCACCAACCTTAAGTTTCACTGATCCAAGAAAACCTGCTTTAACCTTCACTGGCAATTTTAAAGCATTTAGAGCCTCAGGCTTCAGCTGCATATTCTTCAGCTCTACATCACCTGTTTCATATTTTGGTTTTACGAAAGAGATCAGAAACACATTAAGAAAAATTGAAGAGAGGAAGATACAAAGCAAAAGCACCCAAATGTACATTCATAAAACTCTTTGAATCTTTCAATAATTAGTGATTAAGATACATATATACTTATAATGTATGCACAGATTGACCTTGCCAACAAATGCACATTGACCTTGGAGTAACGCACCACTAAATAACAAACTAAGTATTGAAGACCCCAATACATTTCAAGGAAAAAGAAATCAAAGGAGTAAACAGCCAATATAGTCAAATGCCATTTTCTAATAGCAGAATCATGTATCTAATATCTTTTTCCCTCACATTCAAAATCATATTGACTGGAACAAGGCAGAAATTTCACATTCAGAAAAAACAACTATGTCCAAACAAGCAATCACTCGCGCAGTATCGCTAATATCGCGTTGGCACAGTCAATAGATTGAACACTTAATTTAAACCACTACAGTTGAGACACAACCTCATAGTCTCACTCTAATTTCAACTCAGCAGTCAAGTGAAAAATATAAAGCAATAGAAAGTGATTAAGAAGAAGACGAATAGATAAGAGAAGAAGTTAGTATTTTCTGAACCTTTCCAGACACTGATTTTGAGAGCTTCTTTGTTGAACCCCCTTACATAATTGCCAAGGTACCTCTGCAAAAGGTACGCTACCTGATCCTCCAGCATCTCGTGGCCGAATGATCATATACCCAGCACAACGATGATCGCAACGGTTACAAAGATGACGACGGTGATAAGAAGAAGAAGAAGTGAGCGATGGAAAAACTGCTCAAGGAATGACTGATTCAGAACTTGAAGGCCACGTTGTCGCTTTGGTCCCAAAAATACATAGAAATGAAAAATCAAAACGCCACAATTACTAGCTTCCTTGCTCTGGAAGGTGGTAGTACTCTAGTAGATCGCATAAAATGAGGGTGTAAGTATATTCTATTAATTAACCAACAGGAGTTGACCACGTACCAAAATTGATCACGTGAGGTCACGTTTACACTTACGTGGTTGTTAATAAAAAACTTAATATCGTGGAACAGACCGCAGCGGAAATGGTGTAATTCATTAATCAGCAGTGTTATTTAATAATAAAATTGTGACTAAGTTGATAAAAATACATAATAATAATAATAATAATAATAAACGGAGAAAATTAAAAATAATTGCACAGTTCATGTATGTCCAAACATTCAGCCAGCTACTACATTCATCTTAAAACTTTATGAAAAACTTTACAAAAATACAGTAATTTCCTTTATTAATTTCACAAATCCCTATAGAAATGAGATCGGTAGGAGTATGGCTCTCACTTACCATTCAATGCAATTAACATGCAAGTAAGTGACTTCGGGGACATGGACGTGGCATGATCTGCAAGAGCGAGACTGACTGCGCAAGTCAGCTCGCCACCTCGCTCAATGACATGAAGGTTACGTGTATTGTTAACCTTAGATGGGGAGTATTTAATAATTTATTTTAATGGTTTAAAAATATATATTTATTTTTTTCAAAAAAAAAAATACTTTACATTTATTTCATATTTTTGTTTTAATTAATTTAAAGGTGTATTAAGGCCTAAGGGTACCTTTTGCTTTTATAAACATTTATCACGATTTTTCAATATGTATTTATATGATACTTTCATAAAGTATGTATTTGGTTTAGCCAAAAATTACATTTTAAACGTGAATCGGAGTCAACGCTACTCTCTATAGCGTTGATCTGGATCTACATTTAAAACGTAATTTTCAGGTAAACAAAACACGCTAATAAGCTATGATTTGGATTATACACATGTTAAATTAATTAAAATAATAAAATAAATTATCTTTTATTCTCTTATATTAAACTTTTTTAAATCAACTAATATTTGGAAGTGAAAAAAAAATATTTATATTATTATAGATCCATAATTATGACCAATTCCATAATATATATCATTCATTATAAAATGTATAATTATAATTTTAAATTCAAATACTTTTAAAATTTGTTAATATGTCCTTTTTTTGGGTATAGTTTAAAATTTAAGGGGAAGGGATGGTGTCCCAATCCAAGGCAGTGAAAGTCTTCACTCCTCGGGCTCTTTGAGTACTTTACAAAAGATGTCAAATATGAGACACTATCTTATTCCACTCAATCAACCATTTGGGATTTGTTCACATGTTCTTATGTACTACAACGAATAAAAGAAGATTCTATTATAAAGCGAAACATGACAATTTGTAAGTAGTCTTTTCATGAGATTGGTATGAGATTTTATTTAATAATAAAAATATTTAATTTTGATTAATATGTTTGTTCTTTTTATCAACAATTCGAATATTTAAATTTTAAAACATTATTGTATACGATATGATATTTTAGTTTTTTTTTTTAAGTTATGGTTCTTGTAACTCTTGAGAAAGTATTGAGATTGTTTCTTTTTGAAATTTTATTTTCAAAATGACATGATTGGAAAGGCTTAAGATAATTTTTTTCTCAAAACCATAAAGAATGCTTGTTTGTTGTGATGGAAAATTGGTGATAGAGAAAAAAGAAAGAGAAATTTATATTTTTTTATATAGTTCAGAACTAAGAATAGAGAGAGGAAATTTTTTGTTAGGATCCACACATAAATATTTTCGTGTCCCCTTTGTATAGAATATATATACATATGGAACACGGGTAATTTTGGATAAAATGTCAAAAAAGTCTTTGGTTCTCTACATCTTTTTTGGTGATTAAGTCACCTAACCAACATTTTGTTTCTTCCCCTCTTCACCTAACGACAATTTGACTTAAAACCGAAGCTACACTGTGTTTGGTGAAGATCGAAGATGTTAGGGGGGAGATAAATGGAGGGAAGGAAAATGAGTTTAATGTTTATATGTTTGGTATAGTAGAAATGTGGAAGGAAAGAAATAGTCATATGTGACTCCCGTGGGTTAAAAGTTATCTGCAAATTAGAGGAAAAAAATAACAAAGAAAATGAGGAGATGCTAACTGAGACGAGAGAAAATGGATCATAGTTTTTTTTGGACCATTGTTGCCCTTTTCCATTATAGTTGAGATCTCTACCCATATTTGAAGGCTCTTCTTCCCAGTTCCCATCTCTATTGCAATTGAGATCTCTGCCCATACGGCCATGCGGTCAAATCTTCCTCCCAAAGTAAGTTGTTCACAGCCACACGGTTCAACGAAAATGTCACTCATGGTCGCTCATCACATCGACCATCGCTCCTGGTTACAGCTCGCTCCTAGTTGCACATCACTACTTGCCATGGCAGCTTCCGATGGAACGTTGCAACAGTTCCCTCGTTAGTTTTAGGTGTTTGGTTATGTTTTGATGTGCTTTGGTTTTGATGGTTCACTTTTTCTGGCTACTGCATCACGTGTTGTGATGATCAATTCTTGATTGGTGGTGATGTAATTTTGTATGGTTCGTCTTATCTTGGCGTTGTTACTTGGCTACAAGAGAGATGTTGATATTAGGATGGAAATTATTTTCTGGGCTGATAACTTCTTAATATTCCCCCTTTGATGTTGCTCAAAATAATTAAAATGTCAAAAAGTGATTATTAATATTAGTGCTTTTATCATACTTAATTTCTTTAATTAATCAAACTTATAAATTTATTAGATTTTAATATAACTTTATTGATTTTACATAATTTAGTTACATATTATTTCTAAAGTTAAATATTTTGTTTTTTTATAAATTCTACTTAATAATACTTATTTAGAGGCATTTTGATCTTTATAAATTATAATTCAATTTCTCTTATACCAAATAAAAATATGATTTATCTCCACCCTATTTCATCTCTATTTTTTCCATACCAAACAACTCAATTTCTTCTTTGTTTTTCATATATTTCTCTCCGGCTCATTTCTCTTTTCATATTTCTCTCTATTTTATTTCTCCTTACCCTACCAAGCACCGTGTTATGCTTTGTTTGGTGGGAGTAGATAAATGGAGAGAAAAGAAATGAATAGAAGAGAAGTGGGAAGAAGAGAAATGGAGGTAAAATAGAGGAGAAATAAGGGTTGTTTGGTGTGAGTGAAATGAGTGAGAAATAGAAGAGAAATGTGAAAGTAGGTTGTTTGGTGTGAGTGAAATGAGTGAGAAATAGAAGAGAAATGTGAAAGAGGTTGGTGTGGGACCCACCATAAAGTGCATTTCTCCTCATTTCTCTGCATTTTTGCAGAGAAATAAACCTTGGTGTGGGACCCACCATAAAGTGCATTTCTCCTCATTTCCACCGTGCCACCAAACAAGGGAAATAGGTCTATTTTCCTCCACTTCCACTCATCTCACTTCTCTTCTCCCCCATTTCCAGTCTACCAAACAGGGGCTTAGTGTACTATAGAAATAAAACGAGAAAAAAAAAAGTCGTGAACTAATTTATTGGAACAAAGGTGAGACAGATGTGATATATAATTTTGCTTCCCTTGATTTCCTTAAATTAAAGTTTTGTTTGGGGTGATTGCGAGTTTTCAGTTTTTTTTAAAATAATCATGTTTTACAACTCAAAACTAAAAAATAAAAAATATCTTTTTGTAGTTTTGAAATCATTCATTTTCAAAATCACAAAAAAAAAAAGGTTTTTTAATTTTTAGTTTTGAGTTTTAAAAATTTAATTGAAATTTTTTCAAAATCAAATACCGAGAATTCACAACTATTCTGAATGTGGCTTAAGCTAACACCTTTGTATTGAAAATAAAATACTAAAGAGCTGAATTATGAAGTCTCTTTTTTTTTGTCGCAACTAGAAAGTCCTAGGAAATAATTTTATTGGGCTCGAAGTTTACTCTCCTGGGCCCATGAAACTAACAATTTGCTCCTGGGCTTGACTCGTTACGGTTTTGGGAGTTCCTTTGAGCACCCTTTTATACTATTCACACCCCTCTCCCTTTTCTCTTTCAAAAGTGGTTTTATTGAAAATTAGTTCTAGAAAAGAGAAAAAAAGGAAAAAAAAAAAAAAGTGAGTAACATGGTGGTGTGAGTGTTTGGAGGTAGAGGTGGGCAAGGGGAGGTAATAGTGGGGTGTGGGAGGGTGATGAGATGAGCATAGTTTTATAAAAAAAATCCAAGAGAAAGGTATAAATAGTAAAAAGGGTATTAAAGCAACTTCCCGAATTTGTATTGGTATTTCTATCGAACCCATTTTGATTTGCCCAAAAAAAATTATCTGTAAATGGGAAAAAAATCAATTATGTAGTTGCATACTTATTCTATTAAAATATTAAACATTTGGCATACATTATTGGAAAATGCTAACGAAGATACAGCTAAGAAACCAAAAATAGAAAGATTTTATTGGAATGTGTGGTATTTAATGTTACAATCTCACAAATACAACCAATACCTAATTTTCAATAAAAACTTTTCGTTTATGAATCCTTAACAAGTGTCCTGAAGGCACTTGTTAGCATGATCCTATATTATTAGTTTTCCTTATTTTAAAAATTTCGCTGGAGAGGGGAAAAAAAGAAAAATTATCAAAGTAAGGTAATTAGAATTATTATTGAAAATAATACTTAGTGCTTAAAATTTGTTCCTATAATCTTGGAAACTCGGAATCTATTTTTAATTACTTATAACATCATAAATTGAATAATATCAGTAATTTTTAAAAACTTTGATATTTTTCTTAAAAGAAAAATAAAACCTAAGGTTAAGTGTTACTTTTAGAGAAATTCTACGGTAACCTCTAGCTAGAGAGGATTTCGATATCTTCTTTGACCACCCAATAAATTTCTCTTAATTTTCTTAAACTTTATTAGTATTTTTACAGTTGTGGAACAATATTTTAACTATTATAATTTGTATTTTAAATTTTTAAAAAAACTTTTTGACTCTTATAACTATTATCTTGTATTCTTTATTGTGTTCATTCATTTTTCACATTCTCATTTGCAATACACGTGTGCCTAATTCAAAATCCCCTTTGTCTTTAAAATGATTTAGGAGGGAGTACACAACTTGTTCCTATATATTTTTGGCCTTTATGCATTCATTTAATCTAAAATAAAATAAAAAGGTACTAAAATCCTATCTCGAATCCGAACCCCATTTCACTCGTCACATGTTAACACTCTAAAGAACATTTTACCAAAGAGTAAAGAAGATAGATAAGAGCATTCAAAAGAAAATGGATAGATAGTTGCATATTACCAGCAAAACATTTTAAAAGACCAATCGCCCAACAGAATATGGTGGTAAAAATGATATTAGTACCGACTGCTTTTGTAGCGGATTCAGAAATGCAAGTCCTTGGTCAATGGTCAAGTGGAAACCAAAATCTCCGGAAAGACCGAAAGTGTACTAAGACTGGTGCAATTATTCTTTCTCCAAAATAAACTGCATACCCATTTGAAAGTGAAAAGAATAAATATTATTTAGACCAGAATTTATGTTTGCGTCTGCCTGAACTGAAATAAGACGTGACCCGGGTAAAGCACCGGGGAGTCGAGAGAAATAGAATTACTTTCTTTTCAATTCAAGGGGATCACGGGACGCACCCACAGTTGATACAGCGGAGAATAAAATGAAGAGGGATGTCTCACGAAAGTTAGCAGAAACTCCTGTGTTTCATTTAACAAAAAATCGTGTTTATTGAATTAAGATATTTTGCATTTTATACGAACCACACGAGGCGTTATTTTAATTTTGGCCGCCCAAACTCACTTTCTCTTCCTTTTAACGGGAGAGACGCAACGAAAATATATTTTGACATCTGCTTTTGTATACAGCACTCTTTTCCTGTTCTAAGTCCCGCTGAACAATCTCTAAGCCTCCCGTTTGTTGGAGTAGAAATAGAGTGGAAGAAAAATGAGATAAATGAGATGGGTGAAAGTGGAGGGAAACGAAGTTATTTTTATTTAATGTCACAGTGAAAAGGTGGAAAAATACATTTTAATGGTGGGTCTCACCAGAGTTTTATTTCTCGTCAAAACTGCAGTGCAGAGAAATGGAGTGTTGTGTTATGATAATCGATTATTGTGTATCAATAATTGATTATTGTGTCGTGTGATATAATAATCGATTATTTTATATATATAATCAATTATTTTGGTCCCAAGAACATGCAAAAATCAATTTCTGACTACCAAAAATTGATTTTTTTTTTCTGAAATACAAAACAAAATTCACATTTCTCTTCTATTTCTCACCTATTTCAACCACACCAAACAACCTACTTTAACATTTCTCTTCTATTTGTAGCTCATTTCACTCACCCTAAACAACCATTTTTTCTCCTCTATTTCCCCTCTCTTTGCTCTGATTTCTCTTCTACCCATTTCAGAAATATCAGCGAACAAAGCATAAATTCGTAGCAACACCCGCATAAATCAAGAATTCAATTACATTTACAAATATAACAGCACGAAGTTCTTATTTTCTGAATCAATAACATAAAAGGATGATATAGATTTTTCTGATTTTTAATTATTTATTGTTTTCCTCTCTAATAACGATGGCCTCTCTAATAACGATGGCATAGTGTTCTTCGTCCTGCAGGTCAGGACCGCAACTCATGTACCTATTTTTCTTTCTATGAACACGTCATAGAAAAGCCGAAAAATGGACTAGGGAAAACTGGAAAAGAACAGAGAAAAATAAATTAAGTTCGTATTCAGTTTCTTCGTTAGAACTTTGAATCTATTAGGCACATCCATATAAGCCATTACCAGAAAAAAAAAAAACGTTGATATATTTAAAAAAAAAAAAAAGAAAAATGAGTCATTTCGTAGAGAGGATCCCACGAGCAGCCAACTCTCCAATATGTATTACCATATACAGCTTCATGAACAAAAAATCCTTTTGCGGGGATCTCATTCTCTCCGAGAAAAGAAGGTAAAGCTGAACTTCCCTTCTACTTTCCTCTTTTCTTTCTCTTTCTCTTTCTTTTTTTCCTTTTCTTTGCTTTTTCGAGAACAACATTGCAGTTCCACTGTTTTTTCTCTAATAAGCCTATTTGCATTCCAAAGTTTCAACTAACCGGTTGCTTTCAAGTTTCAACTAAGCGGCAGCAACCGTCCCTGTACGGAAGGAGTAATCCTGGGTCTTGTTTGGCGATGCGGATTTTCTTTGCTCCTTTTTCCTCAAAGCCTTCATGGAAGAAGAAAGGTTCCTATTCTTTTCCTTGGCTTCGTCAATCTCTATTTGTTCTTGCCTGCAATCTTCACTACAAAAAGGCGTATCCCCTCTGCAAACAATTAACATCGCCATTAGAAGCAAACACACGGAGATCTAATCAAATTCATAATTAAAAGTATAATTCAAAACCAATCCAATCAAGAAAAGCCTATTTTCCATAATAACAGAAGAAAGAACACCGTTTAAGCAATGCCGGAAAAAAGAAATTAGATTTCAGAATCTAAATCAAGATTTGACAAGGGCTTAACCAATTAATTTTGGAAGGGAGTGAATTAGGAAATCTACTAATTGAAGGAAAAAGAACATGGATTCTCGGCAGCTAACCTGTACATGAAGATGTCTCTATTGTTCCCCAGTGGCTTCTTGCAAAGAAAACAGGATTCAAGAAAGTGTGGTTGATGATCTTCAAATCTGGCATCATAAAATCTCCCAGATCTTTGCGAAGAAATTGATCTGTTGGAAAAGGTAGCGTAACCCAATGTCCTAGACAGAAAACCATGTTGGTAATGGAAGTGATTGTGCCCTGAATACCCAGGCTCCATATCTGGCAATGAAGCCAAACCATCGTCCTCTTCCAAGAAACAATGTCTTTTGATAGACCCAGCCATGAATTTTACGGTTTTTCTTTCAGAGACTGAAATGAAGAAACGTCTTTGGCCTGAATGTAGAGGGAAGTGAAGGGAGAGTGATATGGGGAAAGCGAATAGAAGGAATGGGTTTATAAAGTGGTAGGTGAAGGTGAAGTATGTATGCGGAATTGAGAGGGTTGTAAACAGCGGCAGGTTACAACTTACAAGAATCCGTCCCAGTGAATCCATTGGCTCAAAAACACCTTTGAAAAATAATTTAATGTTTTTTAATATCAGATTTTTAAGAATAGCATAATTGAAGGGCCACCACTTGCCATGGTTGATGGAGAAAATTACATTAATGCCATTCAGCGTAAAAGAGGGGATGAGTATTGTGGTGGCAGTTTTGTGGTTTGAAAAAAATAGGAGGGTTGAAAAGGGAGGAGGGAAAGGTGTAGCAGTTCCACTCTCCGAAGTGGTAGGCCCCAGTATCGACCAAACCGCACATGTCCCTCTCTTCCTTGTCCTCTCCACGTCAAATTGTGCTGGGGGGCAAGGAAAGTCTGGGCCCAGACTCGCGTAGGGCGCGTGTGTGTAACGGTCACACCGCCCATGTCCTACACTGGTTTTTTCTCAGGAGCTAATTAATGGGGCCACGGGCCACCTGCCTCTCGCATTCAACACTGGTTGAAATCTAAACCCAACTAACCACTCCCATCCCCAGAATCAACTACCTGCTTTTAAATGAATTAATAATTCTGGCGAACCTTTTTAATAAAATCAATCTATATCTATATATATCTTTTTAATAAATTTTGTGTACGAAATAATTTTGAGTCCTCCTAGAACACATGTCACATTCTCACACAATTCTTTTTAATTATAAAAACATTTGCTTTTCAATTTTTTTTTTATTTTATCCTATCCTGTAACCGCTTTTTAATTTTTCACTTTTTTCTTTTATTCCATTCTATCCTATAGCTGCTTTTCAAATTTTCAATTCATCCTATCATGTAACCGATAGTAAATGATATGCTAACAATTTTTAAATATTTTTTATTTAATTTAATATTTTAATATAAAAACCGCACTTAGCTTTACATGTTGCTCTTCAATTTTTCAATTTTTTCTTTTATTCCATCATATCATGTAAATGATAGTAAATGTTATGCTAACAATTCTCAAATATTATTTTATTTAATATTTTAATATAAAAATCACACTCAGCTAATATGCAGATTTGTTTTGCTACATTCACACACAATTCTAGCCCTTTAAATTTTTCAATTTTTTCTTTTATTCCATTCTATCATATAACTGCTTTTTAATTTTTAAAAATTTTCTTTTATTTCATCCTATCCTGTAACCGATAGTAAATATTATGCTAACAATTCTCAAATATTCTTTTATTTAATTTAATATTTTAATATAAAAACCACACTAAGCTTTACACGTTGCTTTTCAATTTTTCAATTTTTTCTTTTATTCCATCATATCTTGTAACTGATAGTAAATGTTATGCTAACAATTCTCAAATATTATTTTATTTAATATTTTAATATAAAAACCGCACTTAGCTAATATACAGATTTGTTTTGCTACAATCTCACACAATTCTAGCCCTTTAAATTTTCTCTTCTATTTAATAACAAAAATTAATATTAGTGTTCAGTTATTGGAGTGTGAAAACTGACTGCAGATGAATATTGCTAAAAAATCTTCAATAACTGCACACTAATATGTAGAAACTTCTTCAATAATTGCACAATATCGGGATAAAAAGCCACACTCCACGTATAGGCTTTGTAAAACAAAAACTACACCCAAGCAGTTACTATATATAAAAGTATCTCTGTTTTTCTTTTGTTTAATCTTACTCTGAAAGTCACTTTTTTTCTTCAGAAAGTCACTTTTTTTCTCCTCTTTTTCTATCTATTACTACTAGTAAAATTGAGTCCTCCTATGACATATGTCACATTCTCACACAATCCTTTTCAATTTTTCAATTATAAAAACGTTGCTTTTCAATTTTTTTCTTTTATTATATCCTATCATGTAACCGCTTTTCAATTTTTTAATTTTTTCTTTTATTCCATCATATCCTATAATTGCTTTTCAAATTTTTCAATTCATCCTATCCTGTAACCGATAGTAAATATTATGCTAACAATTTTTAAATATTCTTTTATTTAATTTAATATTTTAATATAAAATCCGCACTCAGCTTTACACGTTGCTTTTCAATTTTTTTCTTTTATTTCATCCTATCTTGTAAATGATAGTAAATGTCATGCTAACAATTCTAAATATTATTTTTTTTAATATTTTAATATAAAAACCGCACTCAGCTAATATGCAGATTTGGCAGTTACTATATATAAAAGCATCTCTACTTTCTTTTGTTTAATCTTACTCTAAAAGTCACTCTTTTTCTCCTCTTTTTCTTAATCACCTGCTCAATCAACTTCACTGGTTAGACATGGCACGTAAACTTAGCTTAATTGAAGAAATTAATAACACAAATGAAAACTGGAAAGTAGCAATCAGAATTGCAAATTTGTGGCATACAAGTTTCGAGAAATCAAATTTTATTGAGATGATTTTTATGGATGAAAAGGTAGTGCTCTTTATTAAATTCTACATAATTTATTTTTAGATTTCTATTTAATAGTGATACTAATTACTATGATTGATTTTTTAATATTTGTTATAGGGTGGTAAAATTCAAGCTACTGTGAAAGATAATGATATTGATAAATGGAAAACTATACTTGAAGAGGGCAATACATATGTTTTCAAAAATTTTACATTGTTGATTTACTTATTGTGTACGTACTTTTATTCATCTTAATATTTATGTCATCTTTCCACTTTTTCGCTTGATATTGCCAATATTTAAAGAAATACAATGAGTAATAATTCTCTAGGATTTTGATGTATAATCTAAAACTGCTAATGCTTTCTTTCGGAAGAACCTAATACTATTTCTATTTTTCACGTTTTCTTATTTGAGAAGAAAGTTAAAATATACATTTAACAATTTAAAATTAAATATTTATAAATTATCTTTATGAACTAAAAGAGGATAAATGAAGAAAAAACATTAAATATAATGTCTATAAATATTCATAATAAAAAAACTACTTGACATTAATCTATTTATCAAATTAAAGTGTATGTCGATATAATTTTATGTATTTTTAAGAGAGGCAATTCAATTTAATTTTAAATATTATTCGATGAAAATAAACATAAATTTTATAATTGTAATAAAATAACAATATTAAGTTATTTGAAAATTAAATTTTATTCTAAACTAACTTTATCATTATTTTTTAATTAATTTCAAATGACTAATTTCAACATAATCCAACTAAAATTGTTTCTAAAAACATAGAAGTGATACTTAAAAAAATAAAATAAAATAAAATTGATATACTAATTAATTGGGAAAGTGTCATTGTGCATATGTCCTATTATCGCATGAAGTAGAAACAGAAAAACACATCACATTAAACTTTGAATCATGTAAAAGATAAAACTTAATTTAAAAATAAATTAAAGATAAAAATTTAGTTTTCACGATAAGCAATATTTAAATTTTTTTTTTTGCAAAAGAAAAGAGAAGTATCAGAAATCAAATCACGACTAGGAGAGCATTGAGGCTAAGAATGTTGTTAAAATTTTTAAATATTTTTTATCATGCTATAGTTAAACTAATAGAGAATAATTTGTATAACAAAACAGAAGCTATCCTTTACAAGACAGATTGATATCTATCTTAAGAATGAAACAAAAAACTGAACGTTGCTTATCTTATCCCAGCAAAACAGAATCTATCATTCTTGTTATACACTTTATCCTCTATTTTGAACCATTCACTATCATATTGGTAATATTTTGTATTACAAGTTTTAGGGAGGCATGTTTTGCAATGGAAATTTTAGAAGATGATAAAGAATATGTTAAAGCTATCAGAGAAGCCAAAGATTGGGGATCTAGTCATTATTTACGAAAATTATTTGTAACAATGCTTATCTCAAATAGCATTAATAGACCAGAGCAATTTTAGAAGATGATAAAGAATATGTTGAAGCTATCAGCGAAACCAAAGATTGGGGATCTGTTCATTATTTACGAAAATTATTTGTGACAATGCTTATCTCAAATAGAATTAATAGACCAGAGCATGTAAGCGGACAAACTTGGCAATGGTTAGCTTATGGTATTCTTTATGAACAAAGGAAAATATCCAACAATCAAGGTAAACACGTTTTCATTTTATATTATTCTATATATAATGATTTATCAAAATCATTTATGTATAAATTAACATGTTTCTTTATCAATTGACATTTCATTTGTTTTCAGACTTGTAGCTTAATGATTTGAAATTGCAAAATCTAACTCTTTTGAAAATTGAGGAGCTACTGCAATTAAATAGAAAAAGTGTTAAAGATTGTCCATCAATGCCTTATCCAAAAGGGAATATCCCAAATCAGTTGGGTAATAAACTTATTTATGTTGAGCTTGATCATGATAGAACAAATTTGCATGAGCAATTCAATAATTTGTTCAATTCTCTTACAGGTAATATATATCGTATTTCTACCAATAAATTCTAAATTAGTACAAAATTGGTAAATAGCTAAAATATTAAATTTAGAAAATGTTTATTTAATGTTAATTTTTTATTGTTGCAAATAAGCAAAGAACCATATTTGAAACAATTATACAAAGTGTGAATGAGCAACGTGGTTGAATGTTTTTCCTTTATGGTCATGGAGGTACTGGAAAAACGTTTATGTGGAAGACATTGGCATCCGCCTTACGTTCAAAAGGTGAAATTGTTTTGACTATAGCTTCAAGTGGCATAACATCTCCATTATTACCTGGAGGAAGAACAACACACTCAAAGTTTGTTATTCCAGTTCCTACTATGGAGAACTCCACTTGCAATATACACCAAGGAAGTGAGTTAGCTGAGTTATTGAAAGTGACAAAACTAATAATATGGGATGAAGCTCCAATGGCGCATAAATATTGTTTTGAAGCATTAAACAAAAATCTCAAAGACATTATGAAACATTCTAATAATACAAGCTCACTTTTTGGAGGAAAGGTCATTGTTTTCAGAGGAGACTTTAGGCAGATTCTCTCAGTGGTACTAAGAGGAAGTCGTTCAGACATTGTCAATGCAAGTATTAATGCTTCTTACCTTTGGGATCATTGTCGTATAATAACACTCACAAAAATATGTGTCTACAAAATGATGTAAACAATCCCAATGTAGAAGATCTCAAAGAGTTTTCACAGTGAATATTAGATGTTGGAGATGGAAAAGTTGGTGAGTCAAGTGATGGTTATGCTACAATACAAATTCCTGAAACATTGTTAATCACATATTTTGACAATCCTCTAAATATTATAGTTCAAAATATATATCCTAACTTGGTGCAACAATATTTAAATGTAGACTTTCTACAATCAAGAGCAATTTTAACATCAACTATTGAGATTGGTGATCAAATTAATGATTATATCCTTTCATTAATACCATGTGATTATATGAATATATAAACTATGATAAGAATTAACTATTGAAGTTGTTCATAAAACTGATGATTAATATTTCTTTGATTTTAGGTGATGAGAGAGAATATCTAAGCTCTGATTCAACTGACAAAGCATAAGTACTTAACAATCCTACATTTGAGGCACTTACTCCTGAGTTTTTAAACCAACTTCAAACTTCAGGTCTACCTAATCACAAAATCAAATTGAAAGTTGGTGCTCCAATTATATTGTTGAGGAATTTGGACCAATTTGAAGGATTGTGTAGCGACACTCGATTAATCATGACAAAGCTGGCAAGTCATGTAATTGAAGCCAATATCATATCGGGGAAGAATATTGGGAATTTGACATACATTCCTCGAATGCCCATGTCTCCTTCTTAATTACCATGGCATTTTAGGCTGAAGACAATTTACTTTAGTTGTTTCATATGCAATGACTATCAATAAGTCTAAAGGTCAATCACTAGCCAGTGTTGGTTTATATTTACCTATACCAGTGTTTAGTCATGAACAATTATATGTTGCAATATCTAGAGCTCAAAGCAAACAAGGGTTAAAGATATTAATACATGATAAAGAAGGAAGAGCCTTAAACACCACTGCCAGTGTTGTCTTCAAATAGGTCTTCCAAAATCTATAATATGTCAGTATCTCAAACCTTAAATATTGTCACAATATGACTTATGCTTTGTTTTTTTTATTTCCATTGCATTTTTAATACTAATATATAGATTAGGAGAAGTGTACCCTTTTGGCAACTCTACATATGATTGTACAAAGTATATAACATTAAAGAAATGGAAATCTATCTGCTACGATTGATGCTCATATTAATTTTATATATATGTATAATATTAAAATACTATTATTTTTTTTTCTTTTCCATTCTTTTTCTTATACAGACACTTTACGTTGGAATTAGTAAATTCTGTAAAAGCATATAATATTAAAGATATGCAAATAACTGATAAGAATTTCACTCTTATTTTTACTTATAAAATTTTCATTTTCATTTAATAAAATTCATTTCCACCCATTTAAATTTATTACATGTCAAGAAAAGACTTATAAATACATATATGAAGTGGATATCTAAGAGATAAATTATTTCAGTACATGCTTACTTAATTCATTCTAATATTTTTTTCTTTATATGAATTGTTTTATTGTGTAGGATGAAGAGATGAAGGCATAATAAAATTGTTGAAGATACAATAAGAGATCTTTTAAATTATTATTGAAGTACAATTTTTCTCATTGATTTTCTTACAGGTGATATATTGTCTCAAAGCATAATAATTTGTTATAAATTATTTTTATTTACTTAAATTTAAATTAATACCATATATATAGATATATCAGTCAACCTGTACATATCCGTGCATCGGCACGGGTCCTCCGCTAGTATTATATAAAACAGTTTCTGTGAGATCATATTCTGTGACGTGTCACCGTCTTGTGATGCCAATTTCAATAAAAAAACATTTTTTGATTAAAGGTCTCAAATGTCTGAATTAATTATATCAATTCAAACTCAACCATTCCCATTATCACATGCATTAATTGTGGATTGGTTATTGTTCTCTTCTCTCGTCAATAAATGTAATTCCACGTTTTTCCTAGGCAAGATTTAAAATTTAAATCAGCTACTTTTAATTTGTTTTCCCTCCATACATTTTTAATTATTCCTCCCTTTTTAATTGGTCAATGATATTTTACTTATTTTTATTCAATTTTTGTAAACAATCTTTTTATGAATATGATTAAAATAAAAATAAAAAATTTAACCTTTTTAATTGGTCAATGATATTTTACTTATTTTTATTCAATTTTTGTAAACAATCTTTTTATGAATATGATTAAAATAAAAATAAAAAATTTAAATGCATTATTCGACATTTATTTTTGTGAATCAAATTTAAATTATTTTTTAACTTAAAATTAATTCCAATAATTTCCGTCGTTTCAATATGTTTTTTAAAAGCATAATTGTAAATTTTTTTTTGTGAATATAAATTTTTTTAGTTTGATGTTAACTAAAATTATTCCATGATTTTTTTTAATTTTTAAACAATCTTTCCACGAATCTGATTAAAATGGAGATAAAAATAAAATGGTCTCATTTTTTAATCCATGATTTTCTCACGTTTTTAAATATAAATTCAAAATTTGAATTTAAATATTCAGAGCAATAAATACTTCAAGATATGGTGAGTTTTGGTTTGCCACCTAAACTTCAATGACCTTCCGCTCTCTTCATGGCCAACGATAAATCACGAAATAATTAATTTTTTATTTTATTAAATTAAAAATCATTTCCTGATGGGCTCTCTCTCTTTTGTCATCATTAATTGTATTCTCCATTTTTTAATATCATTTTGAATTTCAAATTTTAAATTTCTAATGTTACATTATGGAGTTTCTTTTTTCATAAAATATAGTAAGTGATTTTTCCCCCATCAATTTTGAACCTTTTTCACTTTTTTCAGAGTGTCTGTTCACATTCTCTGATATCATTTTATTATTCCTTTTTTTGTATTTACCCTATTCCTTCGATTTCTATTCATGCAAACGTTTTCCCCTCACTTATCTTTTCTTCTTCTTCGCTTATGCTTTCTCTCTTTTTCTCTGAGAATATTTTTGCAGGTGTAATGTTTTTTCTCAGTGGATAACCTTCCATGTTCACGATGATTTTATGACCTTATTTACTGTTTCCATATTTTTCTTTCTTTGTTGTATGACCTTCTTTCTCTCTTTCCATCTCCAGGAGAATTTTATGACCTTTCGTTTTTTGTTTTTTTTTTCTTCTTTCAATCGTTTTGCAGGTGTGGTGCGACATGCAGAGAGGTGATGGTGTGGTGGTGCGGCGACTGTCTGTCAGTGAGATTGGAGGCAACGGTGGCCGTAACCAGTGGGTTCATCCCTTTCTCTGTTTCTGTTTATTTTTTATTTTTTAGTATAAAATTTCTTTGTAACACGGAGGTGGTTGCGGTGCAAGGAGTTAGTTGTGCCCAACCTGTAGAGAGGCGGTAGTGTGGTGGTCCAACAACTCCTCCTTCTCTCATTGTGTCCCTCTTTTTCTCCTTTTCGCCCTAATTTCTTCACCATCTTTTTATTTTACACAATTTTTTAAATAAAAATGTTCCTGGTAAAATATTGATTTTCAAATTGCGTGTACGTAGGTGACTGCGATTCCCTTAAAAAATATTTGGATATCGACTTTCAAGGTATGACATTACGATTTGATTTAAATTTTTCTTTGTTGTTTAGGCATGATAGGTTATTTCTCCGCTCTCTATTCATTGTGCCGCTACTTCTATGTTCATTAGCCTTACTTGCAAAGGATGAAGACAATTTTTCTTTAGCGATACCGTTTTTTCTGGATCCTGCTATATTCCGTAATGCATTAATCTTCATCACTTTTTTTTGTAGTTTTTTTCTCTCAATCATTTTGCAGGGCTCTTTTTGGAGGTTAATAGTTTGGTTCTTTGTTTTACCAAATCATCTGTTATTTGTTTTGTTATTTCTTTTTTTGCTTAGATTATTACAATTTTTTTTCTATTTTACATGTTTATTGATTATTTTTTACTTGATAGCCTTTCCCGTGGATGAGGAGGTTGACCTTTTTCAATTTGGTTGACCTTTTTCAATTTCAACGTAGATTAATTATTTCTTATTATTATTTTAATTTCAATGATAATAAGTAAAAATTAGGGGTAATCATTTAAATTACATGTTAAAAATACATGAAAAGACTTAATGATAATTAATTTATGGGGGTAAAACCAAATAATACGGGAATGAAAATTTTACAAAAAACACTTATTAATAATTATATTATAGGATAAAAGTAAATCATACATGAAAACTTTTCATTAAAAAAACCATTAATATTATTTTAAATTATATAATTTTTACTCTCTAATTCTGTCGTGCATCGCACGGGTACATCACTAGTTTCTAATTTATTTTAGGGTATTCAATACTTGGCAGCTTTTTTTTTTAACTTTATATATATATATATATATATATATTATTACCTCCGTTCCTATTTAACTGTCCAATTTCAAAGAAAAAATTTGTTCATGTTTAATTGTCCATTTACAAACCCAATACACTAATAAATACACTTTTCTTCATTTTACCATTATGTTAATAAATGACTCATTATTGAAAACTAATGAGAGCAAATAATAGTAAGAGAGATAAAAGAGTAAAATAGAAAGTTTAAAATTTATTTCCATGAAAATAAGAGCAATAATTACATTCCTTAATATGTGTGATTCTAGTCAAAATAAACAGTTAAATAGGAACAGAGGTAGTAATATTTTTCAAGTTTTTGATATATTAAATAATTTTATTTTTATATAATATTTTTAAATTTTTAATGACTTAACAAACGATCTCATGTTGTTTATTAGTAAAACTTTTATGAAAAATAGAGTAAACCTTGTTAGGCCCCTGCAATATATCCACATCATCAGTTAAGTCACTCAAAGATATTTGTTGCTGGTTAGGTTCCCATAAATTGAAATGGTCACCACGTTAGCCCCTCAGTTAGTCTCACAGTTAGTAGTGACGTTAACAGAAGCTGATGTAGAACATTTTTGTCTAATTTGACCTATTAAGTGTCAAATAAGCATTCTACAAGACAAATGGGTTCAAATTTTGGGTTTCTATTATGTCCCCAATGTTGGGGTTAAACTACCAAACTGTTAAATTCATTATGCAAGCTAACAAAATCTACAAACAATCCACCAAAAGCGTTGTTGCAGTGACTACGGTGCCTAGATGATGGAGGCCAGCTTGCCAACCATCACAACAAGGCCACGATGTCCTTCTTCATCCTCATGTGCACACCAGAGTAGTTTGACAAAGGCTGCCATTGAGGTCGTTGTGTTTTCCTCTAACTCTGATGTGACCATGGACAACACGATTGTTGCTACATTCTTATTCTATCTCGTGTGACTAGCCATGGGAGTTTTCAAAAATAGGGTTGAATAAAGAGAAATAGAATTATAAAGGGGAAAAATGAGAGAGAAGGTTAGCGGAAGGGAAGGAAGGAAAAAGTGAGAAGGAACAAGAAACGGTGCCATGACCAATATTAGGGACCTAATAGAAACCCTAATTTTAAACCATTTGTCATGTAGGATGCTTATTTAGCACTTAATAGGTCAAGTCACACAAAAACGTTCCACATCAGCTTCTGTTAATGTCGTTACTAACTATGACTAACTAGGGAACTAACGTGGTGACCATTTTAATCTTTGAAGGACCTAACTGACGATATGTGTATCTTTCAATGACCTAAGTGGGGGTTTACTCTAAAAATTTTTAAACAAATTTTAAGTGAACTTTTTTGAGCAATTAATATGATGCTACTATATCATTAATATACCCTCTCAATAATAATATATGTTTATATTTGACCCTAATATCATGTCAAATGTCAATTATCAATATGATATATGCTTAGCATATCCTATCAAATATAAACAATTATTGAATTGTAGGTGTGCAATTGTGTTAAATAATTGGAGGAAAAATTTTATCATCTATAAAAATTTTATTTGGCTTGAATAAGATTACTTTTAATAGCCTTACATAAAAAATATAAGTTAATTTAATTTTATTATTGTTTTATATTGTCTCCTCTTTTTAAATGAAAGGTTGAATGATGTCTTTTAAAAAAAATCACGTATTACCTTTAGATATAATCTTCTCTCTCTCTTTTATCTTATTTAAACACGTATAGTAAATCTTAAAATAAAATTATGAAATATATTTTTCATAATTTATTTTAGTTATTAAATTTCTATATCACATACATTAAAAAAGTATGAATTATATAAATTTTGATAGATATTTATGGTGTTATAAAAACATGGATGAATAAATAAAAAATAAAAAAATAATTATTAAAAACCACATTTTTTAATCATCAATTCATTAAATTATATACTCATTTTAATACTAAATACTAACCATTTCTTCTTAATCAATACGAATATAACCAATAGTAATTGATTACGATGAAAGTAGAATGTAATTAAAATGAATTTTATATGTAGTATCAATTATTTGATTCCTTAAATCAAGACTTTAAGAAGTGTTATACCTACATAATTGTATTTGTGAGATTTTTTTTAGCAAAGGTAAAACAAAAATAAATGTATTTGTTAGTTACACCCTAATTTTTTTTTATAAAAGTCCATAAATGAGTATATCAAGGACATTAAATAAGAAATAAAAATAAAAAATAATATTAAATATTATTTTTAATAATTTTTAAATTTTTTGTCACAATTTTTAAATTGTTAATAATCGCATTAGTTAATACATAATACTACTACTATACCAATTTAACATAACGTAAATTATTTAAAATATTAATATAAGTGATACATGTTTATTATTTTTAAATAAAATCTTATATTTGAGTTTTATAAATAAAAAAATTCGTTAATAGAGTTAACCCCAAATGTAATATTTCCAATTCGAATAAAATTGTTCCATTAAAAATATAGTTTAAACCGAAAAATACTATAATACCGTTTTAACATAAGGCGATTTTTTTTTTTTTGAAACATCAACATGTCACGTCCAACAACGGTCAGGTCAGTGAGGTAACTACCAACTCCGAAGTTGAATACTTGAATTTTCGTCAAAAATGTCAATACATGGACTTGTATGAAATTACGAATTTATTAGGGAGGGTAGAGATGTTAGGGCACGCGCTTGAGCACAAGTTAGAAATGTAAAACCACCCAACTGCCCCGTACTGCTACTTTCCCGCAGTCCCGCTCCAAAACCAAAACCCACGGTTCCGCTTTTTCCCTGAAACCTTGCTTCTCACTCCAGTTTCCTGACGTCACCTATTGCCTTAACTTTTTCCCAGATTCTTTCGTCGTTTTCTTCCGCAAACTGTAATGGGCCCCATTTTGCAAAAATCGAAGCATTGGACCCCACAAAGACTGACAACATAATCATGTGATGGCGTGGCGTCTCTTTAAAATGGTTAATGCTCTTCTCGGGATTTGATTATCATTATAATATGCTCAATCAGAGTGATGAAATGAACAGAGCTGCTTTTCCCAAAGACTGGTGTCTGGTGTTCTGTGTTCCCCTTTGAGGCTTCGACACGGCGTTCTCTGCCCGAGCCACCCACTGTTAGCGTTTAAACACGTGTAATGCAACGTGGCATCACCTGACACACATTACTATTGACGTGTTGCCACGTGGTTCTAACGGGCAGATGAAAATTTTCCATTTACCCTCACGCTCCTTTGCTTCCTTTATTGGTAGCAAATCAGAAACAGTCAAACAGAGACGCGGGACGCCAATCATGATCCTCTGCTGCGCGGAATATTTTATTCCCAACCGTTGATTAGTTGACTTGTTGATAGCACCGTCAGATTTTATATCTTAACATTGTTAGCTCTTATCACCGTCGGATCTCACATTCCTTACCACCCATTTGTTAAACAGAATATTTTTACTGATATTATAAATTAAAACATTAATAATTTTTAATTAAATAAGTATAAGATAAAATATACTAAATATTTTCAATTAATTCCTTAAAAAATTTAATAGCAAGACATTTTAATTTTGTGTACCTTATATTTAAACTTCACATTCAAAGATATGAAAGATAAGCTTTTTTTTTTTTTTCAAATTGTAATTATTAATGCTTGGTTTTACAAACAATAATCGAATCTTCAAAAAATTTATGCAATACCACAATATGTAATAAGTTCTAAGCCATAACCTATAGTGTGTTTAGTAAAATTAGTTGAAAAGCTAGCTGAAAACTTAAAGCTAACTGAAAGCTGAAAAGTTAGTGGAAAACTTAATGTTAGCTGAAAACTGAAAAACTAGCTGATTTGATTGAATGTATTTGGCAAACTAGCTGAAATGGTAAAATAACATATAAGGACATAATTAATTATTAAATAATGACAAGTGAAAGTAGTGGGATAAACTTGTAATTAATTTTCAGCTAGTAGCTGAAAATTGGAGCTTTTTTTAAAAAAATACCTCAAGTACCTTTTTAAGAAAAACTAATAGCTACCTTACCAAACATATCTGAAATGGTTTCAGCTACTAATTTCAGCTTTCAGCTAGCTGAAATGACTTACCAAACACACTCCTAACCAAATGTTGGATGATCGACTTCTAATTGATTTATCATCCAGACAAATAGACTGCCCGAATGAGCTGAATAATTAGGATACATGACTAAAGCACTCATTGACACGTGGGTATTAATGGGGACATGTCTTTAGTTGTATGCAACATACATGTATAATATTTAATATTGACACTAATTACACAAAAATCCTCTCCATTCCATACCAGAAACCTGGAATAGCTGATAACTAATGCCTGACCCGTGCGATGCACGAATATTATTATTCTATTAGGTTATTAGCATTAAATGATATAATATACACAGTCTATTAGATGTGTAACTAAAAAAATAATAATGATTAATTATTTTTAAATATTTAATTCTATACTTATTAGTATATAAAGAATCCACTAGGCAACTAATGGATTCGTGCCCATGCAGATTACTAGAGCCTATAGATACTACACGGTACATAAGGTACGTATAATTCTTTTGAACCCTGCTCAAATAATACACTAACCGACTTTTAGATTGAGTGCCTTGTAGGTACACCCCACCATTGATCCTTAGTGATTTTTGGATACGGAGCTTCCTGGACACTCACAAGAACACTAAGATTACCATCTATTTAATATAACTCAATATTTGAACTCGAGAACACTAGTTAAATTGAAATAGTCTTATAATTTCACTTGAAATTGTCATACGTTTATATTAAGAGTTTAATTACTATGCACTGTCAATGTAAAAAAAGTTTTACACGGACATCCCATCGTGTGTTGCCACTTCATTTAATGAATATCACACCTCATGTACTATTAAATTCATTAAATGATGTGGCAACATATCATTGGATGTCTGTGTAACATTATTTTACACTGACAGTGTATAGTTATTAAATTCTTATATTAATGTGGACCTTTTTATTTCACTTTCTTAATAAATTTTTTACATTATATTTTTTTGGATTAACCATATGTATTCTTCATGAGAGACAATATTGCTCAGGCCGGGAACAATCATATCATGGTGGGATTAGCTAACTCTCCCAACGAGAATTTTTTCCATCCAACTTAAACTCGAGACCTTACTTAAGGACAATCAAACACGTACCACTTGGATCCACCCTCGTTTGTATTTTTTACATTTTATAAAAGTGAACAAAGTTTTTTTTTTAATTTAAAAATAGTTAGATGCTATTATTAACACTTCTGTGCATTAAACCCATGTTTATTACCTTTAATGAGTTTAATGTACATCCACATCATGTTTGAATTTGGAAAGTAGTGCGAAGGAAATAATTAAAGTAGTAAGAAGTAGGAAAGGAATGGAGATGAATCAAACTTTTTAGATTGTTTAAGTTGAAAAATAAATAAATAAGTAAATAAAACAAAATAAGTTTTTGTCTATTTATTTAATTGGCCGTAAAAGTGAAAAAAGAATGAATAAGTGTTATAATATATTTTTTATCCTTGATAAAATAAAAATAATCAAATGGATTTCATGATAGATGAAAGAGATAAATGGATGAATATAAAATTAAGGGGAGTAACTTGTCTTTTCAAAAATTGAGTTTTTTTGTTTATTTATGGAGAATTTTTTTCTCCCACATCAATTTTTTTTCTCTTTATTTTTCCTCTAGAATTAAAGTTGGGAAAATAATATAACTCTCTGTCTTTTCTCTAAGCAACTTCCATCATATCATAATTCCTTGACATCAACATAATGTAAAAAAAAGTATCACATTTTTTTTATATATTAAAATTTAACTATACTAGCAAATTAGTCCCTAAGAGATTCCTGATCGTGCTGTTTAGTTCCTGAGAGATTGAAAATTCTAAAATGGTCCCTGAGAAATTGCTCCGTCATGCAAAATGATCAAAAGGTCATTTTTCAAGGACTAATTTACATAATTTTTTAATGTCTCAGGGACTAATTTACTTGTTTTTGCTTGTTTTTCAGGGACTATTTTGCACGAAAATGACTATTTTGCATGACGAAACAATCTCTCATTGACCATTTTGGAATTTTGACTCTCTCAGGGACTAAACTGGACAATTAAGAATCTCTTAAGGACTAATTTGTTAGTATAATCTATTAAAATTTAGGGTGAGAAAATGGTGCCCCAGTTCAAGGCAGGGAATGCCTCCACAATGAGCACTTACAGATTTTGAGGCATATTTTAGTTACATATTTTAAGGTGATATTTTGGGATTATAATGTGTGATATTTCGGCAGGGTACTAGAGTATTAAAATCCATATACGTGCCTAGGATAAGGTAGCATAATGGATATTTAGGCTTAAACATATTTTTAAGCTATGTTTTTTAAAATTATTATATTTGTAGTTAAAAAATATTATTTGGACTTTTTGATACATAAAATTATGGTTTGATATATTAATTTGTTATGTCTAATTACAAATTTATAATTAATGGCACGATTGATCATTTTTAAGAGAAAGAATTTATGTTTATACATGAAATTATTATACTTTTAGTTGAAAAAATTATTTACTTAAAATTAAGATTTATAGGAGAGGGAACTTAAAGTGGGATAAAGAGTCTATATTATTTAGTTATTATTTTTTAGTAAATAATATAAGAGCTTAATTACAAGCTTTAAATTTTAAATCTTTTTAAAATAATATTATTAGAAAGTAGAAAACTTTTACGGATCATTTCTATACACTCCATAAAAACAAAAATTATAGAATGTAAGATATATTTCGAACTTTTTCTTATTTTGTTTCATAGTTTGCAGAATTGTCACACAAAGTGACCGATGAGTGAGACACTAGGCTATGTAAGGAAAAAATATGATACCTATTTTTTATCCCAACATATTACATCGTGAAAAGAAAGAACTCTAAAAAAATAAGAAGATTAAGTTCAATACCAAAAAAGACTAAAAACTGTGTCCACAAAAAATGAGTTACATTCAATAATTCATAACCGTGGGAGGATGGGGCCCGAGCCCATCCTTACCCCATGGATCTATCCTAAAAAACAAGTGACCTTTACCGTGATGATCGACTTTCATGGATGAAAAATCGATAAAAATCGATTATAAGCAAACAACTTTCATTTGTCATTCATCTCTCACCAATTTTATGAAAAAACATATAACACGTAGGACAGTAACTTTTTTGCACTTTATTATAACATTTATCTCTTGCACCAAATTAAAGAAGTTGTCAACTTCTCTCACATTTCTCTCATCTCCACTTATTTCTTCACAATTTCTATTGAACCAAATGAAGTATAAAAGAAAATCTCTTAACCAAGTAGGGGAGAGGGCAAGACAACACTATTTAATTTGTGCTTGTTCCATAGCGACATTTTTGTAAAACAATATTAAGAAACTAGAAAAAAAAAAGAATTAAACACACCCTTTTTTTATTTTTTATTTTTTCACTCAATCTTATTTGAAAGAAATTTTCACACCTATTTTATCTTTTTATTTTCAAAAGCAACATATAAATTTATTCTTCTTATTCTTCTCTCTCTTTTTTGTTTTATTTATTTTGTTGTCATTTTATTTTATCTCCATATTCAAGTAAAGCATTAAGAGATTTGGTAGTGATTAAATATGCTTCTTTGTTCTAATCATAGTGATTCAGTTTTCAATGTTGAACCAACATTTTTGAACAAGTAATCGGCCGGAATGTGTGTGTTTTTAATCTTTAAATTAAATATGCTTTATGAAGCCATAATTTATTAAAATGGTTTTAGTTTCTATTAACAAAAATTAAGCCAAAAATATTCTTAACATAATTAAACAAAAAAGGGGGGGGGGGGCACTCCATTCAAAATAATATAGCAACATATAGAACGAAGACAATGCAACAAATAACTAATGATAAGCGAAGCACACAAGCGCAACCAACCTCTCCATATCAACATGATACAAAGTCTTTCTAACCCTTTGTTTGTTCCACATAAACATGGAAGAGAGGGGGAGAGATACAAGAGAGTGATTAACTCACCTTGTTTGGTACAAGGAAGTTAAAGGAGAGATTTATTTTTTTGTGGTGGGACCCACCACCAAAAGTTTCTCATCAAAATTGGAAAGAGATTGAGGGTGAGTTATATGAAAAGGGTAAAATACTAAAATACCCTTGCTACTTTACTTTTTTATAAAAAAAAAAAGCTTACTAATTAACAAACTTACTTTTTGAGGGCATTTGGGTCTTTTAAAAAACTAATATATCTCTCCCTCTTATTTCTCCGCATCCAAACAATTATTAAAATCAATTTCTCTTCTATTTCTCTCATATTTCTCTAATACCAAACAACCTCTATTTCTACTCTATTTCTTACTTATTTCTCTCTTCACTATTTCTCTCTTTCTCACTTCTCATTTCTCTATTTCTCTCTTTCTTACCAAACATAGTGTAAGCTGAAACTTGAGAGCCAGCGGAGCCATGGCTGAAAAACAGGCACCTAACACAAATATCAGAGATGCAAAAGTCTAAATTAGCACCCATTCACGGTAGGTTGTGGTTATGTCATGCCTTATCATGATGGGAAAAGCTGAAAGAAGAGAAAGGCAAATTAAAGTCCAATTTGACAAGGGACATGCTATTATTGTATAATAGGCATCCAACAATGAAATCAAGGGATTAGACAGGTCAATGAATGGATTTGAAATTTGAATTGTGTTCTTTTTCGCTCTTTCCTTTCAAATTTCTTATAAGCTAGCTAACGATAAATAGATTAAAAAATATAATTAATATTTTTTATTTAATTTATTTATATTTTTATCTGTTTAATATTATTTTATTTATATTTGATTAGATAAAAATAAGAATATAATTGACAAAATAATACTAATTAATAATTATTATTTTGGAATTATAAAACACAGACAAATAAATATAAAAATTCTTTTAATATAACATTTAAAAAGAAAAAAAGAAACACCCCACCATGATGATTTGTGTGAACTTGATGAATACTTCCATAAATGTTAAATTTTACATGATATTATATCATGTTATAATTTTGTATTTATTCATTTTTCATAAATATTTATAATTTTTCATATGATCATATTCATTTAAAATAAAAAAGAGATAAATACCAAATTTATCATAATATAGTCACGAGAAAGTTTAATACAAGAGGATCCTAATTCACACCATAACACATGTGAATATGATTGCAAACTTTTAGTATTAAAATATGAGTTTAATTATAAAATATGAGTTTCATTATCCTACATCGTCAATGTAAATAACATTTAAACATTCAATAATGTATTGTCATATCATTTAATGAATATAACATCACATATATATTATCAAATTTGATAAATAATATGACACATCATTAAATGATGGTGTAAAAACTATTTATACTATATGTGTATATCCATTTAAAGAATCTCCAATGTCGTGGAACTATATGTTTCTCGCTCAATGTTTAATAATCTACCAGCTGTAATTACGGACGGGAATAGGCCGAGCCGAACTAGGCTTTCCAAGGCCTGAGTCTGGCCTGCACCTTAAACCATGGCCTGAGTCTGGCCTATTACCTGACATAGACTTTATTTTATGGTCTGAGTCTGGCCTATTTAAAACCTGACAATGCCTGAAAGTCTGTTTAAAAGTCTGTTTTATAGTAAGGTATTTGAATATATCATAAGCATATATGAATAGACTTATAGGTTCAAGTTTTTAACATACTTAAATGTTTATACAAGCTAATAAGTATATAATTATAAGGAAAAGTAATAACAAATCTTTATAATAATAGTAGCAATATAAAAAATATTAGTATTTTATTTATATTTAGTTAAATAGACCGGCCTGATAGGCTAAAAGGTTTTTTCGATGGCCTGAAGCCCGGTCTGTTTTGCTATATAGGCTTTTGAAAAAGCCTTGACATGTTCTATTTAATAAATTGGCCTGACCTGACCTAGGCTGATATAGGCCGGGTAGTAGGCCCCTAACGAGCGGTCTGGCCTGTTCCCACCCCTAGCTGCAATATTAAAAAATAACAAAAATTGGAAAAGTAATTAATTTAATTATTTTATAGCATAGTTGCGTTAGTGTAAATTTGAATTAAATTAATGACATTTAATATGAATTTGTATAAATTAGTATTATATTACAACACAAAAAAAAAATGCTTCCATGTGATGATTTATAAAAGATGAAAGATTTAATAATTGAATTAATTTTATTATATTTATCGTAACTTAAAATATTTGTTTATTATCTTTTAAAAAATAAAAAAATCGAATCTAATTTATATCACTTTTAAGTTGGATTATAAGAAGAATTAGAATTGAAATTAAAAATAAACTGATTGAATGATAAAGCAAATATTAAATCGAATCAAATATTATTTTCAAAATTAATCTAATACGTAAACACCCCAAAAACATATTATGGAAAAAAAAGTTCTACACAATGAATAGGGAGGAGGAACTTTCACCTCTTAGAAGGGTGGATTTGGGGTTCTAGATTAAAGAGAAGTAAAGAATTTGGAGGTGTTGAATTGAACTTTTTAATTTGAAATTAATAATGAATTATTATTATTATTAGAGTAAAAATGTTAAGGAAACAATTTTATAATTAAACTTTTGATAGAAGTTTTAATAATTAAAAATAGTGAGGTGACAAAAAAAAATAATATGTTAATAAATGTGGAGCAAACTTATGATTCTATTTGCACCGTCTCAAATTCGGATAAAAAAGTATTTAAATTAATTTTATTTTAAAATATACAAGTCTATATTAATATATAGATTATTTAAAAATTTATGATTGTAATGAATTTTGATTAAAATAAAATAAAACACAATAATTATTTATCCACCTTTAAAATACATTTATTTACTTCGTTTTTGGGAGGTTAATGTCTCCTCTTTAACAAAAGAAGCCTTATTTAAAATTTTGATAGTGGTGAAAAGAACACGTCTATTTACTTCGTTTTTGGGAGGTTAATGTCTCCTCTTTATTTTTTTATTTTTACAACCGTAATTTAAAAAATATTTTTCATTTTTTATTTTATTTCTCATCATATTAATTATTTTTATATCTTCCTATTTTAGTTATCTCTTCCCTCTTAAGATATATACACTCCTGAATTTGACTTTTTCTTAAGGTGAAAGAGTTGTTTTGAAAAAATAAAATAAGTAACTATAACCATTAATTTAATAATAAATAGTTGTAATTTAAATAATTTTATAATTTATCATATATAGTTAATTTTTGTGAGGATGAAACTAAATGACAAAACAAATTAAAGAAGGACATCATTAATTTATCTCTCTCACTCACACACACATATATATACGCCATTACAATTCATAACCCATTAATTTTTAAATTCATGGTTATAAATACTTTTTTTAAAAAAGGATTCCTCACTTTAAAGAAACTAAATTCTAACTCATCTAAAGGTGTGCAAAAATATTTTTCAAATACGTGTGTACGCATCATAAAAATAAAATCATAAAGCTACTTTGTAAATATGCTTTATTTAATCCATCCACTTGGGCTTGCGAATATACAGGGAGAGTATATATTGTTCTGTAATTTCTTCTCAGTATTCAATTATTGGCGCAACATGTGCTAGTTAGCTAGTATATACTATTAGGTGCATTTCCCCCTACAAGCACTATAAGGTGCTATTTCATATTTAATAACATAAAGTTGATGTGTTTACATCATGAATCAAGACAAAACGAAACATGGAAGAAAGGAGAAACAAAAAATCTACAATTTAAATCGAGGATCTATGAACTATAGAGGTAGGAATCCTTAATGGTAGCAGGAAGGAACTAGCTAGACTAATATAATAAGGAGAATCAACTATACCATACCACTTGAATCAACCCATTGATTATAACGACACTCATCTAATTTGAGTTAACATCCGAGTAATTATTTAGTAAAATGTATACTAGTAGAAGTTCACCAACGGGTAAAGGCAAAGCAATTAAAGCTTAATAAAATACACTCGATCTTCCCGTTTTTTGTCTCCCTTTTGTTGTTCTTGTACACTTTGTCTTGTACTTTCTAGTGCTAATTCAGTGGATATATATAGTATATGAAGAGAAGAATAGCATATGGCTGACAGCCTGACATGTGACAGGAACCAAATCACAACTTGGAGTTTTTTATGGTTCAATGTAGATGGACAGGGATCCCAAATCAATTTGCAAAAAAAATACATGTTGATCGTCTATTACCAATTTCAGATGTCCCTAAAAGAAGTAGAAAGGATAAAGCTTTGCTACATGATGGGAATTGAGAAAGCATATGTGGTCCTTAGATATATTGATAAAAAAATGTCGACGGTCCAGACCGTTCAATGGAAAATTGCTACAACGGTTAATTCTTCATCTGACTGATAGTTGAACTTGATAATTAATGAGAATAACCCTAACCATCATTGCTTGACATTAACACTGGCTCGGTGCATATCAACTAATGCATTATAGTTTTGCGATTTGAGATTTGTTTAATTATTTTACCTTTCACATAGAAATGAAATAGAATGTATCCTTTAATTTTATGGTCATTGTCATTGGTAAATGACCGCTGTCGGCAATTCACACAGGTTCTTCGTTATGGTTCTTTGACATCGAACCTATATTTATACATTGAATTGCAATCACCATTCCTGCTTTCACGTCAAGGTTCTTTCCCTGAAAAAAACACACTCACAACCACAAAGCTGGATTGAGAGAAAATATAACTGGGTATTAAAAGATCCAAAAAAAAAAACAAAAAAAAATGTGAAGGCAAAAAAGTTATCAATTATTTACTCATTCCATTCTAAAGGGATTCACACACTGGTCCACACAATTGTAAGAAAATATTTCAATGCACTCTCTTTGGTATTGATCACACAAAAAGACTCCTTGTGATGCTCTCAATGAAAATTATGGATTTCAAACACAGTGTAAGGGCAATTTATGAAAATTATGTCCGGTTAAGTTATGGGTTTTGTCTAATATGTATATATGAAAAATAATGTAATATTACACCAATTCCATAGCCTGAAAGTTACTTTTAGCACCACTATTTTTGCTATTCACACCTCTCCCCATTTTGATTTTTTCCCTAAACTACCCTTATCCAATTAATCACCCTCTCCCCACTGCCGCCGCCAACTCCTTCCCCAACCCACCAACCTCCACCCCTTTACACCCTTGCCACAACTCCACTCACCTTTTCACTTTTCTCTATCCGAATTAATTTTTTTTAAAAAAATACTTTCAAAAATTAATTTCCGATAAAAGCTCTTTCAAATATTAACTTCCTGGTAAAAATGGTTTCCAGACATTAATTTCTGAAAATTTTTGGAAGAATATTTTTAAAAAAATCAATTTTTTCATCTCTAAAACCCGTCTCTAAATCAAATGAATTTTTTTCCCGTTTCTAAAAATTGGAAATTTATAAAAAAATATATATACTTACAAAATTTTTTAAAAATTAATGTCTAAAAGCCATTTTTATTTAGAAATTTCCAAAAACTAATATTCGGTAGTGGTTTTTATCATTTAGATTTCGAAAACTTTCTGAAAGCTTTCATAAGTTAATTTCAGGGAAAAGATGGGAGATGTTTTTGGAAAGTTATTTTTCTAGGGGGTGCAAAAAGTAAAAAATGGGTGTGAAAAAGAGCAAGTTCCTTTAGTCATCTATGAAATTAAATAATTAAAGGGTTTGCTATTCACATGACCCAATTTGCTAATTGCACCTCCCTTCCTTTTTTTAATTAAATATCATTACTAAAATACTTTTATCTCATTTTCTCCCTTTTAAATGAATTCTTCACAATACTCGAATTAATTTGTAGTGCAATGTCCTTGAATTTGTATCCAACCACAACTAAAATCACATGATTAAATTGATCACGAGGATAGACATATATCCTAACTTCATCATTTTTGCAGTTGTCAACGGAACTTGAACAATCCATTTAGCCAATTTATTTGCATTGTTCTTGAGCTCAATGAATGCCCCCTTGCACCTCTTTCTCTTTACTTTTGAAATTTGAATTTCCAGAATACAAAGTAATATGTATTCCTTAAATTCAATTTTTGATGAGAAATATAAAGGCATAAGATAAAACAAGGACGAGAGGTGACGAGGGATTTATAAATATTTTCAGTGTTTTTTTATAAAAAAGAAAAATAACGTGGTTAGTAAAAATGGGTGGTGTAAATAGTAATTTCCAATAATTAATTAATGAAGGCCAATCAGTTTGATTGAGTATATGAGAGTTTGACTAGTGAAGATTAACTAGTCCAAAAAAATCTATTCATCCAAATGTTCTGGAAGGAATTGCTCTGGCACACTCATTTTTTCTTTTAGCACCTCCTCCCTTGTTTTAACTCCACCAAAAGATACCCCTCTCTCTAACCTAAACTCTCCAACCCCTGTCTCCCGTCTCTCTACATAGAGCCGACAAAATGGGCTAGCCCGACCGGGTCGGCCCACAAAGCCCGCAAAAGCGTAGGGCTCGGACACCTATTTTAGAAGCCCGAATAACTTCCGGGCTTTTTAGCCCAGCCCGATACCCGCAAAAGGTCGGGTAGCCCGCAAAAACGGGCTACCCACAAAAAGGCCACAAAAGGGTAGGGCTCGGGCACCTATTTTAGAAGTCCGAATAACTTCTGGGCTTTTTAGCACAACCCAGTAAAGCCCGCTACCCGCATCAAGGCAGGCCGGGCCGCCCAAATTGCCGCCTATATCTCTACATCATCATCCACCCTTCCCATCGCCACCAACCATCATACCCCTCTTCCCTTCATTGAATTCATTTTTTTCTCTACAAAATTGGTTTAAAAAAAATTATGGAAACCAAATTTATAGAAAAAACTTGGCTTCTTCAGAAGTCATTTCTTTAATTTGTCTTTCGAAAACTTATTTTTGGAAGCTAAATTAAAAAATATCTTTTTTCAAAAATAATAAATATTGAGAAAAAATAAATAAAGTTTAGGTAGTGGTTGATTGTGGTGAGGGTGACTAAGGGTGGAGAAGGGTGAAAGAGATTTAGGGTTAAAAAGCATGGGTATTTTTAAAAAATGAAGTTTTAAAAAAGGGAATGATGTCAAAAGCAATTCCCATTATTATATACGGAATGAGAGACACAACAAAAAAAAAAGTCAAATAAGGAAGAAGAGAGTTGAATGGAACAACTGTCTTTGAGTAGGGATGTTAATGGGGCGGGTGCGGGTAGTACAGTATTCATATATATACCTGTTAAAATAAGGATTTATCCATGCAGGTAGTGGATATCCATTACAATTTAAGAATTTAAAAATTATAAAAGGCAAATGAAAGATCATATACCATAATATCATATTATATAAATAGTATACAATATAAATTATCATTAGATAACATAATAATGGGTTAATATATTAAACTTATTATTACAAAATAATATAACTTTTTATTATATCATAAATTTAATAAAAAAATTAATATTTTAATATATTTAATAAAAAAATATTTTAAGTAGTATGCAGGTACCCACGGGACGAGTTGTATAATATCCATCTTTGCGCATGTTATAAATATGCGAGTATCCTCCGGTATATCTACAAATATCCTCGGATACGCATATTTTTATCATTCTTATTTATGGGTCACGTATATTTACATCCCTCCATTATGGGGGATTGAGATGAAAAGAAAAATGTTCTTGTGAACCTCAAATGATATTTTTCATTTTACCTGTTTTACTCATTTGTGATGTATACCAATTTTTATAGATAAATAATAATAATAATAATAATACATTTTACATATATTTTTATGAGTTTAATATATGTACACTGTCAGTGTAAAGAAGGTTTACACAGATATCCAATGATATGTTGTCACATCATTTATTGAATATAATAACACACGAGTTGTCATATTCATTAAATGACTTGGCGACACACCATTGGATGTATGTGTAAAACTTATTTACACTGACAGTGTATTCTAATTAAATCCTATTTTTATTCTTTTACTCGATGAAATTAAACACCAAAAATGAAAAATGTCTATTCATTTTTTATTATATGATAATAAACAATACAATTAATAACTCATTCATCTTTTCCTTTCTATTTAATACAATATTATTTCTTTTTCTGTAATATCACAGAAAGGTTTATATAATTTTAACTTTTAAGTTGTCGTCAAATGTTGTAAAACATTGCTCTACTTCAAACTTTGACAAAAGAAAAAAGAGGGCCCTTACTTTCCCCTCCCCTCCCCCTCCTTTTCGAAAAATTATTAGATGGTCTCGGACTACCACGTCATCCATGGTCCCGACCAATTAACATTTGACACATAAGCAAAATTCATGGTCCGACCATGAATTTATTTTTAATCCCAACCAATTTTTCTTATGTGCCAAATGTTAATTGGTCGGGACCATGGATGACGTGGTGTCCGGGACCATCTAATAATTTCTCCTCCCCTTCCCCTCACCCATACCCTTCCCCTTTCCCCATTTCTACTCAAAAAACAAAAGGAAAAACCAACTTCCAGCTGTCTAATTTTTTTTTAAAAAAAAACTTACGGACATAGTTGTCTGGGATCCAATTCCGGACAACTTTATCCATAAGTTATTTTTTTTTTAAAAAAAATAGGTTACGAACACCGTTGTCTGGGAATAAGTTCAGACACTTGTGTTTGTAAGCCAATTTTTTACAGATTGTCCGAGAATTGTTTGGACACTTGTGTTCGTAAATCAATTTAAAAAAAAAATGCTTACGGACACCGTTATCCGGGATTAGTTCCCACACAACATTGTCCATAAATCAATTAATTAAAGGGCAGTTTGAGGTTTCATAATTTTCCAAAAAAATAAAGGGGGTGGGAATAGCAAAAACCCCGTGGGAAAAGTAAAAGCAAGAAATCGCTTATTTTATGGGTTTAATGTAAAGTTTATTACATTATTATTCCATATTACTCGTATCTTAAAATAATTACAAAAATTAAATCCTTTATTATATTTCACTTTAGGTTAGAAGCAACGTTTCTGTGACGCAACCACTAACAAATTTTATATGTTTACTGTCAATTTGGACTAAAGCACCAAAAACATTAATAAGGGATGGGATACCAATTACCAAATGTGCCAAAGGAGCTAGCGTGGATCAAGTGTCATCTTTATCCATCCGTGTATTAAAGAAGCCACTAATTAAATTTGCTTCTTTTTCTTCGGTCACTGGTTCTTAATTTGCTATACCCAATTCATAAGCCATGCCCATGAGTATCTCTGACTTTTAAATTTCAATGTATCTGCAAATGTGTTACCGCGTGACATATCAAAAGATCCAAATTAAGAAATTTCTCCTGCTTTGAAAACTTTTAAGAAATGTACTCTTCTCTGCAAATTGGTTGACGAACCTCATAAAAGAAGATGGCAAAAATGATATACAGCTAGCTTACCCAGTACTACCCACCTAACAAGAAAAAAAGGGAGGATGCAAACAAAGCTGTACTAGACAGCTTGCTATTTACCACTTCTGGAATGATAACTGCTATGAGAGTACCCTATTAATCAGGCATACACTTATCATTGTGATCAATAATATAAGTTTTTTGGCTCCAACACCACACATATTTGAGTCTTTAATTTGACACATTCATGTGTCATCAGGGGCCCTTTTTCATTCAGATTATCAACTACGTACATATTTCAATATTTGTAATTAGTGATTTTCTTATTAAATTTAACCATCAATGATACATAGTCTTCAATTTTTGTTGCCATGCTACATTATTAAACCTTAGATATGGCCCATTGCCATGTGATGCTATGGGAGATCTTTCTTCACATTGCATGGTGTACTAATATTCAGAGCAATTGACCCACAAAAATGGGCGCCATAATCTGTTAACCGGTAGGCCTGAAAATGCCATAAATGTCAACTTGCTATACAATACAAGACTCTGTCCATTTTCACGCCTATTCTATATATTGCCGTCTAAAATGAGGGCGCACCCACACCCTCACCTTGATACTTGACTTGCTTAATTAGTTTCGCTTCCATTGTGCTCAATCAATGCTTACCGCACATAAAGAAAATCATACATATTATTATTACCAGTTGCAAGAAAATTAACATTTTAATGGTTGGGTGACTTTTCTGTTTGCTAATTTCAATTTATTGGCAGAATTATTGATAATATTGTTATGTACATACATTTTTTATTATATCATAATTCTTACACCACTTTTTTATATATAATAAAACAACAAAAACACACATTTCATTCAACACACTTTCTATCTTTTTTTATTTTGTCAAACTAGGAAAAAAAAAATATAACAAGAAGTCAATAACTATGATGTGAAAAAGTACCAACTCTTGAGAAAATGAACAGAGTGAAGCTGTAGCCACAACTTTACCTTTTCTTTTTTTTTTTTGAAATCGAATGCATGTGTATGCAATTATTATAATTGACTTCTAATTTACTGCATCCCAAAATTAAGTTATTTTTCTTTGGTGAGAGTCTGGTGGTGACTGGTGTGAAGTTTCTGTCAATTTTAATTTTGCACTTGTCTACATTAGTAGATATTTCTCACCTTCTCTTTCCCTGCACAACAAGTCTGCTCTGACTAATGCTTCTGTTCTTTACCAATTTAGGGTCACACAGAGTAACCATGGGACCATGACCCATGGGTAATTAGACAAAGGATGAAGTGGGCTTAACTTGTCGGTGCTAAAACCAAAACATATGTTGCAAGTTGTTAAAAGGTAGTTTAGGTCTTCTTCCGTTTGAGTGAATTGAGGGAATTAACTGCAAAGTAATGGGTGATGCAATAGGAGACTGCTTTTCATGTGGTTGTTGCCCGCAGCATTTCACCATGTCTGCCACCTTGCTTGAAGCAGCTTTCCTACTTAACATACACCACTTTATGTAATTATCATAAAAGAAATACTTAGAAATTAGAAACAATTCATTCATTCAACCGCTTGTAATTACTACTGCTTTATTTGATCAATGTTTCTTACGTTAATTATTAAAAAAAAAAAAAATTATAGAAACACAAGTGTTCTATTTAAAGAATATGTTATGTTAATTTTAACTTAGTTGGATTATAATTTTTTAAAACTTGTCTAAGTGCAATCAGATAGAGATTAAAGAAAAAGAGTATGTTGTTTTTCACTCTGATAAAAGTGATGTTAATCAATTTTTAAGGTCGGACTCGGATATAGTAATGAGAAATTGATAAAGATTTGATAGCTATAGGACGAAAGATTATATTTCTGTCTTAGTTAAGTTAGTCAAATGTGTTGTGTCATATGTTACATAAGTATGAATATCTTTAAAAAAAAATATTCTTTTGATTAACCAGTTCTTTTTTTTTGGTCGAAATTGATTAACCAGTTCTGAAAGGTCAAATTTACAAAAAAATGCTTTAAATTCTTAAATGTTTATGTTGGCCTTCTTCTTGTTCAATCTTCGTTGCTGAATATCACAGCGTTTATTAGTTACAATATGGTGTCTCTTTGTAAACTTTGTAAAAGAGAGAGGAAAGCGCCAGGAGCTGTATGCAGGACATGCATTGTTAATGGCTAGCTGACCCAGAACTAGGCATCAGAATCACATCAATATCTAAGTGATTACTCAAATTAATATATCCCCAACCAATTCGTGGAGCACCATCTCCTCCCTTCAATCTTATGGCCCATACCCAATTATATATTTTTTGAAAGACAGCAATTGTTACAAAATATCGTAATTAAAAAAAATATTAATATGTATGTGACAAATTTTAAAATAATAGTTGAAAAAAAGTTTAAAGCTTGTTTTGATCCAGTTTTTTAGTTTTTGAAAATTGTTTTATAGAAATATTTTTTATAAATAAAATAATTTATTTATAGAATTTTCAATATAAAAACAGAAAAATTAAAAAATAAACACTTAAAAGTAGTTTCAGAATTTTTGTTTTAAAAATAAAACAGGGTGTGTTTGGTGGAGGGAAAGAAAATAAAGAAGAGAGAAATATGTGATAAATAGTTATGAAATTAGGTTGTTTGGTAGGAGAGGAACAAAAATGAAATAGAGTGAAGATAAAGTTGCATTTCTCCCATATCTTGTTTGATAAGAGTGGATTTCCACTCTATTTCTCTTCTTTTGAGAGGAGAAATTTTTTTGGATGGGTTTCACACCATTAAATTTCTCTTTTCTCTAATTTCTCTCCTACGTACCAAACACACAAAGTTTCTTCTCTCTACTATATTTTCCCTCTCCCCCTCTATTTTCCTTACCAAATGAGATGGATAAAAAACTGTCATACTTTTCAAAATTATTTTTAAAAATTATATATTAAACAAATTTTTCAATTTTCTATTTATAAAAACAGAAAATGATTTTTAAAAACGGTAAACTTTAACATGTATTCTTCAGGGCCGACACAACATATACGTAGGCCCAAAACAAATTTTAAGATGGAGGCATAAATTTAAAAGATAAAATATCAGAAATATCATATTCTTTTTTATAAAAAATATGAGTCTATTTTTCATATTAAATTGAAATTAGAATTTTTTATAAGAAAAACTTATTTTTAATTATTATCTATTAACTAATAATCAATAATATTTTTATATTTGATATAAAGATTTTATTAGATTTTGGGTGAAATATGTTTTTAATCTATATAAATTTAAGCATGTTTGGGTTCGGTTCTCTTTTTTTAAAATCACCTCAAATTAATTCTTATCACCTCTCTTGCTACGGACTAAAAATACACCTGATAAAAAATACTGAAGACTAAAAGCATACCTAATAAAAACTAATTTAGGATGATTTAAGAGAGAGGCTCGACACACTAATTTTAAGTTATGAGAACCAAAATCAAATTTATTTAATTTCACATAAACTACAAATATATTTTAGCCTTAATTTTAATATATTAAATATATATAAAAAATTTGAGGCCTTGTAAACGGAGGCGTAAAGCGGTTGCTTTACCGGCCTTCCTTCGGCTCGGCCTGCCATTCTTTATCATCCTCATCAATTTTTCAAATTTACTAGGCATATTTTACCACTTTGGTTTTGTCACATCCACGCACATATCTGTTGTCAAATGCAAAGATGGATATGTCCTTGATTAAGGACGCATGGCAACTAGACTACCAAAGCCTATTCATGCATCTACATATACATGATGGCGAACCTCATCAGTGTCTTAAACTTCTGTTCATCAGGGAGGCATGCACATTGCTTATACAAGCTACTATTATTGAGATCATGCATGTGATTGATCACCTGGCTAGAAATGTTGCATTTATACAAATATCAATAATGGTTTGTTTTCTTTAATTAATTGACACCGTTGAAAGCTTCGATCTTAATAACTTGTTATCATTTTTTTATTAGTGTCTTATATCATTGCTGTCTGTATAATTCTGGATAATGCTTACAAGTGTGCTTTTATATCACATTCATCAACTACTCCTCAGAGGAAGAATCTGGCAGACTTAATTAGCTAGGCTAGGCTAGCCAAATAAAGAAACTTCTCAACAAGTCGATCTTTAATAAAATTCGGTCTTGAAAACAATCATTAATTAATATCAATCAAGAATTAATAAACTTTTCAATAGTGAATCACGATCGTCCTTTAATGAAAGTGGTGGCGTCCATGACAGGGCAAACTTGTTTGATCTGTAGACCTTTTACCCATAACCAACAATTTACATGTTACTCTCACCCAAACAACACCATATTTATGTACTTTTCCCCATCTTCCGTGACTTCGTTTTCCTGTTTCTAATAAATTTCTTTTGTTTCTTCTCATGGAATTGAAAAGGCACAAAATATATATATATATATATATATATTAATTCGCAGGACATAATGGAGCATGGTCACGTGGTAGCAATCTGATAATAGTGCTTGTGTACATTATATCTATATCTATACGAGTCATTGCCATAACCACTCAGCATTATTAGTAAAGTATAAATCATATCATGGCCAAATAATTTGGATAGGCTTAAGATCCAATCTATTTTTGACCACGTATCGTATTTAGAGATTTCTAATAATAGTGACCCCCTATGCTCCTCTCTCTAATTGTAACGTTTGTTTCACGTGTCCGAGCACTGAATTAATTCGCTAAAAATAAAAATTGTTATCATTTTGTATTCAAATTGAGTTCTACATCTATCTTCTATCTTTGATAATTAATCTTCAAATTCAAAGAAAAGACTTCACATCAGATTATGACACCGAAGCTTGTCCAATCCCCTTGTTTTAATTGTTTCGTCATTATTTTCTTCTCTAATTCTTTCGTTTTCCTTTTACAAAGAACACTAAATAATGTTTGAATACGGCTAATTAACAAGTGTATGATTAATGATATTGGTTAAGAAATCTATATAAATAGAATTTTTATTAAAAATTATGATACTAAATTAGAATATTAAATAAAATTTTTCTAATTTTAGTTCCTTAATCAAGCTAATTAGCATTTCCTATAATGTTTTATTTGATTTTTAATTATTCATTTTTTAAAAAAAATATTATAAATCTTGGGAGTTGAAACAAGGGACTATTTTGTTTTCTTTCTACAGACTTTAACAGTAAATATAGATCTTCCGAGTTAAAAGAGAGTAGTGACATGAAGGTGAAGGACAATTTTCTTGGAAATCACTTGAACTGCCCCTGTTATTGCAGTGTCCTGCTAGTCTTGGTGAACTTAAAATTATTCAGCTACTTCACTTTGAAGGTGAATAGTTCTAAATCCTGGTGCCTATGTGCACAACAATAATTTTGCTTTAATTGAAAGGTTGGTTTTCATTATATATAACTGTAGACGCAAGAATAAGGGAAAGAGGCAGGTAAGTAGTTATATTATATATACTACAAATGTATATTTGCTGTTATTTAGTTCGATCATATCTTTTTCCCAATTTAGATCGTGTATGGTGGTGTATGTGTGGTTATGTAAGACTATTTTAACGTTTTCTTAAAAATATCATTCAGACAGATTTGAGAAGAAAAGCATAATAGAGAACATTAGAACAGGAATTGGGATGGGGCCAATATTTCCGGGACGTGTTCTCCAACTCACATGGGCCTTTGGGCTTTTCTGATGGAGCTTTCGTTCTTGGTATCCAAGTTAGTATAAATTTTATGACCGTTAAACTCTTTGAAACTTGAAAGTATCATAGTATAAAAAACAAGGAACTAAGAGATTCATTATATTCATAGATATTATAATGGAACTTTTTATATTTAAATAAAACAAGTATATATTTTTTTCAAAAAAATGATATTCTTGTATTACTCTTTCTCACCATTGTTTAAAATCAATTGTGTGCACAAACTCTAAAGTGTTACTTTTTCTCGTGGATTATTTTTTCATAGTCACCGCCAACATTTCTTCACAATCTCTTGCTTAAGTTGTGAAGAGATACAAATTGTGTGGGGTCCTCTTGTTTTTTTCAATTTCCCATCTACTTCTTTGTATCGCCAAACGACAAAAATGTGTAATCTCTCTTCAACTTCTCCCCTTCCTTCCGCATTTCTCTACCAACTCTATATATGACCAAATAGAGCATAAATAAGGAGATAAAACATCTATATATCTTCTTGTTCAAGACCTTAGTATTACTCATACAAGCTCGAAACAAACACCTCATATCTAAGGGAGTAAACTTCTTGCACTTGCATTAATAGGCGTCAGTGAATAAATAATACATTGGTGAAAAATAACATACACTATGTGAAAACAAAAGTTAAAAATATGTTCATTTAGTTTTAAAATTAAAGATTATGAGACTATTTGGATAAACCTCTCAACAAGTTTTTGTAGGAGAAGAAAATAAATTAAATCAGTAAGGTAAAATGAATTTAACTTCTTTCATAAGTTAAAATTAGTTTATGCACCTTAAATTTTCTAGAAATTCTCTCATTTAACTTTTTTTTTCAACTCTTTTAACTTCTTTGTAAACACCTCTAAATGCATATGGTCTTTTTTTTATATTTATATATATATATATATATATATATATATATTACTTATCTCCATTAAAAAGCTCCAATTTGCTAGAAACGAATCCAAACTAGGTCCATATCTTTTTTTTGTTAGAGGAGTATAGATTGAAGAGAAAGGTTTTTCACACATCATGTTTTATATACAACATGGAGATAGATAGTTAAAAACTAAAGAAATGTAAGATGTGATAGGTGATGTCATAAGTGATATGATGGGGAGAGATGTGGAAAAAATATGTTGTATGAATATTATTACTCTATATTGAAAAGCTCAAAAGGGCACCCAACAACATTTACGTTAAAGAAAGTTCTTAAACCTAAATGAGAGTAATACAACAATGCATTACAGATAAACGCTAAATTATAAGACATGTTTTGCTCCAATCTAAAGCAAGATTAACTTTTGAATTTACTTTACCATAAATAGAAAACCCTACTCGATGAACATTTTAATATAACTCTCCCTTATTTTATTTTTTATTTTTTTGAAAAATCCGATGTAGTCTAACACACGCACATACCATTTACATGGCTGATTTGTGTTTGTTAAGATCACTTATCTATCACACTTTTTTATGCAAGCTCAGTATTGAACTTTTCAAATTCATTGGATGCACATGTAGTAAGCTGATTTCTTCAAATTCCTTTAATTTTTTTTTAAAATCATAACTATTCTGTACGAAAAATAATCATCTTCGAATCAATAACATTTACATTCAAATAGAAATAGCTTTCTCAATAAGGTTTTATTTTTCCATACATAAAATCTTAAATTGGATATCTTGATTCAAGCATATAGCACTTGAATTAATAAGAATAGTCCTTAATTTAAATTAACTCTTATATTGAAGAGCACTGAATTGATGACTTTAGTTTTGAATCCTTACATAACAAATTTGGATTCAGAATTCACTTTTTATTATAATCAATCAATATTGTGGAAAGTCATTGCCACATTGTAATATAGTGCTTGGAATCTGTTCTCAAAAGTCCCTGAAGGGCCGAGCTCAATGACCTAGGTGACCTTGAACCTAGTCTTTAGAGTGAGAAAGCATCAGATACCTAGGTCAAGAGCAAGTTCCCTCTTTATAAATTGCTAATCATGGGCCTCTCCTAGGTGGCCCAATAGGCTCACCTAGGTAGTATTGCCCTAGAAGTCTTAACTTATTGAGGTCGTCCCCGAGGTGGGACACCATAACGGAACACGACCCCCTGAGCTCAAGCCTAGTTTGCCTAAGGCGAAGAGCTCAAAGAAATCTTAATTTATTGAGGTCGTCCCCGAGGTGGGACACCCTAACGGAACAGAATCTGATTACGATATAATTTCAAAAAAAAAAATGTCTGTAAATCATACCTTTGCAATTGCCAGCTAGACATATATATATATATATATATATATATATATATATATATATCGATTTTTCTAACCTGTGCAATATTGCATATGATAATAAAACAAAAATGGAAAGCTTTTATAGGGAATTACAACCAGGAACATTATCAATACATTGAGTGTTGTGATGGTTGTCATTCCCAATAAAAACTTTTCACTTTTGTTTTATTATCCTATGCAATATGGCACATGTTAAAAAAATCGTATATATATTAAGAGAGAAATTGAAAATGGGAAAACCAAACGATTCGAGGGAGCAATATTGTTCACGCAACTAATGGAATGAAAATCAAAGTTGAATTCAGCATAACTCAATGTTCCCCAAGTGTACTGGACGGTGACCTGGTCCCCAAAGGCCAACATCGAGATTCGTCATGGCATCAAATCAAATATTTATAAAGACGATTTAACTTTCTCCTTATCTTTCCTTTCCGTCGCGATTGTAAAACCCACACAAATAGTGCCTCTAACTTCACATATCAACATTAGTGACTTTCCGCCTATAAACATCAGGTTCAGGCCCGCTCCACACACAAAAATCAAATTTTCATTCTTTTTCCATTTACCTGACTCTGACGATTCCACGGTCTGGGACTGGACCACTGTGTTAGGAAGAAGATTCCAGTCGAAAATCTCATTGAAGTAACCTTCCAAATATCCCAATTACTTCTCAATTTCAGCTACACATTACCAACAAACAATTAATTCTTGTCCATTAATTCTTGTCAACAATACATGGACATTTCGAATTTGGAAAGGCATCATCAGGGTCAAGTATTTATCCGATGAAAGAATATTTTAAATATCAATTCAATAGAATTTCAAAAGATATAAAAGAACCCAACCAAAAAAATAAAAAATGCCACTACCATGTGGCCATGTACATTACCTAGGTAATTAACTCTACTCCATGGAAGGAATATAAAAAGTATGGAAAAAAAAAAAAGAAAAAAAAAAGCATCTTCAGTCTGAGTCGGCCAGATTTTCCCAACCTTGCACCATCATGTACAAAGAAAACAAAAAATTCCCCTTCCATTCTCAAAAAAAAAAAAAAGAGAGAATTAGAAAGAACAAAAGAAAAAAAAAAAGAAAAAAAATAATATGACTTTTATTCAATTCTTTAGATTTTAGTTTTTCTTTTTTCTGATTTGCTGTGGTTCCATACTTCCATTCTATTCCATGGGGCCAATTTTGATGGACAAGGATGTAAATTGGCATTAAGATAGAAAAACTTGAACGGTTGAATTTTTAACAGTGAGGCAAACGGGGCATGCCCGGAAATGTCTGTCACATTCAGTGCAGACGCATAGGTGGCGACACGGCAACACCACCACCGATGCCACACGCTTCCCGCAACCTCTACATTTGGGACCTGACATCACCACTCTCTCCGGGTCAACATATGCTGACTCAGCATCCTCCGTTTGTCCCTCTACGCCCACCGCGCACGATAGCCCTCCACCATCCTCACCACCACCGCTCATCATAGCCTGTTGCAGTTGCGCTTTAAGAGCCGCAGCCGTTGCTTCCTGTGCCTTCGCTTTCGCTTGCCAAACCTGCGCCTCAACGCTAAGTTGCGCCGCCCGTGCCTCTAATTCCGCGTTCCTCCGCATAGCCTTTTCCATCTCAGCTTCCTTCTCCCTCAGACGCCGTGCCACCGATTCCTCCGCCGCGCTTAAAAGTGCTCGATAATGTCTCTGCCTCTTCTCCGCTAATGTCCGCCGCAATTGTTCTCCCTGTAATATTCAAATCCAACATTCATCATTCTATTCCATTATAGCTAACATTTCAATTGCTAATCAGAATACAAAATTAAAAAAAAAAAAAAACCTGATTTTGAAGAAATTCGTCTATTTCATCTCTCTGTTGTTTGATTTGTGAGGCTAAGTCTTGTGATAATAAAGATAAGAAAGGTGAGGATTGAGACACTTGTTGTTGTTGCTGTTGTTGATGATTATGCAACGGTAGTCTTTGTTGTTGTTGTTGTTGATCATCAAAGGATAATCTTAGGCCAGTGGAGACTACATTTTGATTTTGTTGTTGCTGATTATGGAGTTGAGTTAGGTCTATAAGCTGTGGAGACTGAGATTGCAAGGAGAATGGATTCATGACATTATTTGGAGATGTGTGCCCAACCATTGGGGTGGTTGTTGCTTCTCTTCCTCTCTTCCGAGAATTAGCACCTGTTTGATCAGAAACCAAAATTGGGGATTCTTATATAGTTTCAATGGCATGTAGTGTTATTGGGGGCAAGAAAAAAAAAAACGGAACTTATGAAACATACCTCCATTGTTGAAAAACATGTGAGATTGATCAAGGAGTCCTCCTGGTTGCGGTTGCAATGAACATTCATGTCCTTCTTGCTCGTTTTTGCTGTTAGAAATACATTAATTGATAATCAGAATTGATTGATGGTTTTGTATGAATAATAACAAGGAGAAGGAAGATGCAAACCTGTTTAGGAAGAGTACATTGGAGGGGTATTGAGCTTGAACGGCCATATCCGACTTGAGAAGATAGATAAATAAATAAGGCAAAGGTTGTTGATGAGAATATGAAGGGGCGAGAGAAAGAAGGTGAGAGGGGAGGAATGGTACAGGTAACAAGGTGGGAAATGGATGAGGGAATTAAAGGTAGTGTTTAGCAATGCAAAGGGGCAGGCAATAATCGCAAACGCATAAAATGAATGAAAAGAGAGAGAAGGAAAGATGCCTCTTATGTGCCAAGGCCAAGGCGGAGTCTTCAATAGGAGGGTCAGTGGACCAAACAAAACAAAAAAAATTAAATGAAGGATGAGATGGTAAGGAATCAGAAGAAAATGGAACAAATCATGTGTGTAGAGAGAGAGGGAACCAACGCCACCACCATCATCATCGTTATTGCTATTGCCTTTCTTATACCTTGTTTTCACCTACTTTGCTTTGGAGGACAAACAAATAGAGAGAGGTGGGGAAGAGATAGATGCGATTGAAGCGAATCAGTCCAAGAGAGAGACACCTTATTCTGCTCTGCTCCCCTTTTTCTTTGCTTCTTCTCTTCTCTCCTTCGCGTGGAGTTGCCTAGCTTGGCTTTTCTTCACAACCAGTGTCGCTTTTTTTTTAATATAAATTTAGGACGATGGAATGGTGTCAAGCGCAATCTGGAGATATAAATGTTTGCAGATTTAATAAAGCTACTTATATTTTATCTCATTTTAATGGAATGAGTCTTTATTGCACTTCTTAACCAGACCATTATTAATATTATTTTTGCTTTGCTTGTGCCAATATTATTTAAATATCATGTCACCAAAAATATATACCAAATTTAGTTTTATCATGTTTTTCTTATTGGATTTAAACAAATTAGTCATGCTAATAGTATATTATTTATTAATCACAGAAAATAATAAATTAATAATAATAGATATATATATATATAAGAATCAAGAGAGAGAGAGAGTTGAGGGGTGTTGTTAATGTTGCGTGAGTTAGTGTGTGAAGGTAAATGGGTGATGTATTGTTATTGTAGTTGTTGTTGGGTTGTGACTGTGCAGGTCTCTGCCGCTAACGCTGCCGCTGGAATTGTTTGTATATGCCCCATGCCTCTCGCGCCAGCTTTGCTTTCTTCACAATCACAACCTTTTCTCCGATTTCATTTTTCTAAATCCGATAAAAATTAGTATTTTTTTAGGCACATCCTATACTATACTACATGCATATCCATATCCCCAAAAAATAATCCAGTTAATGGTAAATTAGTAAATACTCCACGCATCCGTATTTGATTTTTAATTTACCTCGTGGATGATTGTCTAGTTTCAGAGCTTCTCAGGAAAATGGGGCTCTCCCACGTGGAAAATATCTCTATTTATAGAAATCTAATTAAATCACTTACAACTTTTTGTCATTGACCTATGCTAGCTAGATCAGCCTCTTCAAAAATTTTCACCATTATTATATCTAAATTTTTATTTAAAAGTATGCCATATAGTACGGTGTTTTTACCCGCGATTCTTTTTTGTTTTATATCGTTTGCATAAAGCGCTTAATCGAACTTTGATAGAAACATACGTGTTTGGAAATCCTTTAGTTATGGACTCCAAAGCATGTTTAGGCAGAAATTATTATTGATAGCGTTACTATAAACGTGAATCCAAGATCATTTTAACGTGATTTCAAACACACTATCTCATAGATAAATTAGCAATAGTACCATCCAATTTAACTCAATTCAATTTATATAACTACATTTTCTATCATAGCGCCCTTGCTCTATTTGGCTTTTTTTCTCATTTTTTTTTAATTTTAAAACCAATGTTAGTGATAATGATGATGTACGCTTTGATTTTTTTAACTAGCTAGGTTTTGAATGTTTAAAACTAGAAGCGGGGTGTCCTCGTAATTTTTGTCTTTGGAAATTGATGAACAAATCAAAACATCCGCGATCTAATTGCATTATTTGATGAACTATATTGATTTGTATTTTTCTTTGCTAATCTTTTCTTTCTTAAAAAGGATCTCACACAAGACTGTTTCAAATAGCCAAAACTAACGTAGCAAAATTTAACCTCACTAGTTACAAAAGCAAGAGAAGAAACTTTCAAACCTCACATAATTTAGCTATAATAAAATTGACTATTTTATCTTTTTAAAATTAAAAGACAACGACTATTTTGGTTTAAACCAATAAAACATTCTTTTTATAATTTGTATCAGTTTAGAATTTTTTATTTTTATTAATACATCTCATCTTAATTAAATCAGCAGCGTTTATGTTTTTTCAAATATCAATTATGCTTTCCCGAAACGAATAAAGTTTAATAGTGATTCTTATTTTTAAAGTTACGAGTCAGCAAAAAAAAGAAAAGACATGAAAATTGATAACTAAAGCAACCTAGTAAATGTAATTTTCTACTGTTATCTATAATTTAATTTTCTTTCATTTGGAGAGGGAGTGGTGGATTATATTTAATATTTATACCAAGATGAGTAATGTTACTAGTATTTGGTATATTTAAAGAAATGACTTAAGACCTTAATAATTAATTAAGGAAATATAAATGCTGAATTTGAAACGAAAATGCAATTTTTCTGGGTTTGTAAATAAATTAACGTTTGTGAAATCAAAGCTTACCAAAATAAAATAATTGACTAAACTAGTACATCGGTTCCGAACTTTTTGGGGACTATACAGTTTCGTCACTAAATTTTTAAAATAACACTTTAGTCATTGACTTTATTAAAAACATACACTTTAGTTCCTAAGTGCATGTTTTTTAATAAAGTGAAAAACTAAAATGTATGTTTTTTTAATAAAGTAAGGATTAAAGTGCATATTTTTAATAAAATAAGAGACTAATGTGCTATTTTATAAAAGTCAGGAACGAAATTGCATAGTTACCCAAGAGAGTAAGGACCAATGTACTAGTTTAGTCTAAAATAATTTGTTAAATATGAAAACAAACTACACCAGACATCACGCAAATACTATTACTCCAAACATGCATCTTGTGAAAAGTATAAATCCAATGAACACAAGCGGTTGTTAAGGAGTAATTACATGACTTGAGTAGGTTAGCATGCAGTAACGCAAAAAAAAAAAAAAAAAGTTAGGTCATGATCAAATTTTCAAGCAGCTTGGATGAATAATAACGTAATAAGTGTTAGGGTCTCTTTGCTTTATATTCTAATTAAAAATGTGTGTTTAGTTTTCACCAAAATTACGTTTCAAGCATAGACGGATCTACATTATACTATGTGGGAGCAATTGCCCCCACAAAGCATTTTTAATTTTACTTAACACTACATATGATATACAAAAATGTCCTTTCATTAGAGAGATTTCTAATAGTATCAAATATAAGAAAATTATTCAATATTTTTAAAGTAAGAAAGTTCATGGAGAATAATCATAATATATATTTATAATTTTAATAATATCATTATATTTTTAATGCTATAAATTAATGTATGTATTGCTCCCACAACTTAATTTTTCTGTATTCGTCACTGTTTTCAAGCGTGGATTTTGTTTAACATTAGTATTGGCTGGATCCATATTTAAAATGTGGATCCAATATAAAAGCATGTTTATTTTCATTTGAAACTATTGTAAACGTACATTTTTTAAATGGAAGAGACACTTGCTTTGTAAAAATGTGCATTGAGAGGTGGCATTTCTCCTTTTGAGTTGGTGTAAACTTTAAATCAAACACACGGTGAATCAAATACACTCAATGTAGAATCAATTTTATATAATTGATTTTTGTGTTTGGTTTTAAATAAAATCTCGTTACAAACGTTAATCTGAACCAAACTCAAGTTTAAATTTTTCAACACAACTATTTTCAACGTTAGAAACGTAAGTTTACCACATTTCAACTCTAAACCAAATATGCTATTGCGTTAGTTTGGATCCCACAATTGTAAGTTGCATGGTTTTGATGAAACTAAACATGTTAATTACTTTCGTTCAACATACTGCATAAAATATGTATTATTCATTTTTTAAAATCAATTTCACTCAATTGTAAATCAATCAGGTAGTTAACTAATATGTTTAGATTATAATTTATAAAACATTATTTAACCAATGAGAAAATTAATTATTATTTCAAATTTTCACTTAATTGTGATATGAAAATATAATTATATTTAAAACTAATTATTGTATGCTAATCAATGATTTTCATTTTGGAAGTATATACATTAGAAAAAAGTTAATTTAGAATTGACGGTGACTTGATTCACTTATTAAAAATTTAGTGAATAGAGAAATTAGTTTTTCTTTCTTCCTTTATATATTTTCATTTTTCTAAGAATGGCATGGAATTATAGAGTAGCCACGAAAATTAGTTGTATTATTATTTAAAGGTTAGTGATGAGTGAATCCAGAAAGAAGAAAAAGATTGAAGTCGGTATTGAGTGACCTTCCCCAAAAATCAAGAAGGGATTTGTAACTTTAATTAATGGAGGAGATCAGTGACAAAGAAAGAGAGAAGCCACCAAATAAAAAGAAGATAAAGGAAGGAGTGAGGGAGAGAAGGAAATGTGAAAGAGAGTGCTTGCAATGGCATCACGCAATTTATCTTTCGTTAGGTCCCACCAAGAGGGTCGGCTACTGCTAGCTAGCTTCCCCCGACTCTCTCCCTTCAATTCAATCTTAACGTTGCTATTAGCCATTTTAATTATTCGTTTTTATGCTGACATTACAACCATGCACGGCAAATATGACTCTATTTCTTAGTAGTCATAGTTTTCTCAACCCTCTTAATCAAGACAGCCCCTCTTTTTCTCCATCTCTGTATTGGTTTGTTTGTTTATTGTTCTCATAGTAAAGCAAAACAATCTTGGTGCTTATAAAGTTAGTAAGGCAACATCAAGGCTGGCTCGCCTTATTGCCAACATTTTGAAAATTTAATTGATAAATTAGAGGGTTATCAGTTTTGGATCGATTTTAAAGGTAATTATAAAAAATTATTTAATTGAATCATTGTGATTTCATTATTTAATTAGTTTTATTTTTTTTTCTAAATTCAATCAAATTTAAATTTATTAGATTATATCAGTTTTCAATTTTTAAAAAGACAATAAATATTAAATAAAAGTAATAAAATTCTGAAATAATAATAAATATTTTTTTAAAAAAATTGTTTTTAATTTTTCTGTTTTAATGATGAAAATGTGTAAATAATTAAATTATTTCACTTGTATAAAATAGTTCTTAAAATGAATTGAACTCACCCTTATTTTCTATTCAATAATTTCACAAATTGAATTGATTATATCATTTTAAATTTTTTTAAGCTCAAAACTCACCTATTAAGATACAAAATTTCGCCGATCCTAAGTAAACACACTTTTATTTCGTGTTTGGAGGTAGTAATTCTAAATGATTAGATTTTATGTGTTACGATAGTAAAAGAAATAATTTTAAATGTCAGGGAGGAATTTACTTGACAAATGGGAGGAATTTCAAAATGACAAATATTGAGAGAGAATTTTAATTTCTCTATGTTATGTTTAACTTTTTAGATTATCATTTATAATTCTCTTCACATTTAACTCCCTTTTTAATCATGACTCAAAATTTATTTAACAATTTTTAGAATTCTAAAATTCTTCATTGAGACTCACACTTAGGGAATGGTTAATAGCTTTAACTGTAACTAAACCCCAAACATGACCAGTCTTAGTAATAAAGGATATATGTGGTTAACATAAAAGAAAATATATTAAATGTCACCTAAAAGTAAAAAATCCTAAATTTATGCTCTCTTTATACCCTAATTTCATAATACAAAATCCAAAAAAATTTATCAAACTTCTATTGCATTTTTGTTTTTGATTTATATCTTAAATCTATCATAAACCATTGAATACTTGAAAATTTGAATTTGTGAACTTTTGGTAGAACATAATTTATGACCAAACTTACTTAATTTTGAATATAGAAGAACTTGATTTTCTAAAATAAATAAACCTAGAGGACTAAAATTGAACATGATAAAAAAAGAGACAAAATTATAATTAATTATTAAATATATATTATTGATATTATATAATATTTTAAATAAAAAATGATATAAAATTATAAAAAAATGTGTATATATAAATTATAAATTAATATAAAAGTCTCATTACAGTTAGGGCCCGTTTGGTGGACATAATATGATAGGATAGACGAGTTGGATAACAGGATAGAATAAGAGCATGATAAGCTCTTATCATATATTATGTTTGATGCACACCAGGATAAGAGGCGGATAACATTATTTTATCTTATCATGCGTGTGAAATGGATAGATGATGATAAATAAGATACAAATATATTGATATGACAAAATTACCCTTATTGTAAAATTAAATTATTTTTAATTTTTCAATAAAACATACATGAATAAAAAATTATTTATTTATAAAAATATTTAAATTTAATAAAAAAGGGAGAGAGGGAGAGAAAGAGAGGAAAGAGGGGAACAAGAGAGAGGAGAGAGAGGGAGGGAGGAGAGAGAGAGAGAGAGTCCTTTCCCCTCTCTCTCTTCCTCTTCTTCCTCTCTTCTTTTCTCTCTTCTTCCCCCTCTCTGGAGAGAGAGAGAGGAAGAGAGAAAGAGAGGACAAATGAGGAAGATTTTTTTGGGTTAAAATGTTTTAGTCCCTGAAATATAGTCGAGATTGGTTTTATCCATGTAATTTAAAACCGGTGGTTTTGGTCCCTCAAAATTGAAAATACATAAATTTAGTCCTTATCGATAAAATTTGTAGCTAATCCGTGGCAAAACAGTAGCAAAACTAGACAATAAAGGACTAAATTGATGTATTTTCAATTTTTGAGGGACCAAAACCACTTGTTTTAAATTACAGGAGCTAAAACCAAATCTCAACTATATTTCAGGGACTAAAAACATATTTAACCTATTTTTTATCTTATCCTATCCTATCCTATCCAGCTCCCCCTTAAGCCTTAGGATAAGAATTACACTGAGAGGAAATGATAGGATAAGCAACATAATAAAATTATCATATTATATAGGTGCAACAAACACATGATAAGTGATAGGATAAGATAGAGTTATCCTATCTTGTCTCTTATTTTGTGCACCAAACGAGCTCTTATATGCTTCCCATGATGAAAATTAAAAAAATTGATTAAATAACAATTTTTATACAATTCTTAATATGTACTTTTTATCTAAAAATTAATTTACATTTAGAAAAATATTTAAAAGGCTTAAAACTCTAAGAAGGCTCAATTCAACCGATTTTTTGACAGAAGATTTTTATCACTTTTTACTAACTTTTGACCAATTTAAAACAATTCTCCATTGATTTTCACTAAATTTATATAAAATTAACCAATTTTTGTGTTGAATAAACTAAATATTTAACTGTTTTACCTATTTTTTTTCATTAGACCAACTGATCTAATTTTTAAAACTATACATTCTTTTCTTTGCGTTAATTCTTCACAAGTATCTTTTATTATTAAAGACACTAATCATATTTGAGATTTAGCCACAATCTTTAATTTTGACCCCTAAAAAATTGTGTTTAATAATACTTATGAACTCGGCTAACTGTGCCACCTATTAATTGCTTGAGATTACCTATTTTCATAAGATAAATGCTATCAATATAATATAATTTCTAACACATTTATTATTATTATAATATAAAATCTCATGTGAATTTTGGTATAATAATAAAGAAATTAAAAGGAATTGTTACTAACTTTTATTGTTTTCATAATAATGCTCTCTCCTCTTCATGATCTACCCAAAAGAAATAAAAATTAAGTTTCATGGACTTAGAATATAATAAAAATTATCATGCTTAATTAATTTGAAGTTTATTTCGCTTAAAATACTTTTATTTCAATCCGTTTCTATGTCTAAGACTTGAAATTAATATTACTACACTTATTACTAAATGAATAAATATTATTTCATTAAAATAATTTTTTCATTATTTTGATAATCAATTATTTTATTATTTGTAATACCAAGTAGCTATTTTTTTTCAAAATTAAAACACACAAAGAGAAGAAAAACATAATTCTAACATAATGTATTGAGGGTGAAGGGAACTCATTCAAATGGCCAGTGGGTTAGATATGTTTTTTACAGTATTTTTAGATATGTTAAATCAAATTAACAAATGAGTTCTAGATTGTCGATTATGAATTTGCATATTATATTTATGAAATGCTTGTCTAGATTAAAGATGGAGTTTTGGGGTTTTTCGCCTCTCCCTCCTAAAAAAAAAGAGTCAATGCGTGAAGATCCGGGTCAAACGGGTTGTTTTTCTACAGGAAACATTGAAGGTATGCTGAGCCATATCAGTGATATTTATGCTATGCATGTACACTGAAAGCTCCTTTTTTGTTTTGGTCTCGACGCTGATGAACTTGTTCTTGGGGTTTGGATTGATAAATAAGTCACATATATCTTTTATTTTTGAGATTCGCATATTGGAAAGGAAATTCATCAATGTCACTGATTTTCTTTCTCTTCTGTTTGTCTGGTCTGATACATCGATCATACTATACCATGTGCTCTATGATGGTCCCGACGCTTAATCAGAGCTGCATCATGATAATAAAATTTGTAGAAAATACAATAATATTTAATTTATTAGTTAATTAGCGGAAACTCCATACTTTTTTATTTTTACGGTTCCTTTTTTTTTTTCCTCATCTTTCTATTCTGAAGTCTTTTTTTTTATCTTTTTATATTTTAGACAGTTATTATTTTTATTGAATGGTTATTGGTTAGTGGGAATCGTAAATTAGTAAATCAGATATAAAATAGAGTTATAATGGAAATGAAAATGTGGAAACCAAAACTCTCATATTCTCTTTATATATAAATAAATATAGATATATAGTATAGATTACGATCCCTCTTCCTCTTTCCCCATCTTTTTATTATGAAGTCTCTTTTCGTCTTTCTACATTTTTAGGCAGTTATTATTTTTACTGGGTGGTTATTGATTAGTGTAAAACAGGGATATAATGGGAATAGAAATGTGGAAACCAAAACTCCCATACTCTTTATATAGGATATAAATGTAGTATACTTTATTTAAATTGAACTTACTTTAAGGTTAGTGTCGTAGTAAGCAACAATAGTTCTATCATTGTTTGTTTAAATTATATTGTAATTTTTAAGCCATATAAAATATAGGGTAAACAAATAAACTTACTTATTTAAAAATGGAATTCATTATATATATATATATATTTTTTCAATTTTATTAAATTTTAATAAATATACAGTCAATGTTAAAAAATTTATGTTATCACCTAAATATATATTGTCATATCATTTAATAAATATAATATCTCATTCTCATATATTATATTAACCTCAATAAATTGAGTAAAAAAAACCTCAATAAATTATGTGATAATTTATTATTAAATGACAATATAAATCTTTTTATCCTGATAATATATATTAATTAAATATATTTATTATTATAATAATTTCATTAATTTATGTACACAGATAGTAAATTAAGAATGTAAAGTTTTTATTAAAAAAATATAACATTTAGTATTATTAATACATCAAATATTGTAATTGTTATATCTTCCAAAAAAATATTTCCACTTTTAATCTATGATCTATGCAATATTGTATAGATTAAAAAATCATTACTAATTATAAAAGTAGAGAACAAATGAGGAAATTTTAATTTTTTTCGGGTTCAACAAATTATGAAAAAAACCCTACTAATAAAAGTATATATTATTGGGAAATCATATTTTTATACAATCATTTTCATTTGTAGAATATTTTAGAGGTCAATATAAATAAAAATAACGATCATATCAAAAGTGGAATTTATGTTATTGTGTGTTTGGTTTATAATGGATCTACATTTCAAATGTGTATCCGGGCATAAACTATTTTCAGTAGCGTTAGTTCGAATGCACTTTTGAAACGTGGTTTAGGGTAAATCAAACACATCCTTAGTCACCTGATCTTCTAGAGGTTATGACAGATAAAGTGAAGCGCATTTTCTTGGTTGATTATTTTCCATTTAAGGGACCATTTGATTTATAATTGGTTAAAATTAGTTTTAATATATTTATAAAATTAATGTTAAAAATGAATAATGCACGATTTACGAATATGTTGAACGGAATTGATTCAAAATTATTTTCAGTAGAATTGATTTTCACTGTTCTAACTGGTAACCAAATGGGTACTGAGTTCATATATATTTGAATTAATTTATTAAAGACAAAATATTTTTTCTTTCTTAAAAAATTAGTTAAAACAAACATGTTTGAGCATCAATTTTCACCGATTATTCATCCCGTGTCATTCTTGTATGCAATTTTATGTGTTTATGAGCATTATACAAATAATAATTTATGTATGGTGTTAAATATGTTTTTAGTCGCTGAAATATTAGAGGTGTCAAAATGGGTCGGCCCGACCGGGCTGGCCCACCCGAACCCGCAATATGGAAGGGCTTGGGCACTTAAATTAGAGGCCCGAATTTTTGTCGGGCTTTTTAGCCCTGAAATGAAAAGGCCCGATCTTAAGCGGGTTCGGGTCGGGCTACCCGACCGGGCTAACGGGCAGCCTTTTTTTTTTTAAGAAAAAAATTGCCTTGCTTTTGAGTTATGCTTAAGTTCGCTGGCATGGCCCATTTTTTATTTTTCTTCCATCTAAAAATGTTTGAAGTTCTGAAAATTGAAATTTCTACTGTGAAGTCAATGAATATGGTGAACAATTATGATTTTCTTTTGATAGATAACTAATTAATTAAAGCAATTATGATCGAGTATATTATTATATTAGTGCATATATATACTTCCTCAAATCCAAGTTTGTCAAATATGTATTTTATAATCCTATTTTGAAGAACAATTTTTGGAACAGGTGCAGTATAGGTTTATTTAATTTAATTTAATTACATATCAATGGAGTAGTATTATAAAATGGAAAAATCTTGGAATAATTTAGAATCAATTTTGAAGAATAATTTTTGGAACAGGTGCAGTATAGGTTTATTTAATTTAATTTAATTACATATCAATTGAGTAGTATTATAAAATGGAAAAATCTTGGAACAATTTCGATTCATCGAATGCAAATTCATTTTGCTTTTCCCCTTTTAAATAATTTTTATAACTAAATTGTAATTTTTTTTAGTTTTGTAAAAGTATAATTGTTTACAATTTTTAATGAGCAACATTTTTGAATAAGTTAATTTTTTTAACCGGGCCGGCCCGCACAAGCCCGCTACCCGCATAGGGCCGGGCTAGGGCACTAAGTTCACAGGACCGAATTTTAGCCGGGTATTTAGCCCTGCCCGCATAAGCCCGCTACCCGATGCGGGCCGGGCCGGGTAGCCCATTTTGACACCTCTATGAAATATAGTCAATATTTGATTTTAGTCCATATAATTTAAAATCAGCGATTTTAATCCTTAAAAAATTAAAAATACACCAATTTAGTCTTTATTACATATTTTGTAAATCATACACATTCATTTTATGTCATTAATTCTATAAATTTATTAAAATCAATTATTTCAAACTGTAAATCAATCGTAATCCAAGTAATTAGATAGACCTTTTATAAAGTTAAAATTAAGAATATTGTTTCCTTTATATAAAATAAGAGATGCAATTATATAATCAATACTTGATTGAGATAATGTGATGACATAAAATAAATATACATCCATGTGTAACAAATAATGAAATTATTAAATAATTCCGTATATATATATTTTCCCCTAAAATGCTCCCCTCTTATTCCCTAAAGAAAACAAATCAAATCTGAAAGTAAAAAACTTGATGGGCTAGCTAGCTGTTATCTACTTTACTTCCTAATGCATGCTTGTCGCGCAATAATCAATCCCACTAAACGATTGTGCACCAATGAAAATTCGGACACTAGCTTTTAGAGAACATAGCCAAAATTGGCTTAGAAATTTAACATAACACGATGATTCGACTTTTAATGAAAGGAATCAAACTAATGAGGACGGTCCACTGCCTCGAAAAAGGATATATATGTTTCTTTGTTTGTTTTGATGGATTCATATATAAGAATAAGATGGCCTTAAAAACAGGTAGCGATCGAATTATTAATGGAATTGTCAGTGTAGAATGGGAAAGGTTGGTGATGCTATATATAATTTATTTATGTGTTAGTACACTGCTTCCGTTTTCTGATGATAATGATAATGGCAGTCACAAGAAGTAGCATCAGCTAGCGGGGCTGACAGCGCGCACAAAGAAAGGAAGGCAAAATAAAAGGGAGTCGTGAAAGGAAGGAAACTACGTGGTGGTGGGTCTCTTTCTCTCTGTGTTTGCTGCAAAAGATCCACAGCTACCTATCTCCCTCAGCAAACCCAACTCTCTACAATTACCACACATACATTTATTACTTGGGCCGGGCACAACTTTTATTTATTTATTTAGACCCTTTCTCTATTCTTTCCTATCTCGTTCATATAGGTCCCATATACATATCCCACTCTACAATCTACATGATGTGCTGCGCAATCAAATTTGCCTAACAATTTTGATGTATATATATTTAGTTATATGGTCAATATTAAGTTTTCTCGCCACTAATGCATTGCTTGGCTGAAGAAAGAAATGTGGAAGAAAGAATAAATAAATTAAAAAAATAAATAAATGAAAAATATATAATATTTAAATACTAAACTAGCAAATCGGTCTTTGATTCTGCGGGGACCATGCAATTTCGTCCCTGACTTTACTAAAATAGCACTTTAGTCCGTACTTTGTTAAAAACACATGCACTTTAGTCCTTAATTCACTAAAAAACATGCATTTTAATCATTCACTTTATTACAAAATATGCACTTTAGGGACTAAAGTGTATGTGTTTTTTTAAAAGTACAGACTAAAGTGCTATTTTAGCAAAGTCAGGAACGAAACTGCATGGTCCCTGCAGAGTCAGGGACCGATTTGCTAGTTTATTCAATATTTAAAGTACAAATTCTAATAATTAAATATTGTCCCGAAATATAAAAATACTAAGACAATTTAAATAAAAATTGAGAGATATTGATCAAATGATCAAATAAGGTACTAAAACCCTCTCTCACTAGAGGGTATAGTAGAATTTCCCATATTTAAATGGATAAAAATAAGAAAGAAAGGAATGAATAGATTTTATTTTCGTGTTTTTTTTTTTTTTTTGTAAAAGTGAAAAGTGAGTTAGAAAGAAATAATAGAGTTTTTATAATTTAGTTGATTTTAGGATATTACCTTTTAAGTTTATATGATAGACTCGATCACAATTTTATTATTATAAAAAAAATTTAATTTTATAATATATATTATTAATTTGATTAAAATATATTTTTATCCCTAACATATCGCGATTTTCTTATTTGATCTCCAAAATATTTTTTTTTCAAACTAGTCCCTAAAAATTTATAACGCATTTTCATTTGATCACTCCGTTAGTGCATCGTTAAAAGTCTATGTTAAATGCTTATTTGACAATTTATGTGGATAAAATAATTTAAATGACTTTCTCATGTGTCATCTAACTAATAAAAGTTTTTTATTTTTAATTCGTTAATCGTTAATATTTTCCTATATAAAATTTTTTTGCTAGAATCAGATTTGTTATGGAGAAACAAGAAATTGATTCAATTGATTCCAGCGCCTGACGTTAATAAACACCAATTGTCTAGTTCCAAATTAAAGCAAGCTCAGATTAGGGTAATATACACCATCCCAACCATGCGAATTGCTTGATTTCGGCTTTAATTAAACACGATTCTGTGATAGCGCCAGCATCTATGTAATTGCAAACCCGTTCCTTCCAACAACCTTACGTGTGCTAGTAAAAAGGTACAAACAAATGGCATTCTTAACTTTATTTGTTAATTACTTATATATAATTTAATTTTATAATTCGTGCCCCAAATTAGATGTTTTTACTTTAATTTGTATTTTCTTTTAGACTTGCTCATAAGCCAGAACAATGTAATTTGTACACACACACACATATATATATATATATATGCGACCATTTTAATTGACTGAAACTTTAATTTATCCATGAAGTTAAAGTCATGCTGCATGAAGGCTAAAAATTTTCTTGAGAGATATTCTAGGATAGTAGGATATGAAAAAAATGCGAAACTAACAAACATGAAACGATCTGGGAATTGATTTCCAGCTATAGTGCGCGCCCAACAATTTGAACAAATGACACAGTAGTATTGACATATATTCTCTTTGAACAAAATTGAAATTGATCATATTAGGGAAATTAAGCTTGTAGACTAATTAATTTAATCCATAAATATATATATTTTTCTTGGTACACTCAACAATGAAATCACAGCTGGAAGGAAATATAATATTATATAGAGAACAAACGTTGAGTAATTGTAGCTAGTATAGATATAATGTCATGATATACAGTGGTTATTATTTTAAATTGACTTTTTGTTGGTAGTCAAATTTATGCTGCTCACAAATTAATAATTTTATTTAATCAGTCGAATTACATAGGCTAGGATTTGGTAATATAAATTGTATTGGCGTACGTTTTCAATACTACATTTTAATTATATATAGGTATCGTCGGTAGCCACTAATGGGCACATATATATAAAAATGTAAACAGATAAGCATATGGGAATCAATGAGCTAGATTGACAATCGTGAATATTTATTTCCCCGATCAACTTAATTTTGATTAATGTTTCTTGGTGAAGAAAACAAATTGTGTCATACATAGAAAGGAAGAATAAAATTCAGGAGCGAACACGTACAAGAGAAAGCGACTTGTACTGCTACAACCTGCAAGGAAAGGATTATTAGCAACCACGACTATGATGCAAAGCCAACCATTTAAATTATCAATAGACAATATATATAGAATAGAGAGCTCCATGTTGTGATGGGTTTGGTTGTAGCTAGCTAGCAAGCAAAGCTAAGTTAAACTACCTTTTCATTCTAACCACTAGTGAGAGCACGAGGCACGACCCATGACACTTTTGCTTTGAATTATATAGCTTAATTAATTTGTGTCCTCACTTAGAAGCAAAAAATAGACCCTCTAATTAGTGACGAATTAATAGTTAGATTCTCTCTCCATATATATATCGTGATCATGGGCTTATATATATGGGGACCATTGGAGAGGGTGAGGTGATGAGGTGGTGGTGGTGGCAGAGTAAAGATTGATAAGGAGGGAATCAACCAAAAAGGCTATGCCCATGGGTTGGCATTCTTTGGAACGACTGTGGTGATAATTGGCATTATATTGACTTTGGATCCAAACAAGGGAAGCTGCTATTGCCTTTTCAAACCTGAAGTGCGATGCGATATATATGTAATTATTTAATTTCAACAAATATATATATATATATATATATATATATATATATATCCCCACTTTTACCTTATTCTATATGGAGTAAGAGTTACCTTCTTCTATATGGAGTAAGAGTGGGGTCGACGAAAAATTGTCCCTTTCGGATTTTATTTATTTCTTAACTGTACGTTTAATTAATTTGAAGAAAATATATAGATAGAAGAGCCGCTACCAAACTTTTGGATATATATTCTCAATTCAGAGCTTGAAAGTTTAGTGACGATTTTCAATTTAGATGGTTGAAAATATGGGTGTTTATGGGACGGGTTTATCTGTCCCTAACTCGACCCTAATTTTTGATTGGGCCAATTCTATGGATCCAAACTTGTCTATAGACACGAAGAGACCCGATGATGTGCGGGTCTCAGTAAAACCGGGTCTGAGTATGATAGGACCGGGTTGACCTGATATATAAGCTAAATATAATCATGAAATGATCATATAACAATGTTTCAAAAGAAAATAGTCCATACAATTAATAAATATATTGCATACAATAAAATATCTCTTAATATATGCAATATTTTTTACTTTTTTAAAGTTTGGGACATTACTAAACCAAGAATAACATTATATCACTATATAATTTTATGTATAGAATGTATTTTAAAGGTAAATGGAGGAAACTTAGACTCAGAAACCCAATTTAAAAATGAAAAAAATAAGGTTAGGACTTTAGATAATAGAAAATCATAAGTAATAAATATTATATTTATATGTAAAGGGCGGGTCGGGTAACCCGAAGGTTAACCCGAACCCGTCCTCGATCCGATGCCGGGGCAAAAAATGAGACCCGGTTTGGTTCTATTCTTTATTGTAGGATAGGAGCGGACCCGGCCCGAGTAAGACGGGTTGGGACGGGTCAAGGGACGGACCGAGTCTTAAACACCCCTAGTTAAAAATGAGGGTGATGATTATTCTCAGTAAGATAAGATGAAAATAGAAGATGATATTAGAGAAAGAAAGAAAACCATATATAGATACATAGAAGCTACCAAGAGTGTTTGGGAAACGCATTTTATTATTAAAAAATACAGAATAGGCCTAATTAAGTATATATTTATAAAGCTAATTTAATCTAACTATGACAGAATACTCAAATATAACGCTGATTAAAGCTAATTATAATAGAATAATAAAACTAATTTTATAACGGAAATTAATTATTCTAATAATTATATTGATGAAACCAGGTTATTATGGATGATTCAGAAGAAGGTGTGAAGAGTTTCTTTTTTTAAGAACCGTGATATTCTTACTGTAAACTGTGGTACATTTGCGGTACCACGGTCTCTTTGCGGTTTTGATTTTTTACTTTTATCTTTTTTTTTTTTTTATAGTTTTTTATTATTTATTTTATTATTATATTTATTTTTATTTATTTATCTCATTAAATAAAATATAGATTAAGAAATACAATAAATGTGTATTTTTGGAAGAGTTGACATAAGCTTTTTATCATCATTATTCTATTTGGATGCTAATAACCAAATATACTATTTCATTCACAGTTTCTGGACACACAGTTAATCTCGTGTTAACAATCATTGTTTCATTGTGATGCAAATAACCAAATTTATTATTTCATTAACCCTTAATGGACACACAATTAACCTCGTGTTTATAATATTACATTTCACGAATGGTTAACATAAATTTCATGTGATCATTGTTCTATTTGATACAATTACCAAATTTACTATTTCATTAACCGATAATGGATATGAAATTAACCTCACAAATTCAATTAACCAAATATTCTATTCTGTTAACCGCCAATGGATGCACCATTAACCTCATTTAAAAATATGTTCATCGTTTTTTGGCACATAATTAACCTCGTGTTAACAGTAATAATTAACACAAATTTCATGTGATTATTTATTATATTTCTTAATTTGTATTTTTATTTAATGAGATAAATAAATAAATAAAAATAAATATAATAATAAATAAACAAATAAATAAAAAATATAAAAAAACAAATAAAATTAAAATGACACTAAAAAAATTAAACCACAAACAATGATTCATTTGTGGTACCACTTATTGTGGTACAAGAAACATCATTGTTTTTTTAATTCATCCCGTGAGCACGGTAGGGGGTGAGGTTCAGTCACCCCTTTTCCTCTTCCTCTATAGAATTGCTAATTAAGAGTTTGTCTGAAATAGTTGTGAATTTTTAATTTTTAAATATAAATATTAAAATAAAATATATTTAAGATTTAAATAGATTTTTGACTTAATTTTAAAATATTTTTAATTTATTTTTTAAAATTCAAAGAATTTTTTTATTATAGTTTTTACTTTTTTAAAACATGTCACACCTCCATGTACTATCACAAATTTCATGCATTTCTTTTTTTTTCGCCTTCCACAATTGTTTTTAACACTTAACATCATCTATCATATCACTATTGTCACTCGATATCCTTTATTTTTCATATCTGTCTTCCTTTTTTATATTATTTCTATTGTTAAAATGAAATCCATGACATCTTTAAATATGAACATTTGTTTTTAGTAAGTTAATTTAGACAATATACACATATATATATATATATAACTAAAATAAAAAGGTTTTTAAATATGTAAGTATAATATAAAATTTCTTTTCTTTTTGTTTTGGGAGGATAGCCACGTGGTGATGAATTTTTTTTTCTTGATAATTGGGTGTTAATGTAATATTGTAACTATTGAAGTAATTTCTTTGAGTTTCTCATTGCATCATATTCATAGGTATATATGTAGGAATATGGCCATCTCTATTAAGTCAAATTAATTATTTTTAGAAATGATCATGAGTTTGGTAGATTCATGGTCGGCCCAATATTTATAGGGACTTAAAGCAAATTTTATAATGAGACTTTTTTTATCCTTCAATCTCTTATCCTTCAATATAATATATTAATGTATGTTTGTTAGAATATTTTTTTAAAAAATAATTATTTTTTAAATATAATTATGTATTTAAATAAATAAATCTACTCACACTGAAATAATAGAGTCTAATCAAGTAAAGTAACATGCTTATTTATATATACTCACTAAAGAACAAATTTTACACTCAACAAAAAAGAGATGTAGAGAGTAAGAGAAAATATGTATTATCACTGTAGCATCATTAGAAGAAGAAAAGACAAAACAAAAAGAAATAAAGTAAGTGATGAGACAAATAAATGTTAAAAATGGATAGAATTAATTATTAATAATGATTATTTATGAGAAAAGAGAAACCCGTGATAAAATGGGATTTGGATTCTGTGCTGTCCAAAATGGGTGCTGTTGGTGCTGTTAAAAAATTTGGGCTGTCCGATCTTAATCGGACGGCTCAGATGCCGAGATGCTAAATCAGAATTAAAAAAGCATCTCGACATCTGAGCCGTGGCCTAGATTTTTCAACAGCACCAACAACACCCATTTTGGACAGCACAGAATCCAAATCCGATAAAATGAGGTCTTTTAAAAAAAACTCAGTTACTTTTAATAAGTTAATATGACTTACTAAATAATTATGGGTCGCAATTTGGTACCCTCCCATTAGAGAGAGTTTTGGTACCTTCTTGTCATTTTTTATTGAATAGGTCAAAATTACGTAGGAATAAGTCGTGTACTCCGTCCTAAATTATTTCGAAGACATAAAATAGATTTTAAATGAGACATATGTGTATTGCAAATGAGAATGTGAAAAAATGGGGGAATACAATAAAAAATACATGATAATAGTTATAGGGGGTCAAAAAGTCTTTTCAAAAATTAAAAATACAAATTCTAATAGTTAAATATTGTCCTATAAGTATAAAAATACTAAGATCATTTAAGAAAGTTGAGAGAAATTGATTAAATGATTAAAGAATGTACAAAAACCCTCTGTCACGAGAGAGTACCCTAGAATTTCCCAATAATTATTAACTTATTTAAAAAAAATAATAGTAAATAAAATATTTCTTAAGGACCTAAAATAAAAATATTTTTTAGAGGCCTAAATCGAGGGTTTTATTCGCTTCATGGTTGAGCCGGCCTTGAATAGATCCAATAAACCCAATCATAGATTTTCCTTCAAACTCTCTCCGCTCTCCTCCGTGGCGCATAATTTCTCTAGAAACTAAATTCATTCATTCAATTCAATAGTGAATTAACATGTTTAGTTATAAATGTAAATACATAATAAAAATAACCTTAAAGTAAACCAAACACAACGAATAACATTTACGTACGCGTCAGACAAACAAAAAGGGCCGCTCCTTCTCACGGCTTTTCTTTGTTAGAAGAAGAATCAAACTCATCCAATCCTTATATGCATATCTACCTCGCAAACAAACAATTAATTCGCTTATTCATTGGTCCCTCCAAGGCTCCAACGGAATTGGCTTCTCTCCTTTGCTGCGCGTTTCCAGCTCAGGCTCTGGATCGGACGGTCTGAATTTGTTAATCGTTTTTAAGAAATATGGGTTACATATAAAATCTGGACCGTCCGATGGCGATCAGATGATTCAGAACCCGGGTAGGAGAGAAGCCGGATTGGGCTCCAACACTTTACATTACATTACATGAAATATCTGTGTCCTTTCCGTTTTAAAAAAAAGAATATATATATATATATATATATATATATATATATATATATATAACTTCAAGTACTCAGCCTTAGGAAGCTGCATGTGAAAAAAGTCTATAATAACAAATTTACTGTGAAGTTAAAATCCCTCATCCCTGCCTTTCTATGCTAGTTCTAGGTTTCTTTTCGGTGTTGGATGGATTATTAATTAAAGATCTATATATATATTTCAATTTTTTCTTTCTTTCTTTCTTTCTTTTGGAACCTACCATGAAGAGTTGAAGACCTAGCTAATAACGTACGAAATGATTTCACGCGGAACTTTCTACATACTCTTAGTATTATAATCCTTTTAATTACGGTTCACTTAAAATAATAAAACTAAAATTCCCTCTAAAGCAGAAGAAAAGAAACAAAAAAGAAAACCTTATAGGCTTAATTGCACTTTTGCTTTTCCTATTATCATCAATCCGCAATATTAGCTACCTAATAGCTACGCAACAGCTATGGAAACATTCCGTAGTTAAAATCGATAGCTATTCCCTAGCTATTCTGCTGCACCCTCCTCCAGCTCTACAAAGGATCCGTGCTGCACCACCCCTCTGGCCTCTGTCACTGCCATAATTCACGCCTTCACTTATTTTGGCACGTATCCCCATTTCAAGTTCAACTTCTTCACCTATACTTTAGCAAACCAAATTTTTTAAAACACATTGAGAGCTAACATAATAACTCATAAGTATAGTGATGGAGCTAGATCACACCTTTTATAACCTTAATCAGTGAGTTTTCAAATTGTTTAGCTTTAGTGTATATATTGTCATATATAATTTAATTACCCAACTCCCATCATCAGACATGCACACGATAATACGATATGTACCTTTTGATTAATTCTCTCAGCATATAATATACTGCCCTTGCATACTTTAATATGGTTTTGTAATTTTGCCCGTTTAAGTTTTCAGTTACCAGTACCACTGTGCCCCCAAATATATTAGAATTAACCCAAGCGATAATAGTGAAATGCATGTAATGTAATTAATCCAATCTTTGGTGACCGTCACTCTGATTAATTCCTTTTAAATAGTACTCGGTTAAATACTTGTATATATTCGGAATTAGTAAGCCATGTATTTTTTTATTAATTACATATCATGGACAACTTTATAGTTATTTCGACTTAATCATAATTAATTAAGACTCTTTATCCCTTCTTAAGTGTGTTTAATGAAATTAATATAGCGTATATGCTAAGTCTAAAAAATAAATAACTATATAAATATTTTATATTGTACACCCACTTGTACATAAACATTGCTGTACATTTTCCTCTAGGCTTCAAAGGAAAAAAAATACAAAAAAACTAAAGTAGTCTAAAAAGAGAAAAGAAATTCACATTTGTTAGAAATTGTCATGAGTGGGTGTACATCAACTTTTATTAGTCTAAACAAAACAAATTCACATTTGTTAGATAACAATTGTACATCAACTTTTATTTTATTATTTCAATTTCATTTAATTATTTAAGATGACAATTATTCTATTTAATTACCGAATCGAAATTTGTAACAATTGTATATTTTATTTTATACTAATTTAAAGAATAACTCGATAACATAAACATTGGTGTACAGGGGAATGCAATGAGGTTTTAAGACCTCATGGTAAACAATTCAACCCCACACTATAGGCAAATCCTAGTGGGTTCAATGTGAATGATATGAAATAACAATATTAATCTTATTATCACGTTTTTTAATTAATGAGACCCCTTTAGATTACAGACACAAGTCTTTCTACAATAGATATAACGATAATAATGATCTATTAAATCCAATTAAAGTTTTCTTTATTGTTTTTCTCCTTCGGGTCTAACCTTTTGTCCTAATAGGTTTTGTTTGGACGGTTTATATTTTATCAATTATAGTCAGCCAGGAAAAGGCTTCCCATTCTCTGTGGTGATCGTAGTTTTTGCCTTTTCTTTTCTATTGCACAAAAAAAATCAAAAAAATAAAGAAGCAGTAATTGAGTTCAAATTAAAGATTATTCAAACCCTGAAACCTCCATTGCTATCCTAAGCCATTCAAGACTATACATTTTAAAATTGGGATAACGATTTGACAACCCCCAACTTAGATAAAAGGATTTTGCGCGAGTTTGAGCATGTAGGCAATTTCTTTTAAGGTAACCCAAAATATAAAGTACTCAATCATAACAAAAATTCTCCCGATTAAGGCTGAAGGTTTGGAATCATTCAAACGTAACAGTTGGAATTCGATATTCGTTGTGTACACTTATATATCCTTCTTGTAACGCACTACTCTGTACTTAAAGGGTTAAATAATATTATTCTACAGCAAAGTTATCTCTTCTTGTGTATTTCATCTGTCTCCTCAATATATATGATTCAACTTCACGAAAGAAAAACGGTTAGCGCAAGACTTACTTGTTACTATACCATATTCCAATTCATTCTTTTAATACTCATTTTCCTCGCTTATAGAAATTAACTCTTTTTATTTTATCTAGTTTCGATTAAAGAAATTCTCATCAGATATATATCATATGAACATTATATGTATATGTTTTCTCGTGTCGTCGTTTTAAAATTCCACTTTATTTTATTTTTTTATTCTCGATCGGCTAATTAATTAACATTGTTCAAACACAACCTAACTTCGAAATTATGACGCATGACCTTTGAAATTCAATAAGCACTTTGGGTGCTGAGCCTCATTTGGAAGGAAATGGTGACCCTAGAAAATTCAAGCTTTGAATATGAGGTTCGGTGAGTGCATTGGTGTCCCTAAACGTCGTTTTAGAACTTTTTCGTATTTGGATAGTGGACTTTCATACATACTCATAAGCGATATAAATTAAAAACCGTAGGTAGTGAACTAACAAAAAAATATTCCTCATTGGCGAGCAGCTAGCTAGGTTGTTTTATAATTTGGGTGAGCAAAGAGAAAGAGCACCATTCATAAAGGATTAAATTAAGAAATCAATTTTCTAAAAATTGACATATAAATAGAGAAAGTAATTGAAAAATTTACGCGATAGTTACCAAACAATGATTAATCACAGTGAAAGTGGACTGCAAGTCGACTTTACCTGCAAGGTCAGAATTCAAAAGTATCGTCATTCTTAAAAGGACTTTATCTAACTAGTAACCATCATCCCCGACCTGAGAATTAAACACGTAGCTATGTCTATGGGGATTCCTAGTCAAAGATAAAAAAAAATAACACGATAGCTCCACATGTGAATCTCTATGTGAAACATTTTTTCCTTAGAAACAAATCAGAAATACTACTATTGACTTTTCTTATTTTTAAGCTTTTAATGTTGATAATTTCTCGCGATATCTTATGATATATATAATGAAAAAGCAATTCATAAACTTTTTTAATTGTTTGTCACAAAAAGTTACACTTGCATGTGTTTGTGGTGATTTTTAGTAAAAGATTTTTATGAATCAATGTAGGACTTAAATCAAGTCCTCTTGGTAGGTTTTAAAATAATTTTATGCATTAAAAAGTAAGAAGTAGGAAAAGAAGAAGAACAAACGTTAAAATAAACAACAAACTTGAAAATTAAAGGATATAAAGAAGTAGATTAAATGTAAATGACGAATTTCAGACTAAACATACTTTAGAATCTTCTCAAGTTAGCCAGTATTATTTGAATGTGTGTAGACAACATGTTTTTCGAGTAATTTCCAAGTATACAAAGTGAAATTGTGCATTTTACTTCTGACTTACCCTATTTAAGTAATTTTAGACTTTTCTAAAGCAACGATAAACTAATTAATTTACAATTGACACGTACGACATATTTCTAACTGTCTAATCTCAAATTAACCAGGTGTCTCTTCTTCGCTTGATTCTTGGCCCGTGTATGCTATTCTTCAATTGATCTCTTTATTGAAAAACTTTGTAACTATCTTGACTTGAGTTTTTTCCTTTCAAAGTCTGAATTTATGTTCATCTTCTAAAAACTAAGTCTTAATCACTGACCAATTTATCTTCATCTTCCAAAGATGTGTGAAAATGCTTCCAGTTTTTTGAATTCTATTTGAAAAAAAATTATGTCTTGATAATTTTTCCATAAAAATTCCTTCTCTTTTATACTTTTATTCGAAAACAATCAAAGAATGGATACTTGATTTTTCCGAAAAAGCCATGTCTCTTTATTACAGATTAATTTTCAAATTTCTACTCGAAAAAGATATCTAAAAATGACAAAAATGTACATCAATTTTAACTTAGTTAAAAATTTAATTTGAAAACAACATGCATTTCATACTAATAACTTTTAAATCTCTTTTTAGATTCCACAAGCATAACCTTTTTTGAATTTTTTTAACAAAAAAGATTTTATCAAACATGAAAACACTTTGTAAAAATTTCTACCACCAACATTATGCAACTGTGGGAACCACATCATCACATACCAAAAACGCTAACAAGGGAAGATAGATTAAACTTTTTCATTGGAGGGTGGGGTTAAGTATGTTTGTTGAATTAAGAAACTAAACGCAATATATAATTGAGCTTACATAAAAACCACAATCCATGGTATGTACGTACTGTGATCGCGATAATATAAACAATTGCCTCTGAACTTCTATCATATAAATGGTATATATTTGGGGTTAACAAAACTCGTCTCATCCTACTAACTCGCCCCAACCCAAGCTACTCAGACCAGATCAGACCCTGATTTACATGAAAGATTAGGGTTAAATCGAGTCTTTTAACAACCCGACATTGGGTTGATGACGAGTTCGTGCCAATCTTCATATCACCAAATCCATCTCATATATATATATAGTATATATATATATTTATTATTTATAATTTTATATTACTTAAAGACTTGATATTATTTTATCTTTATGGGGATTTTTAATTTAACTTTTCTCTATGATAGAAGTTCTATCTACCTGTAAAGAACATTTAATACATAAAGTTATATAGTAATATAGTGATATTTTTCTCTTAACAATATTTAAAAGTTAATAAGCTAGAAAGTAAAAATTAATTTATTTTTATTTATATTTATTTGTTCCATTTCAAAAATTTATTTATTTTTATTTATCTGTCCTATTTAGAAATTCAAGAGAATATTGGTTACCCTTTTTTCACTTTTAGCCTTAATGAGAAAGAAAGATAATAAGTGGAGAAATTAATGATTAAAATAGAGAGATAGAATGATAAATTAAAAAACATAATAAATTGAAAGCAAGTAACACATTTATTGTATTTATTAATCTATGTGTTTTCATGTAAAGGGAGAGATAAATATGAATATAGTAGAAATCTATATAGAAGGAGATAAACTATATTTGTATAGTAAAAGACATATTTACATAAGTTATATCATATAAATTTTATTTTTGTTTTCTAGAAAAAAATATAATGTTAGGTAATTATAAGTTTATATTTTTTATAAAATTTAAAATTTAATTTCTTATTATATTTTAGTGATAAAATATTTCATTAAAAATTAAAATAAATAGTTAAGCAATAAATTAAATAATATAAAATAAATAGTAAAAAAGAGAATAATAATTTTATAACATTTTTAAATTAATTACAATACACACACATATATGAATTATTAGTGTGTATCTTAATTCGCTATATTATATTTATAATTGATATATAATAACAAAATTGTATTTGAGATGAACTAGTTAGAATAAAAAATTGTAATATTGACACCACTTATCCTTAGTGTCTGGCTTCGCCCCTGATTTAACCTATTTAAAATATAATATTGTAATAATCGATAAAGAAATCAAGAGCATAATAAAGAATATCTATGTGTATAATATAATAAATTATAAAGTTATTAAAATTTATTTTATTAAATTTTTAAGGGTTTAATAAACATACACTATTGGTGTAAAAAAATAAATCGTTATATAATGATGTGTCATTACGTCATATAATGATTAATATGAATATAACACCTCATGTATTATATTAAATTCAATAAATATTGTGATAATATATTATTGAGTGACAATATAAATTTTTTTATATGATGTGGCAACACATATTAAGAGCGTATTTAGCAAAACTAATTAAAAACATATTAAAAATTGAAAAACTAGTTAAAAGTTCATTGAAAGCGATTGATAAAATTAATTTAAAATTATAAAATCACATTTAAAAACATAATTAAAATAACAGACAATGGTGTGAGAGTTATTAAAAAATAAAATTATAAAAAAAAACAGTTAATAGCTAAAATAAAGAGTGTTTTTTAAAAATTAGCTCAAGTAGTCTTTAAAAAAATTAGTAATTACATAAAAAAATTATCTTATATATCAAAATGATTTCAACTTTAATCTCATTAAAATTTCTTAACAAAACACGCTAAATTAATGATTATATCCTAAATTTGGGGGTGGGGGGAGGTAGCTATTGTCATGACTTGGAAGTTGGAAGGGGATAGAAAACCACAAAACCTTGTGAACGCTTAATTAAATTGTGCTTGAAATTTCTAGTTTAGCTATGCAATTGGAACCGTCGAGAATGTGTTTTGCGGAACGAGGATTCCAAATTCTCCACCGGCCTCCTTTGACTTAATCCCCACAACCACAAACTATAACGAGTAGTGCTATTAACACACTATCTTCAACATACTCTTTGTGATTGATTAAAATTCACATGGGTCCACCAAATTATGTAGGTACCACTCCCAATATGATGGAACTCATTTGACTTTTAACCAATCACATGAAGTGTGTTGGAAAAAGTGTGCTAAAGAGTGTGTTGCTAGCACTTTTCAACTCTAACTGCGCCGTGTCAATGAAGCATTATATTATATTATATTATATTATATTATATTATATTATATGGCATTTGTTAATTAACCACAGGAATGAATGATCATTTGGTATTTGATAATTAGGCCAGCCACTCTCTTTCGAATACACGTTCGGTTGTTTGGGTTGCAACTGTTCAAGGATTTAAGGGCATGGTAGGGACCTTGTAATATGATGAGATGAGATGTGATCAAATTTTTGAATATGCTTTTTTAAAATTTATTTGGATTGTCTCCTCTGCCTTCCACTAATTTGTGATTTTCACGTACAAAAAAAAAAATGATGGGCTTAGGTAGTGATGATAAACATCCCCTCCCAAAAACAAACATAAACAAATTAAAGAAGTTTGACTCAATTAAGTTGATTGAAAGCAAAATGCATACTTCATAATAATAAGGTTTCTTTTATAAATAATTTACCATCTAACTACATTTCAATAAACAGAAAAAAAGTTAAGTATATACATGGGTAATTTTAAGTAATATAAAAAAATTCAAAATTTTAATAAATAATGGTTTACTTAATAAAATATATTTTGATAATAATAAATTAAAATATAAATGTTTATTTTTTATTTTTTGTAAAATTTCAAGAACAGTAATGTATGTATTCGTAAATATACTTTTTTTTTTTTCAAATTCGAATGTATTAATCAATTGATAATATTTTTGTTATTATCACTTTTTTTGTGTGAACTGTGAACCACATGTATTCTCTATGGGAGATAATCTTGCTTGAGTCGGAACATTAACATCTTAGTGGGGTTAGTTCTCCCAGCTGAATTTTTTTTTTAGGAATCAAACATGTATCACTTAAACGGTTAAACATGTCCCCGTGGGTATTTTTGTTATTATCACTATTCTCTAATCGAGAATATAAAAACAAGTATATATCTAAATACAATTATTGAAATTCTTTTCAAATGAGTAATCAAACCACTCCAAGTTAACCATCCCACTCATGGATTAGCCGGTAAAAGTTCGAGCGCCCTAGATATGCAAGAGCTTTACCATCTATAAATATTACATCTAGATGGAACTCAAACATATTGTCTCTAGCCCGTGGAGAATACGTGTTATCTTAAAAAAAAAAAAAAACCACTCCAAGTTAATGGCCATCTAAGGTGTCTTAAACAATAATTTCTCCTTTACACGACTATCTTATGCATATTCTACTCCGAGATTAGATTTGTGACACTACAACTTATAGATCAGAATGTGAAACCATGTGGCCCCTGGCACTTGACACGCAAAGATGACAAGTGATTATATTTTAGTATATATATTTTTTTGTTTTTGGGGTTTTCTTGCTTTTTATTCATAGGTGAAAGCTTCACTGCAACTATTTTGACCAAATAGCAGTGGCATCGGAATGACATCAATCACAGCCATAATAGTACCAATTCACAATTATAGAGAAACCGTGATTCGCATGACCAACACCCATGATTCTTGGCTACACACACATGGGACTCACATTTTAAAAAAGACGAATATATAACCAAACCATCCCAAAAATGATGCTCTCTGCTGAATCCCATCTCTTAGCAAAGTTATTAGGGATTATTTTTATATCTTTGTTTTTAAATTTGATCCCCTTGGCAAATCACCGTTTCCATGTGATATTCTTAGCTTTTCTCCACCCTTATCACCAACATAATCATAGTTATGTGGCCTGAACCTAACACAAATTGATCTAATTTAGAATACTATTCCAGATGGAAAGCATGTAAGATGCAAAGTCTTAGAGCGGTAGAAAGTGCATTGTTATTGAGATCTAATATATTTTTGCTATGTTAGCAAATTAAAGAGTTAAATGTGTATATATAATTGGACGAATGAGTAGAGTTATTTGCACCACATATTACCTATGTTCAAAAGTAAACTAAAGTCACATTATGTTGATTATGTGATGAGCACTTCCCACTTTGTTTAGGCTCTTTTTTTATTGTTTGTTTCCCTTTTTTTCTTCTGGTGGGCTAATAATGTAGTCTATAATGAATCAAAATCTTATGAGAGAATCATTATTATGACAAAAGGGAAGAGAACAATGAGCATGAGAAATGGATTCAAAATTAGCAAAAGTTGATGTTGAGATGAGGATAGCCATTGAAACCTAATAGTATTGAGTCAATTGATGGCCTTGTTTTAAGGGGAAAGAAAATGTCCTCGAAAGTTACATACCCACCAAGAAAAGTAGATAACTTAGCAGTGGATCGAGAGGTATTGGGGAGAATAAAGCAAGAAACAAATCCACTTCTCCACTAAGAAACCCACACGGCTATGTAAAAGCTTCAAGGAGAAAATAGAAATACATAATAAAGATGGAATTTCCGTCACAATGGTGTGTCTCCAAACCGTGTCTAGGATGCTTTTGTGGCAAGAACCAACGATCAGTTTGAATTGATGAGTATTTGGTTCAAAGATTAATAAAACACAAACTTAGAGTAAAGTGAAATCAATAGGTATTCCTATTAACATCAACAACTATGGTCCTTAAAGTAATAATTTCTAAACAAATTATGCAATTTGAACACAATTTACCTATAAGACCATGGTATCCGTGCTGCACGTGGACTTGAACTTGCTAGTACTTGAGTGTCAACTCACTCATGCAGTTTTGCTTTATTATGTGTTTTTTTTTTTTGGTAAAATATTATGTGCTTTACTACTCGTATATACACAAAACGGAAGCTTTAACCTTTTTTCACCCTTGGATTTTGAATGAAAAGAAAATGAATTAATGAAAATATACCAAGCAAAACAAAAGGACATATTCTAATGGGTCAGGGTTTCTTCACATTTACTGTGGTGAACAGAGATTCGTATAATACCAATACAGATACATGGCAGGAACATGTACGGTATGATTTCTCGTGATCTTTAATATTCGAGAGTCAAATTCGGAGACAACTCCTGGCGATATGAACTGATGGAAACCACAGGATCTCTGTCCAGCTTCAACTCTTAGCTCAAGTGACCTGAAGAATAATCACTCTACTCATTGTAGAATTATGCAAAAGGGTTTACGTTCTACAATCTAAAACCAAAACGTGAAAACTAACACTCTAGTTGAAAGTGGATATGTAAGTATTGCCCCAAGTTCCAACTACATCTCAATTGCTTAAGGCTATGATTGTTTTATAGTTGAGTACTGATAAAAAAGTCCTATTGACTGTTGCTTTGAGAAAAAATGAGTTTAGAAACATAAAATTAAAATGTAACCAAACCAGCTATTAGTTACATGCCATAAATACATAGTACATTGGTATCGACTCAACACGGGCCATTTAAAAATGAAATACTGCAGGATATAAGTACCCACGGTGACTTGGATCGTGTGAGGTGTGTAAATGCAAATTTGTACAAGTCCCATTGCTTATTTATCATTCAGCTTTTTTTTTGGTCAATATTTATCATTCAGCTTATAACACCCTATTGGTATTGGAGCATTAGTTGCAAGGAATGTACGTTTTCCAGCTTAGGATAGCTTAGGATAACGCAAATCAACAACAACAATTAAACTGAACACAGAATTTTACCAAACAAATTGAAGGAGCTGTATGCTATCACTGTAGTATGATGTATTAAAGGATATGACATTTAGATTTATATTTCTCTCCATAAGCTAAAGCCAATCAAGAAATCTCGCCTCATAACTCCTCTAATTGTCCAAGGGAAGATAAGTATTTGTCTACGGTGTTTAGAGTTTCTTGATCAATTTCAGCAGTTTCAACCAATTTTGGTAAAGAATAATCCAGTTCTTTTGCTGAGGTCGAATCACTTTCAGCAATTTCAATGTCATTCCCTTCATTGTCTTTAAGTTCTATTATGTCAGAGCCAACTTCCAAATTAAAGAGTTGGGACTTCATCTCCAAGCACGAATTCAAATCCTCCTCACTACGAGCTTTGTTAATTTTATCAATAAGATCACTTGCGGCAGATAACCTTTCATCCCAACAAATTTTTACCGTTTTTGAAGCTTTATTAGGTTCTTCATCAACTGGTTTATTGATGTCATCATCCACTGCAGACATCTTAAGCTTCTTTAATCCTCTATCTACAAGTTGCTGTATTCTCATCCTCAGACTGTCACTTCTCATAGAGTTTGATCTTAGCTGCAATTTCAACCCCGTGACCATTATGTTATTGTCGTTTTCCATTGAAGAAGTGGTAGACTCTGATGCAAAAGTCATACTGTCATCCACAGACTTCGCAGACAATACTTCTTCCAGTAGTTCTACATTTTGCATGTATCGGTCAAAAGTTTCATTTTCAACTTCAATATTTTGCTCCTTGTATTCCTTTAACTTGGAAAATCTCCATTCATTTATAGCTGCAGCATCCTGTGATGACTCAAAATGCTATCACAACCACACAGCATGATGTTCCCCAGGACAAATTACACTTAAATAAGCATTGTTTGTGTGTGTCTGTGTGTGTACCTTTCTAGTTAGTGGCTTCTTTGAACGAAGTGAAAGGTTCAAATTATTGAACTGGGCAAAACTGTTGGAAAGCTGTCGAAGTGATGCAACTCTACTTGCACTTCTGTAAAAAAAAAACAGAATATGAAAAAGATGCTTGCAACTTAAGAACTTGTAGGTGAAGCAAGGTAACTAGAAGAACATGAAGTTCAAGAAAATTAGTGCTGTAAGAAAACAATATGATGCAAAATAGTAAGATGTTTGGCAGTGAAATGACATACATAGAAACTTCAAAGAAAACATTTATAGATATGTAAGTGTTATAAAAACATTTAGTGAGTTAACTCTAAACCCAACAACCACTTCAATAAAATTTGAGTATGATAGTATAAAACTATAAATAGTTTTGAAAATTTGGTACAATATATAGAGCATTTACTAACGGCATACTTTACGTGACATAAAAAACGAATAAACTCCAGCCATTACACAGTCCGGCCATGTTTCCAGCAAAGAAGATAACAAAGCTACACTGCAGAAAAGAAAATTCTTGCCTTTTTTTTTCTAACTAAACATTTTGTTTGCTCCTTCTTGCGTAATACAGACATGTTTAAAAATATAAAAGTATAAAAATGGATAAGATCAAAATTTGGGGCTATTATCCCCATAACTTACGTTGATTGAGATGTTTCTAAGGATGGGTGATCAAGTGGAGTAGCAATAGAAGATGGTGTCTTGTCGAGTGAAGTTGAATTTGCTTTCAAAACTGCACTCACCAGAAGACAAGAAAAGGTGCAGCCAGGGTGTGGGGTAAAATGCTGTTAGGATCTTTACAATATGAAAATTTACAATTAACAGAAACTATACAGATCTTCTAACCTTGCCAACAGAGGCATCCTATGTTTGTTACTTTTTTTTTCTAATTTTTCCTTCTTAATGAGTGGTAAAGAGGTTCTATTTAGGATGCCACTAGTTAGTAGTGCTTGTACTTATTCTTCTAAACAAAAGAACTAAAGAAAAATCTATAAAAAGTATCTGTGTACTTAAGCAAGCTTATAAAGTTTAAATATATAGGCTAAGCATGTTAGATCAGAAAGCCATCATGTTGTGGCATTACCCAATAACCTCTTCTATAATAACTCAAGTACCAGGGGAATGATTTTATGTCCTGGAGTAAATAGACAACATATATGTCATTAAGTTTCCTTTTTCGTTTCAAGAAAAATATCCATTTATTAATTATTTAACTCAATTTTAGAAATTATTTTCATAATTTCATTATATCTGTAGTTAATATAAAAATGTTAAAGGTAACAAGTTATCTGCATAAATTTTTTTATTTCAATCATATGTTTTCCCCATCACCATAAAATATGACCTTCCAAGGAGCAAGAATGGAAAAGGGAAAAAATTAAATAAATCTTTGAGCCAGCATCAGGTTTACATCTTTGAGTCAGCATTTGAGTTCCTTTTTCCCCATAGGAACAGACTTAAGAAACTGTTTTCTGATAGCATAAAAAAACACGGACTCAATTTTATTCTTCTCCCTAGCAGATGTATAGGGCTTTCATTTGTAAAGGGAAAATGAGTAATAAATCAAAGATTTTATGATGTGGAAACGCCTCATTATTCTAATAGGCAAAGTTTTGACACAATAGTATATTGCTAGCCAACGTCATCAATGTCTCATACCAAATTTAGCTACCTATTTGGAGCATATACTTCATCAATATCAACAAATTTGAAGAAGAAAAAGCTTATCTTCAGTCATTGATGATATAGCAGGGATTATCTGCACATATCTGAGCATTATCCCTACAGAGACAAGCAAACTTTTCAATAATACTTTAATTTCTACAGTAAACACTTCTATATCACTCCACTTGAAATTTCAAGAATCATAGTTATCAATCCCGGATAGTGGCACATAGCGGGATGATCGCTATTCTGAATTTTATGCTATGGGTTAGGTAATTTATACTGAATTTATATGCTACAGGTTAGGTAATTTATACTGAATTTATACTGCCCAGTGAAAAATGTAACCCGAATAAGAATGAACGTTTGGGTCTTTGAGGAAAAAAGAAATGGCAAAGGAGTGGGGTACAAAAATGTGAAAGGAGGGACAAGAAACAGGGGGAAAAAACCTGACTAAGCTGCTGGACAGCAGCAACAGCAACATAGAAGCTTCAAAACAGAAGCAGAGGAGTCTCCGGAAGCCGCTGGAATGATTCGCCGGAGAGCCGCCAGAGAAAGACAGAGATGGTGGTCAAAAACAGAGGGTGGGTCGCGGGACTGAGGGTTGAGAGAAGAAGAGGGAAAATGTCGTGAAATAGGGGGAGAATAGAAGAAGTCCTTAAAGCAGAAGTTTTTTCACACAAAGTGTCTGAAATACCCCCATTAAAGCATTTGAATGGTCACTTTTTGAGGGCATTTTTGGCATTTTTCATTCCTTCAGCATAGCGGCCAAATAGCGCCGCTACGGGCTGCTATTTGCACCGCTTACCGCTTACCGTTATAGCGGCCGCTACAGTAAAGTGCGACGTTATGAAGCCTTGAATAGCGGCAGGGGGCCGTTCCGCGCCACTACGCCGCTATAGCGTGCTATAAACTACCCTGTCAAGAATAGAGAAAATTTGGTAAATATCTAGCTGGGTTATGTTTGGGCGGTGATGATTGATGACTGAGCTAACCCTAATATACACTCTTAAGTAGTTTATGAGCAGATTCTACTGCTTACACATGTGTTACACAGTGATCGATCTTTGTTACATCTTTAAGCATTTGATCTTCAAAGCATGAAATATGAAATGAATTTATCAAAACAAAAAACACTTAGCAAACTAAAAAATCCAAACCAATGGAGTGGTTTAAAAGATTATAAATAGAGTTTAAAAAAATCAATAAAAGCATAGTGTTTGAAGAGTTGGCACACCATGAATATGACATGGATTTTGATTTCTTGAACAGCAACTCTTGCACGATTCATATGGACACCTGCAATATTGAATAAACTCATCAAAACACCACAGAAGGAATCAGATGTATTAGAAACATATGGCATGACTCATAATATCCAAAAGAAATTGAATTCCATTCTTTCATAACAAGATAGTGCTCTCACTTAATCACTATTCACTATATATGCCCATATAACAAATATCATGTACCCGCAGACCTCATCTTCAGAAAAAAAAAGAAGTAAAATAAAATCGCAGAATTGTGTGTGTGTAAAATCAGTGATTGTTTGTAATCAATAATTGAATGTATTGGGTATTCAGCTGAAGCAATCATTAAGCAAAATGAAGCAGACATTTAACTGTAAATGTAGATTGAAACTATACTTGGTACGCGCAATAAAACTCATATGCCATCTTCCAAGTTTATACAAACTCATATTGATTTATGTAATAAATAAATTTGGTATCGTTTAGCAAATAATCCCAATTTACATGAGTTAAAACTTCATCTGCAACAAATTCAATATGCAAGCTTAAAACCTAAACTAAACCAGTTTGCATCAGAGGCGGATTCCGTGCCTTTGAACATGAAAGGCCTTTTAAGTTTAATCCAAATAGTGATTTCCAAATTAGAATATTTAATTTATCTCAAAATCATTCGTTGTGATGGTTAAAGCTACAACGCCAAAAAAGTTGTTGTTGATCGCCACTTCTGTCACCAGTGCTCCATTACATTCATTCAAAGGCATGTTTCAAACATACACAAACTGAAGAAATCGAAGGAAAATAGAGAAGAGGAATGACCTAGAGCGAGCAACATTGCCACACTGTCTGCACTTTGGCTTGTTTTGTCCGCGTTGGGATTTTGAAGCGACAGGCACGGCTTGGATACCTGTCTTCGCGTTGTTGACAGCCGCCATAACCGCCACCACACCAACTGAAATTTCAGCTAAGCGAACGCAAGGTCGCTGCTAGCTTTTTTCGAAGAAGGAGGAGAGGTAAAACCAGTTTTTTTTTTTCCCTTTAATTCCAAATTTCAGATTATTATTGTTGGATTGGATTTACTGTAGACTAGAGTTATAAGGCCCGGCCCATTTCTTGCTGATCGCTTATTTTAGAGAGTTGCTTTTTTGCACCCCCTTCTTTTTGTTTTTTTTTTTTTTCAAAAATACCTTCGTACACTTCCTCAGGGAGTTCATTTCCAGAGACCTCTAGCCTCAATTTGGTGAGGATGAAATGGAGGAGGGAGGAAAGAAGTGAAGAGAAATGCCCCTCCCATATGTGTTTGGTGATGAGAGAAATGGGATGAAATGAGAGGAGATGATTACACGGTTCATTTCTCTGTGATTTGGCCGTGAAATGGAGGAGAAATGGGCAATGAACAGGTGATAATCGATTTTCATGTTACCCATCATAAAAAATCGATTTTCATGTAAAAAAAAATCGATTATTTTGTTACACAATGTCATAAAAAATCGATTTTTAATGTCCCATAATCGATTGTTGACAAAAAAAATCGATTTTTTTAATAATCGATTTTTTAAATCTTTTTTTCTTTTATTTCACACACATTGTTCTCATACCAAATAACTTAAAAATATTTGTCTCTTCCATTGCACACCTATTTCTCTCACACCAAACAACATATTTCTCTTCCATTTCACACATATTTTTCTTCCCTATTTCTCTCCTTTCCACTTCTCTTTTCTTATTTCTCTTCTCTCTATTTCCCTAATTACACCAAATAAAGAGCTAGAGTTCAAGTTCTGGAAAAATAAATGACAAAAATAACTTCCTGAATAAATTAAAAAAAACTTTTAGATATTAAATTTCGAAAGTATAACTTTCCAGAAATTTATGGTTTAAAGTTCACTTCCAGCGGGTTCCAGAAATTTACTTCTATCAAAAGTAAATGCATTTTTTTTAAAAAAAAAAATTGTGCTTAACGACATTTAAAGACAAAAAGGGTGTATGTAATTTTGAAAAGAGGGAAAAAGGGTGGGTGTGCAAATAGCAAAAGGATGCTAAAAGCAACTCTCTTTTTTTTTTCTTGGTCGAGAACTCTCTTTATTTTATCAGCCCATATATTTTGACATTAGCCGTTTTTGGGCCATGTTACTAGGCCCTACCCGTGTTTCTTACATGTCACGTTCAGCTTGGTCCACGAACGTTGACAAAAAAAAAGCTTGGTCCACGAACAGCTGCTTGGTCTTTCTACCAAAATAAAAGTTAATTGGCCTATTTGCTTGTAATTTTTTCTGAAAAAGTGTAAAAATTATATTTAAAAAAAAAAACTAAAAGTCTGAAATAATAATTTAATAATTCTTATAGATTAAGAATAACAACTAGTTAAAAACTATTGTATAAAAGCACATTTTTTTTATATGTATCTAGCCATTCAAAATCAAGTTCAGGTTGGTCGTTCCCAATGAAGTCAAAAGAGGATGTCTTATGCATACTCAAGTCGAGTAGAAAATATGTGGTTTATAGTTGTTGTAGATTCAACAATTGAGATACAATACAAGGCTATTGCAAATACACTTCGGGTCACTTTTACAAAGGACTTGGCATTTGTTTAACCATCTAACAGTTAGCTTAAACACCGATTAAAGGAAAAAAAATAGAATATGTTTCTACAACATACATGAGATTGTACAATATATACTCTCCCTCAATCTCAATAAATATCTCTCCAAGTTCGTTGGCTTAAGCTTGTGTGTTGTGTAGGTGTGGAGTATGAGACAGTCTCAAGATATTTTTGAAACGCGTTCTAAAAATTTGAATTTACATGAATTAATAATGCATGCTAATTTTTGAATTCTCAAAATCCAAATATTTTGCTGAATGGGGTTTAATCTTTGAAATTCTCCTGACTCAATTCCTTACTGTAACATTAGCATCCCCATAGAGGGGTTTTACTTGGCTTTGAAGTTGGTGTAGACTTGTAGCTAGCGGAGAACCACAAGCAAAGAGAAAAAGAAAGCTTTTCAAAATTAGTGGAGTTTGGGGGGACCTTACACTGTTTAGCTTGGAAGCAATAAGTACAGCTTTGTGTTCTATGCTACGAGTGTGGAAGTGCAAATGGGATTTTTCTCTTTCTTTGTCCTAACTCTAGGCGACAATGAAATTAGATTCTGTTTAGAAAGAAAGAGATCGCGAGAGAGAGACTCATATTGGACCAAAAATAGTTACATTCCACGTGTAAACCATCAATAAAAAAAAAATGCATCCCAAATTCCATGACCATTCCGTGTTAACCATTAAAAAGTGAAATTACACAGACACCCCCTATGGTTATTACATTTACACTACACTCTTTATTTTACAAAATAATTCAAGTTACCTTGCGTGGTATGTAATGAAAGAAGTATGCATGATTTTTTTTTCTAAAAAAAATACAAGTTAATTGGGAGTGTAAAATTATATAAATGATATTTGTAAAAGTTTTCAAACATAAATGTAATAAGCACTGACTTAAAAAAGTTGGTGTAATTACTATTAAAATAAATATTACTACATTATCCAGACAAATTTTACTCACAGTTTCGGATTTTGGAGTAGTTGTTTGGAAAGGATTTTCTTTATCTATCACTCCTATCATAAAAGTTAATCTCATGATTATGATCATGAAATATGTCAATTAAAAACTTAAAAAAAATTAAAGACTAAATAACTCATTCCTTCATCTTTGCTTTGCTATGAAAAAAAAATCTGCGGATGAAAATGCTAAAATTTTGAGAACAACTAAAATATACACTTTTTTTATATTTTACTTTGAACATTATCATAAAAAATGTCCAAAAAACCAAACATATGTATATCATCGATTGTGTTAATCAATTGGTTTTAAAATTATTTCAATTTAACCAAGTCATTTTATTCCGCTCAAGTTGTCTCTTAATGGACTGTGGGCTTATATTTAAAAAACAAATTTTAAAAAAAATATATTTTATGTTTTAATCTTCATGAAAAAAAAACTATTTTCAAAAGTATATTCAAACATGTCTTACTATTCAAACTTTAATGTCCCATTGCTTGCTAGTGACAATCTTCGGAAATATTGTTCATGATTATAAGAAAAGAAAAAAATTATATTTTCACCCTTTTAAATTTGGGGGTGTGAGAGTATAGATTAGGGAAAGTAGAGATGAAAAGATTTATATATATATATATATAAATAAATAAATAAGAACATAGTGAAATATGTGATAATTAATATAACGGAAAGAAAGATAGCCAGAAAATGAGGTGTGAAAAAATTGTAAAAATTGTGAGTGTGAAAATAAACTATGAAAAAAATATAGAACCTTTGTGTAATTAAATTAATCTATATAAAGAAAAAGGCCATTAGGATTGAGTTTAAATAATTTATTACGACTATAATATGTTCTTATTTATTTATGTTTTATTTCAGTTATTCATGTTTGAATTTCAACATTTGTTTAGTTAAGTAGGTGAATCACATTTGTCATGTTCTATTTTGTATATACGCCGCTCCACGCTCGTCTTTCCCACGTTTTCCGCTTAATTGATTTCTTGTTTCTTTGTGAGAAGATAAGGTTTCATTTCCTCCACAAAAATTGTAGTGGTAGGCCTATGAATTACATGGACACAGTTCATCTCAATATCACCTTCCTAGGATATGATATGATATGCTATGTGGTACAAAACATAAAAAATAAAGTACTATAACTGAAGGACTTTTTCTGAGCAAGCAAGATCAAACTTGAGAGATCCTTCCTCGTTGCTTTTGACATACTGATACATCTTTTATATATCACCTACAACATATTTTAGTAACTTCAATTGAGTAATCCTTATTTCTGATATGGTATGTGCATGTACCCAAATAATATGTATATTGACTTGGAACTTTTTATTTTATTTTAACCACATGTATAATATTCTCCATGTGAAAGATAATTTTATTTGAGTCGGGGAACATCCACACCATAATATTAGTTCTTTTAATAAATACTTTTTTCATTCATAATACTCTAACCATTTGAACCACTTCCTATGATATATTGGACTTGAACTGAAACGGGAAGCATTTAGCCATATATATCTATCTTCTGTTGGGTGGTTGGAAATCGCAGTTCCCACCGTGATTGTACCACGCAATTACCCTCTATTCAACTATGACTATTAATTGTCAAAGAACTAAATTCAACTATGACTATTTTCATTGTTATATAAGTGTGGTAAAGGCAAAATGTTAATCAATTAAGACTAATTTCATAGCTTCTGTTAAATAGTAATATTTTTTTTCTTCTATAAGCCAAATGAATTGAATGACCATTAGTAATATCTGTTCTTCTGATTACTCAAAAAAATCATTTTTTAATTCTCAAAATATTTAATGTATCGATTTTTCATTAATAAATCCTCTTAAATTTAATGGCACTCCTTTATTTGTTGGCATGATGATGACAGAATAGACTCTGGATGCTATCAAGAGAGTATCTTCACCGACTATAAGGTATCAATGTCAACAAGATTAAGATTCTGTATGCTTATTAATAAAATGTTACTATTAAGTTAGAAAGTAGAGAAGTGGTATGAAAAGTTGAACAGTTTTTTCAGAATTGGGCTGCCCCAAAAAAAAACAGAAATTAGAGAACGGTCCAAGACTAATAATGAAGGCAAAGACCTCCTACAAGCCACAGATTTTTCCCACCCAGAAATGGACCTGGAGCCTTTCTTATCATCTTGAGCAAATTAAACCAGAACCAAGAGAATATTGAAATTCTGAGATATTTTCACCCACGAAACCCAGTTAATTTGCAGGGGAAGACAGAGAACATAAAACCAATTAATGACTCGGTCGCTCACTAATAATATAATAATATCACGTGCACGCACATAATTAATTTTAAATCATTTTCGTTCAATTATTTAGTAAAAGATAAATTATTCATTTATAACTATTAATTTAAAATTAATTCTAAGCCGTGCATCACTAATTGGTAGGATTTGTCTTAAGGCTGCAATACTAAACCGCACATTAATTATCACTGCAAGAAGTTTTCTTACTAAAAAAGAAAGAAAGATCGAAGAAGAATTCAAGTACTAGAAAATCAGGTTTCATTCATCTTTTACAGTGTGTGCAAATTCCTTATGAAAAGTTTCAGTAACTTGGATAAAAGATGTAAAATTTGGGATTTATTTCATGTAAAGTAAAGAGAGACTTTATATGATAAATAAGGAATTATAACTATTGATTTAAAACATAATGGTTGAGATTTAAAAAACTTCATAATTTATCATTGAGACGCATGTATGTGATCACAATCTTATCGGTTAGTCTTGAAACTAACTGTCATAATTATTTACTCTATTCGATTCAAAATCATAGTCCTTCAGGTATGTTTGTGAGTTTAGAGGGGGAAGGAAATGATTAGAGAGGAAATTGAGGGGAGAACAAGAGGGGGAGACTTTATAGGATACACTTGAGAGATTCAAACTCCCAATACAAGGAGTGCAAAAAATTCCAATAACCCTCCCCTTCCATTATCTCCAAAAAAACAACCCACAAAACATATGGTTTTGACTGTCTTATCCATTAATTTCGCTCTCATTTTAATTACTTGCTAACAACTTATTTATTCTCTCTATTCAAAATAATTATTTTAAAAGAGTAAAAAAAATTAATTCTACGTTGAAAAGTTAATGGACAAATAAATTAAAAATGAAAATTTTTAAATGGACTTTTAATTTGTTTTTTTCTGAGAAATGGACTTTTATTTTGAACCGGAAGGAAGTAGTTCATTTCAGCTAATCAAACTTTAGGAAGAAGTATTCATTAAAGTAGTTCAATGTATTACTACCTTTATTGCTATTTATCTATCCCATAAAATAAAAATATACAGATTAAGAAATACAATAAATATATTAATTTAAATTAAATTTATTTTATTATTTCTTAATATATCTTTTATCTCTCTATTTTATTCATTAAATTTTTCACTCATTATTTTCTTATTAAAGATAAAAATAAAAAAAAATATAATTTATACTTTTTTTAATTTCTAATGAGACAAATAAATAAAAATATATTTTTTAAATAGTAAAAGAAAGGAAAGGATGTAGTAATATTCGCTAATCCACCTTCCAAGTTTACGGCCTTGTCGACCCTCCAAGAAGGTGAAGTGGATGGTTTGCCCTAAACACATTCTATTTACTTATATAAAAAAAAAAAAAAAACTTAATAATTCCTCAATATTAATTTATTAAGGGTAATTAAATAATATTATTATAAAATTAAGAATTACCTAATATTAATGTATTAAGATTAATTAAAATAATTCTTTTAAAAACTTCCTATTTCTATAATGACTTTTTTATGAATTTTAGTCGAAATTGATCATGATAGTTTAAATAAAAGTTTTGCATATAAAAATATTAAAAAATAAATTTAATAAACTTTTTTTTTTTAAATCATAGGCATCCCCTATTATCAGGAATAATCCTATTTTTCGTTTGCCGTGCCTTCGTCACCGTTAATGCTCCACATCCCTCCCGAAGAATGTGTTTAGTGGGGATCGAGTCCGGGAACTATTCCCAACAATCTCAGTCTGCGTTAACAATTGAGCCATAATTCTTTGATTTTAATAAACTTTTGTTTAAAAGAGTCTTATCTTCATTTGGATCTCAAAGAATTTTGGCCCGTCGAAGATGATCTCTTCGGTTTCAAGTGGTGAATAATCTCACTATGCTATCATGTTGCTAAACCTTGAGTTTAATCTAGTGAACCGGAAAAAATGGAGAACTAAATTATAATTATCAGAAAAATGGAGAGAAGGGGAAACAACCATATTAAATCCATGTCATTTTCTTTAAGCTTAGCCACATAATTTTTCTTTATTCTCGTTAATCCCCATGATCAAGACAATTAAATTACTGTAGATGGGTTTGTTGGTGGGTAACCGTTAAAAACCGAAGCCTACTGTGTTTTCTGGTTAGATAAGATAGATAGAACGGAAGAGGTGGAAACACGTAAGCATGTGTCAAACACAGCCAACTCGTTTTGATTTTTTGCACTTTTTCCACTTTTCAGCTTGGACCCACCATTGCTGTCAACTTCAATTCCCAAACTCGAGTAGCTTTTTTTAAAATAAAATAATAAATAAATAAATAAATAAGCACCAAACCAAATCATCCTTCAGCGATTCCTACATATTCTGAATCTCCCTCCATCTTCTTCAACAGAGATACAGAATAAAAAAAATGGCTCTAACACTTCGTTCTTCAATTTCTTTCATTAATCAGAAAGAAACCAAAGTCCTAAAAGCTTTTGATGATGTTTCTGCCAAAGTTTCCTTTCCAAAAATCAAACCTTTTTTCCGTCTCCGAGCAAAGAGTTCCATGCAAGAATCACATCTCACAGGGAACAAGAACAATACATGGGAGAAGGTTCATGAGCCATCGATTGCTCATAACCACAACGATTCAACAAGAGTGCCAGTGTTTGTGATGCTGCCATTAGACACAGTAACAATGGGAGGAACTTTGAATAAGCCAAGAGCAATGAATGCTAGTTTGATGGCCCTGAAGAGTGCAGGAGTTGAAGGAGTAATGGTGGATGCTTGGTGGGGTTTGGTGGAAAAAGATGGTCCTTTCAAGTATAACTGGGAAGCCTATGCTGAGCTTGTGCAGATGGTTCAAAAACATGGCTTGAAGCTTCAGGTTGTTATGTCTTTCCATCAATGTGGAGGAAATGTCGGAGACTCTTGCAGGTAATGGAGAGTACTTATTTTCATTTACTTTTAATTTATAAAAATATATTTTGTGATTTTTTGTTCCCTTGTTTGATTTTGATGTTGAGAAAGAAAAAGCATAATCCTTCTCTGAAGATTTCATATATTTTAAGTTTCCTTATGATGATAGTCCTGTCAAATGGCTAATGAATTTTGGACTAATTATTAGCATATTTCTAGTTATATCTTTTTTCTGTTTTAGTGTCTAATCTTTGTTACCTTGAATTCTCCCATAGTATGCAATGACAGGCAGCAAGTAGAAAACAAAAATTTTTAATAAAATGAAGCACAGCTGTTACCTTCATAAATATATGGTGATACAGTTAATTGCATATTAAAAAATGAATACTATCATTGATTAATTTTCTTATTGCATTTTTTAGCATTCCTCTGCCCCCCTGGGTGCTTGAAGAAATCAGCAAGAACCCTGACCTGGTTTACACAGACAAATCAGGGAGGAAGAATCCTGAATATATCTCCTTGGGCTGTGATTCAATACCTGTTCTACGAGGAAGGACACCCCTTCAGGTCTACTCTGATTACATGAGGAGCTTCCGTGACAGATTCAGAGATTATTTGGGCAGTGTTATCATAGTAAGTACTGCACCAACTTATGCTTCAAATTTAGGAATAGTGGGCAGAGTATGGAAGAAAACTCAAGCTAAATTTTGAGATAGCAGTAGAGTCTTATTATCTTATTAAGTACATCATCAATCACACATGTTTATAAATGTGATGACCATATATTAGGATGGGTATCAATATGATGACTATCAAATCATGGTTCTAAAATTAGTCCTTTCACCTTTGAAGTTTCAACCATATCCATGAATCTATATAAGAGGAATGGAGGGAGAGCACTTATGATTGAGAATAAACTAGGACTGGATACATTTATTACCACATGTGAAGTTCTAAGACCAAATTCATTTGCAGGAAATTAAGTGGGGATGGGGTCCTTGTGGGGAGCTGAGATCTCCATCTTATCCAGAAAGCAATGGAAACCTGGAGGTTTCCTGAATTTGGAGATTCCAATGCTATGACAAGGTAATAAAAAGAAATCATAAAAAGGCATTAATTTTGAACTATTTAAAAAAAAAAAAATGGTCCCAAATCATGCTAATGTTACATATGTTTTATTACAACTAGACCATTGATCTATATTTTTGTGATAACAAGGACATCTCACACGACAATTCCAAATATCTAGTTGCTAAAATGACTTCTCCTTTTTTAAATATTTCTTGTGTGTTTACTAAAAAGACTTGTTTGTCATGCAGTTATGAGAGCTTCCTTGGAAGCATCAGCTGAGGCATTGGAAGAAAGACTGGGGAAGGAGTGGACCCCATGACTCAGGTCAGTACAATCAATTTCCTGAGGATACTGGATTTTTTCAAAAGGAAGGAACATGGAACTCTGAATATGGACAATTCTTCCTGAACTGGTACTCCAATAAACTGCTGGAGCACGGTGAGAGGATCCTGTATCTGCCAAAGGAATATTCCAAACATCTGGGGTTAAAACTATCTGCCAAAGTAGCTGGAATTCATTGGCATTACAGAGCAAGGTCACACGCAGCTGAACTAACAGCAGGATACTATAACACAAGGTTTCACGATGGTTATCTACCAATAGCCCAAATGCTTGCAAAACATGGAGTTGTGTTCAATTTCACCTGCATGGAAATGAAGGACAGAGATCAACCTGAACATGCTAACTGTTCACCAGAGGGATTAGTTCAATCAAGTAAAGATGGCAGCCCAAGACTGCCAGGAGCAGAACTTGCTGGTGAGAATGCACTAGAGAGGATATGATGGAGGTGCTTTTGGTCAAGTTTTGTCAACAAGTAACTCTGGCAATGGATTGACTGCATTTACTTATCTAAGAATGAATAAGAGGTTGTTTGAAGGTGATAACTGGCGCCACTTTGTGGAATTTGTAAAAAGCATGTCTGAAGGTGGTAGAAGACAGAGGCTTCCTGACTCTGATTCCAAGGGGACTGATCTTTATGTTGGCCATATCAAAGGAATTCAGAAGGAGCAACCTAAAGAGGTTGCTCATGTGTGAACACTATAGGCTATAGCATCTATGTAATGGATCATTAATTATGTATAGTTATAATGCATTATAAATTTATAGGGGCTAAAAAAGGAGTAGCATCTTAGCAAAGAAAGGAGGAAAAAAGAAGATAGAATTATGATGGGTATACACAATAAAACTGGCATATTTCAGCCCCCCAAAACCTGAGATTATCGGGTTAATATATTTTATTTTATGTTATTAAAATGCAATCAAGTACTGTTCTGCTAATTCCTTGAAACTAGTGGGTTCTACATAAAGTCATTTTGTTTGTTTCAATCTCTATCGTATGCTTATAAACAAGATAATTTCAAACTTCTCAAAGAGAAAACGAAAATCTCCCCATGCTTGTTGATAATTTCTATGGGGTTCAGCATTCAGATCCTTCAAAAGAAGAATCCTTTCAAATTTCAACACTGTCCAAGTGACTTTCACTCGCTTGAATTGATCGAGGATTGAGTATCAGGGTAATTAAAACGATTGACATTGACATCAAAGTAGCATTAACAAGTAAACAAAACATATTGAAGTCCAAGCAAATAACACTCCACAGACATGCATGGTGGAGCATGTCTCAAAGCTGGTCTCAATGTTGTCATAAAACTCTAAATGCAACTTTTTTGGCAGACAAATAGGGTGAGGGGAGGCACGAACAATATATGCATATATTTCCATTCATCAACAAGTAAACCTTACACCTACAATTACTGCTCAAGAATGTAATATAATACGCTACTAGTAGTGTGTCTAGTGTTCAGAGGTTAGGAACTTAAATGGATAGTTTAGTTCAATCGTCAGTGTAAAACAGTAACATAACAAGCCTAAATATTACACCGCATTAGTACAGGTTCAAGAGAATCAAGACAGTGGTTGCGCTACGAATATAAAAGATATCTAAAAATGCTTAATAACTTGTGATACCAAGGCGATTTGATGCATTTCCATCTTTAAATCCTATACAATAACATTGAAACGCAGCAGATAAGTAGATTCTTGCTTGTTCTACCCCTAAAAAGCATTCAGTTCAAACGTATTGGCATATCAAGTGCAGCTTCTTAAAAGGCAAGCAAAATGCAAAGCAGCTAAACAACTCATCAACAACATGTGTCAATCTAACTATAACAAGCAGAGCTCAATAGCAGGTTACAGCAAAACAATAGAATTAAGCCAAAAAAAAAAAAAAAAAACTAGAAATATCACCAGTAATAATGTCAAGCATTTCATTAAATTAAACAAAACATATAGGCCTCAACATACTAGAATCGTTCGGATCCAAACCACAACAAACAGGTAAAAATCTGAATCCAAGTTCTCCTAGTAATACCAGTAATTAAACAAAAAAGACTATAGAGAGGACTAATCGACGGTTGCATGATGTCCTCAGGAGCGAATTTGGTGGCCTTTTTCCTTATCGGCGGCGGCACGACCCTTGGCCTTGCGATCGAGCAAGGACTTGCGATCCTTATCCAAACGGAGCTTGGTGACGACGACTTTGGAAGGGTGAATGCCAACGTTGACGGTTGAACCGTTCACCTTCTCACGAGTGATGCGCTCGATGTGGATAACCCACTTGCGGCGGTACACCTGCACCACCTTTCCTTCGCGGCCCTTGTAGGTTCCCCTCACTACCTGCACCTCGTCGTCCTTCCGAACGGTACTGACCGCACGTTATACTTCGATCGGAGGTCGGTGGAGAGTGGCGCGCTCATCACGCACGCGACGCACGCTCGACGGCGCCGTGAAATGCGCCTTGCGGCTCTTGCGCCGGCTGCTTGAAACCCTTGGATTGAACTTCATTCTTTCTGTCTCTGAAGGAAGGGTTTGGGTTCTTTCTCTCACCCTACTTCGTGACGACAATGATAGATTAGTGAGTGTATAAATGAAATCCTCAAACTTGTTCCGAATAGTCTTGGATCTGTTGATTGGGCCTGCATGGACCTACTTAAATGCAATACCCATCTGGGCTGGATTTAGACCCAAAACTAGTTCTTTCGGTTTTTTCCCTTAATGAAAAGATAATTTTAGGAAGAAATATGGTATGTAACCTGGGATTTTGATTTTCGCGGCCCTTGTAGGTTCCCCTCACAATCCTAATTTTTAGATGTAATATATTGTTATTGTTTATAAGTAGATTTTGTTTTGGAACAATTTTTATGGACTAATCATGATGAGTAAGATTTGTCAATAATGTTAATTTTGTGCTCCCAAAAGAAAACACCACTTCATTTAATCAGTCAAATATAATCATCCATTCCATTAATATTAACATAGAGCAATCTTACATGATAGAAATAATTATTTTTCTCACAATATCCTGTATATTTCTGACCACACTTGACTGTTGACTCGAACCAACAAAAGCTACTTTATTTTGTCCTGAAACAAAAACTATCTATGGCACATTGTATTGAGATTAAACTGCACTTCGATTTTCATCATTGTGTGAATTGTTTTCAACCTAAAATTCCAACATTAATTCCACTGACATCCACAACCCACCAATGGAAGGCGGAACGTAACATAATTTAGTCAGGCATTGTTTACTAAGGCTTTACTTTGATAATAAAAAATATTAAAAGGGTAATGACCAAAAATAAACTTTGAAAGGTATGAATCAGACAACTCTAAAAATTCCTAGTCAAGTGCAGTACCATTACACTGCTTATAGGTTTTACTTGACCACCTTTTTTCACCATTTTTGTTTTGAAGAAATATGAAGACCAGGGGCAGATTGAGATTCAATCATGATCAGGCTGAATTTCCGAATTCTATAAACATTAATGAACGATTACACTAGTACAAGATCACTGGGACGTTAATCCATGTCATACATTTAAGTCCGTTAAATCAATTTTTTAAAAAATAAGATACATTTTTTTAATTTGTTTTTAAAAATTTATTTTTATCTTCTAAAAAAATGCTAGCTAAAATAACTTTCATTGATGTGGTTGTTTTTCCTAAAAAAAATTACATAACAATTATAATCTTGAAAAATATAGACTACAATAGTTATGTGATAAAAACATGATATTTCAGTAATTTATTTTCTCTCTTTAAAATTAACATTATCTATTTTAATTATTAATTTTTCAAATTTTATAATTTCATTAAAGGACGGAAAAGAAATTGTTAGTATTAGCAAAAAAAAAATTGAATAGGACACGAGATTTTTTAACTCATTCATTCGTATCGAACATGCTTGTTAGGAGACTCCATTGCTCCAATAAACGAAGTTGGGGGATCCTCAAATTACGGACACATCAAAACCCTTGTTTAGTTGTTTTCATTTCCTCTCATGTTGAGAGCATTTTTATCCCAGCAACTCATCAAAGTTTCTTAAACCAATATTTTATAATTCTTCACATTTTTCCATATTATTATATTATTTTTATGAGTTTAATTATTATGCACTGACTGTGTAAAAGAGTTTTACACTGACATTCAATCATGATTCTTCATTTATATGACTTTTAAAATATTAATTAGTAAAGTCAACAAACTTACCATAAATCAAGGGTTGTAATTAACCGTCTTTGTGGCAGTGCACGATCCTTTTTCTCTATTTTTATTATTTTAAGCAACTTATTCATTTTTATCTCCAATCCAGTGACTCCCAAAAGATTTTTTAATGAACCCCGCAACCTACCTCACACTTATATATTTTATATATATTATATTATAAAAAATGTAATTTAGTTATTAAAAATAAATATTATAATATTTTTAAAATAAAAATGCCTGTAGCAACCCACTTTTTATGGGTGCTGCAGGCAACACCTCCCTAGTCATCAGCACCCCAAAATTACATCTCTCCATAAGTGGTGCAAGCAAGACAATCGGTGCTACAGTACAAGCACTTCACCGATAAAGATGCTCTGATGAACTTTGTCAAAATTAAAAGCCAATGTTTGATAAAGTAAAGACATGACTTGGCTTTATGATACTGATACTGAACCGAACTAATTAACATGAAAGTTGAATCCAGAAACAGTAGAAATGGAAAACCCCACATAGCTCTGTTTTCCTAGTTTGACCGTTTAATTCTTTGGTCCAACAAAAATCACTTCCGTACCAATTTAGACCGAGGGGATTGAGAAGTCATATTCTGAGACTGAGTAGTATTTGAGTTTGAAGTTTCTGTTTGTGAACACTGCAATGCTTGCTTCAAACTTTCCACTATCTGACTCATGGATGGCCTATCTTCAGGATTCTTCTTTAAGCAGCTATCTGCCAACCTGGCTATTCTCCTAGCTGCATCAAGAGAATATTGATTCCTGAGACGTGGATCCATTATCTTGCTGAATCTGCTACTGTCAGCAGGGTAATTTTTAACCCATTCTATAAGCTTTTGTTCCGCTGTTGGAAGGTTTCTTTCCAATGTTCGCCTCCCTGTGAGGATCTCATAAAGTACCACACCAAAACTCCAAATATCACTCTGAATTTTGAGGTGACCTGTTTCAACATACTCTGGGGCAGCATATCCCTGTGTCCCCACTACCTGTAAATAAACACACATTATTTGTTGAATGATGATAGTGGCTGAGATATATAAATAGATATCAAACCAATGCTGCTTAATCACGGCTTTAGAGGGTTGTCCATGTATCCAACAACCCCAATTAGTAGTGCCAAAACTAGCATTTTGAATGGTTCATAATAATTGTATATGAAAGATCATATAACTAAATAGAAGTGAAAATTATATAAATATTTAGCACTTGAGACTACAGTGTCCGTCTGGTTTACAGCTGAACAAGATTGATCAATGGTTATAAATGAGTGGTGCACACTTTCTGAAAAATGTTGGACAAAAGTTATTTAAAATTAATTATGTGGAATTGATTATGCACTGTGCCTAACTGAGAAACAAACGGGCACATAGTCCAGTATCAACTTACCGCAGTAGATACATGAGTCTGATCGCCTGTTGGGCCCTCCCTAGCAAGACCAAAATCTGAGAGCTTGGGGTGGAATTTCGTGTCCAACAGCACATTTGAAGATTTGAAATCTCGGTAGATCACCTTCACAAGGGGTAAAAAAACAAAGAAGATTATAAACCAAATAAGGTAATATGTAATTCTCCCATTAAGAATATACATCATCATCTATGCCTTGGATTTCCATTTTATTCTTCCCATTAGGCCAGATGGATTAGAATTATAAGGTCACATTATATTTAATCCTGCAAAATGTTTATTTAGTTCTACTATGGCAGAAACAAATTGCTCTATAAGCATCCAGAAGGTGTGATCCAACAAACTACTAAAATTCATATAATTAATCTTTTTAATACTATTGGTGCCTTAAAGATGATCCTACTCAAAGAGAAAAACACTCAAGAGAAGCCTGTGAATATTGTTTATTTATTTAGTATGCAAAGAAAAACAATAAAAAAATTGATATGCACCTAAACTAGTAGACATAGACATGGTCAGCAAATTTCAAAGGCTTGGCAACTACAAGGTACCTGAACCTCCAATCCGTCATGTAGATACTGTAATCCTTGAGCAGCACCGAGCATGATCTGCAATCTTGCTTTCCAAGGCAATGGAGGTAAAGAACGACTGAAAAGATGATCTTCCAGGCTCCTATTGGACATGAACTCATACACTAACAGCCGTTGGATTCCTCTTTCACTATCTACAGAGCAGTATCCCAAAAGCTTAACCAAATTCGGGTGATTGACAATGCTGAGAAATTGAACTTCTGCAAGCCATTCTTTATGCCCCTTTACAAAGGGGAAAAAAACAAACATGAGAAAACAGGTATATTTGTAAAGTATTGCCATAATTCAGACACATCATTGTCACTGTTAATTCTCTTTCCATTCCAAAGTATCATATCATATTGTTCCCAAACAATGGAGGACCAACAAATACTGTTACTACTTTATAGTTTATAGCCACCTAGACCAATCAAAACTATTGTATCATGAAATAGAATATCAATATATTTAATGTGAATGTGAATATACTTAGAGTAACATTAGTTAAGCATGTTTGATTTAGCGTAATAAACTCAGGTTTCTAATACTAGAAATAATTATGCCGCTGGGAATTCAAATTTGAGTCTGGTCCGACATCAAACCAAAAACACACATATGTTTACAAGGTCCAATGAAAGCAATAGTAGTTATGAAATCCAGAAATTATGCACAAAAGAATTACTTGAGGAAAAACGGAGGAGGAGGAGGAAGGAGAACAAAGAAAGTGAAGTACACCTGTAAGCCACGAGTGTTAAGTTTTTTGATTGCAACCACAATTGGGTCACCTTGTCCGTTTTGAGGACTAATTGTTCCTCTGTATACTTTCCCAAAACCCCCTTCTCCAATCTTCAGCATCCTATTGAAACCATTTGTTGCATCTACGAGCTCTTGCAAAGTAAAAACTCTGAAATTGTGCTCTTTCTCTTTGTACAATTCTTTTACGCTCTTCGGCGATGACTGCATATTGGGGGACCTTGTGGCTCGATTCACCACCTGATTTTTCTTCTTGCTTCGGTTTAATTCTGGGTCCAATTTGGATTTTTGTTTGAAGAAGAATAAACACTTCATTATCGAATTGAGAGAAACTGAAGGGAATTGAAACGAGAACAGCAGAACCAAGTAGCAACAAGCAAATGAAAAAAAGAAGACAAAACAGGGAGCGTATAGCAAATTATATATCAAAAAATTGAAATGAAGGAAATGAGATGAATTGAAAGAGAAAGTGAAATGAAAAAATAGACAGAGAAATGGAAATCTCAGGATTTAAAAGGGGGATTTGTTCCGTGAAGTTAAAGAAATCGGATGGTGAGGTGACATGAAAATGAAAGAAGTCAGCCGCGTAGAAACCCGCGTGGGGACTGGAAGGGTACAGAAAAGGAGAGTCTATCGACTTGCTAAAAAATTACTACAATGAAGTGAGACCTTATGATAAAGCCACAAGTGAATTTAATCACTCATCCATCCCATTTTAGGAAATTTTACGGTATCCGGGGTGAGAGAAGCTTTTGATATTTTTTTTAATTATTTAATTAATTTTTTTTCAATTTTTTAAAATGATTTTAGTATTTTTTACAGTTATGAGATAATATTTAATTATTAGAATTTATATTTTTAATTTTTGAAAAGACTTTTTGACCCCCTGCAACCATTATTATGTATTTTTTTATTATACTTTCTTATTTTTCACATTCTCATTTGCAATACACATGTGTCTCATTTAAAATTTACTTTATGTCTTTGAAATAATTTATGACGGAGTACACAACTTGTTCCTATGTAGTTTTGACATTTATGTCTCCATTTAATAAAAAAATAACAAGAAAGTACCAAAAACCCTCTTTCGCTGAAGGATACCAAATTGCGACCCCCCCCATTTTATTACGAGTGTTTTTTTTTTTCATCGGAAATGTCCACCATCATAATTGTAGGTTTAACTGTCGGGTCAGGGTGTGATTATGTAAAGTTTTTTAAAGAACCACAACATCTGGATTCACTCCTTGACCGTTTGAGGTCATAGTCCACTTCCATTGCGACTAACCACTGTTTAATTTACCAGTGTTAATTTTGTTTAGAGTAGGGTAAAATTAATTTGGAATCAAATAATTTGACACATTTTACTAAGAAAATAAAAGTGATTTAAAATCAATTCTATGAAATTAATTTTGTATGGTGTCTAACTACCAAATTAAACAAGCATCAGGTTCTGTTTAATTTAGAAATTGATTTTTTATAAATTTATAAAATCAATTACAAAGAGAATAAATGATATATAATTTACAAAATCAATTCAACTTAATTAATTCTTGATGGTTGTCAACTAGAAACCAAATAGTTTCAAACTTGGAACATACTTTGGCGTCCACCAGTTTCCACTTTCCACAAGAGAGCACTTCCTTGGTACCACTTTACCCTTCAACAAATGATATTGACTCACAAATTGATGAACCTCGTGGGGCGTCCGAATTATTCAATGAATCAAATTACGCTAGTAGAAAACTGATATGGAACGGGCAGAACTAATCCAAGTCACATGAAAGGGGGTGAAGAACCAATTGAAATACAAGAAAATCACTGGAATGCTATAAATATTGGGTTCGTTTGTTTAAAATTATTTCTTAAAAAAATCACTTTTTTTCTTAAAATCATTTATATGAATTTTTAAGATATTTGTCTAATTTTTTTTTCAAGAAACAGAGTCAAAACATAATCAATTTTCTGTTTTTTTTAAGAAGCAACTTAGAGTTGTTTCTTGAAGAAAAGCAGTTAAAATAGAAAAGAGAAAAAAAGTGTTTAATAATGTGAATGCATTTATTATATAATATGAATGTATTTATGGTAGTAAATAAAGTGATTTTTTATGATTGTAGCCAAATGAACATGTATTTTTAATTATACAAAAATCTCTAAATAAAATGAATTTGTTTAAACAATTTAAAAAATACCTTTTAATCGCAAACAAACTTGTCGATTATTTAAACACGATGCAATGTTCCACGTGTATTACCATGCCGAGACTTAGACATGCATGTCAATAATTATAATAGTATGTTTGTGAGCTTCATGTTCATACTATAAAACATACTATTGCAGAAGGACAGTGCATTCACATTCACCTTTTCAGTTTTATTGATCATTTGCTATCCATGTCTATCTATATTAAATAATTGAGCAGCTAAGGAGCTGTTTGTTTGTAATTTTAAGAAAAATAATTTTAATTAAAAGATGTTTTAAAAAAATTATAATAATTATGTAATTCTTTTAAGAAAATAAAAAAACTTCAATAAATTCTTTTAGTTCTTTTTTTTCAAAAATGAAAAATTATTTTTCTGAAAAAATAGTTTTTGGAAATTTGTATAGTAAAATTACATTTGAACTTTAATAAAATTTTCATTTCTGACGATTTAATTTTACTGTCGCCATTCTTATGGTTTGGAAATGATAAATAATTTACAGCTGGGTATTATTTGTAGATATTTGTATTATATAGTGCGATATTTTATATTTAAAGAAATAGTGCATGTATCGATTGTTAGTTGTATTAGTTTTCTGAGATTTACACAAAAATTTCTGATTTGAGAGAAAAAATACATGACTTTTTTTTTTGAAGCAAATACATGACTATTATTATGAAATAGAGCTACTGTGATTGGTTATGAGATACCCACTTTTCACATTTAAAATTATTACGTGTCCTTATTTCAATGCTCAGGTAATTTTATATTCAAAACTTAGAAAATGGATAGCTTTATATTTTCTTAAGATCATATGGTGAGATAAATATAATATATATATATATATATATATATATATATAAATTTGTAAAACCATGTCCCACTCCCACCTTTGCATTTACCATTCCCGTCATATAATTTACAAAGAGAACACATTCTTCCAATTCCAGAGCTATAATTTTTCCAAGTTGTGCGAGGATATACTTTCCAAATCCATTTATTTTACCAAAATAAACCACAGATGTACATTCTATTAATTTTGCTAGTGAGACATTTGAATTCCATACCTCCCCCATGACATGACGTTGGCAGCTGGCGCCACTTCTCTGTTTTTGTCCATTTTTAAGATAAGGCCAGACCAAGAGACCCTGGTGGACTCAGCCGGTGCCCCTCACCGTGTTCACGACATAAACAATAAAATAAACAGGATTGATTATATAGTTTTTTAAATTTATATTATTTCATATTTTTATAAAGTATAAAACTATCTAATAAATATACACTAAATTTAACTCTTTACATAATAATTTTGAGAACTCGTTCCGGAGAAGATGACACTCATTTCTAATTAAAACTAAAAAGTCACATGTCATTTTTTTTATTTCTCAATGTGTGTGGATTGACATTTACAAATTTGAGTTTGAATTAATGTAATTTATTGAACGTGATTTTGTGTGAATTTGAGTTTGCGTAAATATAATTTAATATTTGGATAATTTATTATAAATATAATTTTAAGAAAAAAATATTGTTTAAACGTTATTAATTTAAATCACGTTTTTTTTATAAGTCAAAATATATTAAAAAAGGGAGTACAAGGAGTACTCCAACCCATAATACAAAAAGAAAAAAATGTTTAAGAATAACCCAATTACAACGAGCCAAAGTGAAAAAAACAAAGCTCCCAATTACAATAAGCCAAATAAAAGCAATCCTAAAAGTAAAATAAACCCATATCACAACACCACTAGCTTGAATGATCAACTCCAAAATAGCATGAATGACTAAATGACAAATACCATCGTAGTCACACAATACAGTACCAACAATTCAGCAAACAAAAACGTTTGACAGCAACAAAAGGATCCACCAACTTCAGACAGCATAGTCCATTTCAAATCTTTGTAAATACAGCAGGAAATGAACATCAAAACACTCAGGGACAGCACCCCATAAATTAAGTACAATGCAATTTCAAGCAAGCTCCAACATCAGCAGACCACAAACAGTAGGGGTACATAAAGGAGGAATCCTTAGCTCTCAAAATCTTCCAATATCTTAGTTTTATCAGTTCCAATACATCAGCTGGTTCCACTCTTTGCTAAAGAAAATAAGATCATTACGTGCTAGCCAAATAGACCATACAACCATCAACCAAATAAAAGACCAACGTAACCTATTTTGAGCATTACAATCCAGTAGACCAACAAAGTGAGAGAAATTGGCCAGACTTTCATTGTTCAAAACATAATGGTAACCACTCCACTCCATACACAACATCCAAATTTTATATGCAAATGGACATTCAAATAAAAGATGTGATACAGATTCCACAACCTGGTTACACCACACACAATCACCATCCATAGCACTGAGTACCTTCTTTTGATTAAGTTTTGTTTGGTAGGAATTCTATTTAAGATAACCCGCCAAACAAAAGCAAAGATTTTTATCGGAGCAAATTTCGACCAAAGGTAATTATGCATTGGCATTTCAGTAAAGGCCACCTCGTGGACAATCTCTTTATAGGCAGATTTAACAGTATAAGCTCCAGATGAGTCAACGTTCCACCTCCAACCGTCATCAACATCCCCACACAGTTGTACCGACTGAATCACACTAGAAAGGTCCTGCAAATGTTGCCATTCCCATTGGAATAGAGTCGACGCCAACTCCAATTCCATTGGGAGCCATTGACATCACTTAGAAACATGTTAGCAATAGTCTCATTCTTATTATTAGCTAGAAGGAACAATCTAGGGAACTGCCCACACAATGGTACATCTCCATACCATACATCCTCCCAAAAAAAGTATCACGTCCATTCCCCACTCTCTTAACACAACCTCTCGAAAACCAATCTACACTAACATCACTAGCAGAATCAATAGACCATAAATATGACCACCAATTAGACACCTTTAACTGACTCCCCATCTCAACCCACATCTCCCCATAAATGGAAGAAATTATCCTATGCCAAAAGTTTATCCTCTCCACTAACAACTGCCACCTCCATTTCCCCAGTAAGGCTATATTAAAAGCTCTCACATCACGAACCCCCAGTACACAAGGTTTTTCTCTCTACATACATCCCCCCAAGCAACCCATGAGAATTTTTTTCTTGTCAGTATTCCCACCCCACAAAAAAAAAACTAAAAAGAGAATGAAGTTTAGAAATTATACCTTTGGGAGCCTTAAAGAAAGAAAGGTAATGGATCGGAATCGAATTTAGAACGGACCTCAAAAGGACAAGACGACCACCAAAAGAAAGTACTTTACATTTCTAAGTGGACAATCTCCTCTCCACCTTTTGGATTACTGGTAGCCAAGTCTTCAATCGCCTTGGATTGGTGCCAATAGGTAGGCCCAAATAAGAGAATAGATATGACTCTAATTTACAGTTCAGAAAAATTAGAAGCCACTAGAAGCTAGTGCTCATCCACATTAACACCAATTATCTTGCTTTTATGGAAGTTAACTTTTAAACCAGCCACTAATTCAAAAATTTGTAGAATTGCTTTAATAGCCCACAAATTAGATAGAGAAGCATCTCTTATAAATATGGTATCATCTACATACTGCAAATGGGAGACCAACACCTAATCACGGCCAACCATATAACCAGAGAATAAGTGTGAGTTAACGCCTTGCACATCAACGCATTCAGCCCCTCAGCAACTAGAAGGAACAAAAATGGGGCTAGAGGATCTCCTTGACGAACACCCCGACTAATCCCAAACTCTCATGATGGACTCCCATTGATTAAAACTGACATCCTTGAAGTACACAGACACTTATCTATCCAATTCTTCCATTTTAATGGGAAACCCATGCGAGACATCACATACCGTTAGAGCTCCCAACTTACTGAATCATAGGCCTTTTCAAAATCTACTTTAAACAATAGGCAAGACCTCTTTCTCCTCTTCATTTCTTCAATTGCCACGTTTACAATAACAACACCATCAAAAATGAATCTACCTTTAACAAATGTAGACTGGCAATCTGATACTACACTTCCAATGACCCACCTCAGCCTATTAGCCAACACTTTCGCCACAACTTTGTACATTACACCAATTAAAGAATTTGGGAGATAATCCTCTACTTTTTGTGGGCTCGCAATCTTAGGCACCATAACAATGAAAGAGTTGTTAGCTCCACCAACAAGTTTACCATTACAATAGAATTCATTCATAAAACACAAGATATCCTATTTTAATACCTGCCATAAATCCTTAATAAAGTTAAAGTTGAAACCATCTGGTCCTGGGCTTTAATACTACCACAATCCCACACAGCTTCTTTAACTTCTAACTCAGAGAATGGCAAAATCAAATTTGAAGCATCCACCTCAGATAAGGTGCTAAAAGTAATACCATCAAGACTGGGTCTATGCAAGATTGCTCCTGTAAGTGTGACTGAAAATGATGTCTCACTGCTTCTTTAAGACTATCTGGATCAGAATGCTTCACATTATTAACCTTCAAAACTCTGATTTCATTCCTCACACGTATAAGACTAATGTTGGCATGAATTCATATTTAAAACGTGATTATAAAGTAAATAAAAAATGTTATAACATCTAAAACTAAAACTCAAGGTTTCTAGAAAGCCAACATGTTAGCCACCAAGACGGATGAAATGAAATGAAGAAACCACGCCAAGTGATGACAGCCATGGACGTCAGACGTGTCAGAAAGCACTACCACCACCGCTCCCACTGCCAGTAATAACTACCGTTAGATATGCCATTATTATATATTGATTGATCATAAAAGCGATGTGTGTGGGCCCATTTTCTGTGTGCCCCTAATGTGTTTGGAGGTCTCGAGCAAACTTTTATATTAGGTATTTTTTAAAATATGAGGTATAAAAAAGGGGCCTTAAAAATTAAAATTCAATTAATAAGAATTGAACTCTCAACCTTGGGTGGAAGATCAATTTATTTTGTTTGGTAATAGGGAGGAGCTAAGCCCCACTAGACATGAAAATTACAATAAAATTGAACTCTTAACATTGGGGTGGAAGATCAATTTTCTAAATCAATGCGCTAGACCTAATAATAATAATAAATACTTATATATTTTTATAAATGATATATATACTAGCAATTGAGGGTCTAAAGTAGGGGTTTGAGCCGCCTCACCTCTGGGGTGGTCCTGTCCAACGTGAACGTTAAGGCTGTTACTTTCATTGCTCGGTTCAAGGGAGAATGAAGGCTTGAAAAGCTTAAGTGTCTGTTTGGTCTACAATTGAGTAAAATTAATTCTAGAAATTAATAGTTGGGATGAGTGATGCACGTTTTACAAAGCACGTTGGACGGAGCTGATTTAAAATCAATTCCGCGAAACCATGATTTTATATTTTTGAACGCCAAACCAAATAGGCTATAACTCCGTGAAAGAAAAAGGCAATGATTCATTGATCATGCATGTGCAACTATACAATGTCTCCTTTCAAATTACCACCATTTCATGCCATATATTATATGCTTAAGTGTGTCCTTTACCATTTTGATTTAAGCAGTAGGAACTTGATAAATACCCACTAAAAATGTAAAGACGTAATTTAACAGAAAAGAGGTGGAGAAGGTTCTGAATGCTTGGCTTGTTGGAGTAAAAATGAATCTTGGCCACTCATTTCCATGTATATGTTTTGAACTTGCATATGTAAAATGACAAAGTTAGGAGTACTCGCATTTCATTCAACGCGCGTTCAAGACCAAAATCATGTCATCAACGCTATTCTAAACATGCCAAAAAATATAATTAATTCACGTCTGATCAAACAAGTTCTCATTACATTATTTTTAGAATATTTTTTACACACCTCTCTTACAGAAATTTATTTAGCATTTCCTTGTTTTTTCAATTACTAAAAAACTAATAAAATTTAAATATTATTCTTTTAATATTTAATCACATTTTATATAGAATTCTTATTCAATTTAAAATTTAAATTCTTACCATCATCATTTAAGGATATTCCTCAATTAATATTTATAATAATAAATGATCAAATTAAATTTTTTAAATAATATTTAATTGAATATCATCCCAGAATTTGAAATTATATAAATTATTAGTAGTTAATTAATAATATATAGTTTAAATAATTGGTTTTATGAATTAATGATTCAAATTCAAAATAATTATCTTTTAATATAAGAGTTATATTAAATTTCTAATACAAATTAATTATATTATAATATTTTCATATCAAAATTAAATTATTTATTTCAAATTAATTCTATTATAACATAAACATTTTTATGTTATTAAATTTTTATTGCAATAATTTGAAAAAGATTCTCGTTATTTTGATGACATGAAACTAAGGTTTATTTTTGTTGTTTATTCTCTCATGTTACTCTAATAATATTTTAAATTTTTTATTATTTAAATATTTAATATTTAAATTTCATCATAGCTTAAGGACTTAATTATAATGTGTCAATAAAATAAAATGAGGTCTTTTTAATGTTTATGAAATAGAGGAAGTTTTATGTAATAAATCAAAATTTATGATAAGGGTATTTTTATCAATTTCATATAACTATAAATATTGGTCATTTATGTATTGTATATTTATAATATAAAAGGAATTTTATGTAAGTTTTGGAAATAGAAGAGATTTTGTGTAAAAAATACAAAATAAAAGGATATTGAAATAATTTACTCTATTGCTTGAAAAGAATAACATATATTTGAACTAAAACCACAAAACTATCGAATGCTTGTCTATTGAAATGAATTAAAGTTTTTTTCCCTCTGAAATTCAAGTTATTTAAACATATTATTTTGAGTTTTATATTACACTTTATGTCTAAGAAAATTTAATTGCAAGAGATTCATGTTCCGCTATTTGGTAACTAGCTGTTTAGCTTAAGTAATACTGAAACATTGCTATCAGTACCATGCCTCTTCAAGAGATTCATATCTGGTCACACTGAGATTACAATTTACAAGTGCTGCTTAAAAGGTCGAGCTTTTTTTTTGTTGGATTGAATGGAAAAGAGTGGAATTTTGAAACACCCACCGTCTTATTTATAAGATAAAGTTTGAAACTTTTTTATGATCCTATCTATAAGACAAAGTGCACTAATCTAGAAGCATTTATTATTTTTCCTCATTTTTTGCCCTTGTTAATCATTAAAGGTTTTAAGGTGACACAATTAACATGACAATAGAGTTCAATTTAAAATAGGGGTAAACTTGTAATCTCATAGAGTAATTTCTCGAAAATCAACGCATTAATTATTTTTCTTAATATGTGTGTTTTTGTCTGAATTATCTTATAAATAGGACCGGGGGAGTAGTTGATACCAAAGCTAGCAGTAGTAGCTAAGTACAAGCCCAAATGTATTTATCAAGTTACCAAATCTGTCTTCGGTCATCCCCATTCCCATGAGGAAATTTCCCCATCCTCGAGATCCTGTATGGAGTAGTCTCCACGGGAATGTCCACATGCAGTACAAAATTATCATCCCTAGGTTTATAGTTTTGACATAATAATGAGTATACTAAATACATAGATTAAAAATTAAAAAATTAGTAAATTTTTATTGGACTATACAATACTCCCTCCGGTCCTATTTATATGAACCTTTTAACTACTTCACACAGATTAAGGAAGTTGGTTAATTTAGTTAATTACAATAAATTTGTCATGATTGTGTATCATATTTCCTAAACGACCCTTGAAATTATTGTGACTCATTATCTTTCTCTTTCTATTTAACTACTCAATTGTGTCACACTCTCTCTACTAATTAATTACTCACCCACCTCCACTAATGAGATATTTTTGTCAAAGAATAATTCATGCATGAGACAATATAAAAAAGTTCTTATAAAAAGGACCAACACCCGCCTTAAAAAATGTTCTTATAAATAAGACTGGAGGGAGTATTTAATACTATAATATAATCAATGTCATGATTTCTAATTAATACCTAATATATATGATTACTTAACTAATGTCTTTACGGCACTCATTAATAAGACCATTGATTTTAATAGATTTATAACATCAATAACAGGAAATGAGTGATACACGATTTATGAAACATATTAGATGTAAGTGATTTAAAATAAATTTAACTGAAATTGATTTTCATTGTTTCCAACGTGTTATCAAACGGGCACTTAGTATTCCCTCAGTTGCTATTAAACTGTCCATTTTGAGAGAAAAAAATGTTCATTTACAAATCCAATGCAGTAATAATTACATCTTTCTCCATTTTACCCCTATGTTAATAAATGACCCACTATTAAAAATTAATGAGACTCAATAATACTAAGAGAGATAAATTATAGAATTAAAAGTTTATAATTTATTTTCATGAAAATAAAAGTAATAATTACATTCCTTAGTGTGAGTATTTTTTTGTCTAAATGGACAGTTAAATAGAAATGGAGGTAGCACAAGATACTCCCCCTGAACTCAAATATAAGCAAATTAAAATACCTAAATTTACACTTATTAAGAAAGTTGGTCAAACTCATTTAATTTTCTTGATGTCATTTAAAAAGTAATTGCATTGCCTAAATTACCCTACATTAAATTTATTGAAACTTGTTTCAAATTAACATACTCTCCTTTCATTTCCACGTGATTCATTAAGTATAGTTATTGAAATTAAAATTTGAATTAAATAAAATGTATTTTGAGATAATCACATCAAATATGGTAAAATTAGTTGAATTTTACTTATATTTTAGTTCACCATATAATTCTAATCTTTAATCACTTTTTATATAGAACATTTTTAATTTAATTTTTAAATTATTGCCATTATCATTTGATAATACATATTCATCAATTAATATTTATAATAATAAATGATTAAATTAAATGTTTAAATAATATGTAATTAAATATTTTCTCAAAATTTAAACTATATAAAATAATATAATAAATTTGAAATTATATAAAATATTAGTGGTTATGAAATATTGGACTAAAATCGTGAAGATCAAATAAATGCATTGGAATCTGTTAGTGGTAATTAATAGTGTCATGGATTTAATTTTTTCTCAAAAATACCCTTAATACTCCCTCCGTTTCTTTTTAATAGTCGTTTTAGAGTATAAAATTTGTTTCTAAATAAGTGTCATTTTCACATACCAAGGCAACAATAAATGCTAATTTTTCAACTTTACCCCTTTCAAATTTATTAAACGATGGAGTGTTCATTGCATATGACTAGAAATGGTGGAGAACTTTAAATGCTTTAATGATAGAGAGAAATAGTATATTTGTAAACAATGGAGCTAAAAAGACACATTTATTGCATTCCTTAATCTATGTGCAAAAACCTTAAACGACAGATAAAAAGAAACGGAGGGAGTAGTAAATAAGTAAATGAGTGACACCTTTTTAACTACTCATAATTAATGCAACTAAAAATAGTATTTCCTCCGTCCCTTATTATAAGACTCTTTCAACTGTTTCACACAGTTAAAGAAAAGTTAGTTAATGTATTGGTCTTTTAAAAAAATAATAGCATTCCAAATATACCCCTATTTAAAAGTCATTGTATTTTAGAGACATTAATTGTGACATGGTGAAAGACTCCAAAAGTCAATTTCCAATGATGTAGTTGAGCATGTGGGCAAAACTTCATTAATTATTCACACTCATCAATATATGAGAAATAAAAATAGTTGAATATTAATGAAGGACAAATATGGAAAAATAATTAATTTACCTAAAATCTGCAAAGGGTCTTATATTAAGGGACATCCAATTCTTCTAGAAGGGGTCTTATGAATAGGGACGGAGGGAGTATTATGTTTCTTATACCCCCTCCGGACTTGAATATAAGCAAAAAAAACCTCACATTTGGTGGACTAAAATATAAGCAAATCTTAACTATTTTTACCCTAGTTAATGAGATAAACCCAAAATGCCCTTTGATTTTACTTTCCAACCACTCTATTTAATGAATCATATGCCAATAGAAAATGAGTATCTCCACTTGAAACAGTTTTCAATAAAATTGAATGTAAGGTAATTTAGACAATGTAAGTACTTTTTACATGATACCATGAAAATTTAATGAATTTAACCAACTTTCTTAACACGTGTGAATTTAGTTATTTTTACTTATATTCAAGTCCGGAGTAGTATATAGGACCAATTTTTTTTCATTTTTGTTTCTTACATATATGACCGAATGCAGTATATATGAAATAAGGAGGTTTTATGTAATAAATCAAAATCTATAATAACTCAATAAGGGTACTTTTGTCAATTTCATACAAAAATAAATATTGTAGATTTTTTTGTTGTATATTTATAAAATAAAAGGGAATTTATGTAAATTTTAAAAATAAAAAGAGATTTTTTTGCAAGAAAACCAAAATAAAAAAGATATTGAAGTAATTTACTCTATCGCTTGAAAAGAATAACATATATTTGAATTAAAGCCACAAAACTATCAAATGCTTGTCAGTTGAAATGAATTCAAGATATTTAAACGTGTTATTTTAAGTTTTATATTACAGTTTTATGTCTAAGAAAATTTAATTGCAAAATATTTTCATGTTCAGATCTTTGGTGACTAGCTGTCTAGCTGCAACCTGCATGGGAGTAAGTAACACTGAAACATTGCTATCAGTACCATACCATTTCAAGACATTCATACCTGGTCACACACTCACACTGCAATTACAATTTACAAGGACGGTTTAAAAGGTGGAACTTTGATACCAAAGCTAGTAGTTACCAGCCAAATGTCCTGTGCGGTGCGATGTACAATCAAGGATGAACCATTACCAATGATTGTGTAGTGGAATTAGGGTTGTATGATTTACATTCTAATAAAATTAATTTTAATTAATTTACAAAATTTATGACAGAAAAATCATGTATTTAAAATAAATTCTACTTAAATTGATTACAGTTGTTTTTGTTTATAACGTGTTACCAAAGAACTCATAATCTCTCTTGCTCCTTATTATTAATATTTGATACTAACCTTTCATTGTATTTTAAAGACATTTTTAAAATATTTTCATGGTTCTTAATACAAATTTTTAAATTTGTGCAACACTGTACAAGATAGTAAATTAAAAATAAATAACTTTTATTAGAAATTACAGTTATCACAACATTTAATGCATTGGTAATATTTAATATTACATTTTTTAATAAAATTTTTCACTTTTGATTAATTATCATGTATAATATTAGATAAATTAAAAAAACTGTTTTTAATTTAAGATTTTTTATAAATTTTAAAAAAAAATTATTATTTTTTTTCATATTTATTCTTTATAATGATTGACTATATATAAGACATTTTTTACTCAAGCACGTAGATTAAGGAAACATTTGTTTTAATCCAATAAGTTTTAAAAAAAAAATTCTAACTCTCAAATTTACCCTTTTTTTTTAAGTAAAGCTCTATTTAATTATTTATACTAACCAAATTATAAAAAATACAAAAATTCATTAATTATAAATGAAAAGTGTGAAAAAAAATTAAAACTAATAAATGCTTTTAAAAATTTTATAAAGGGTCTTGTAAAAAGGACAAAATTAAAAGGTCTTATATAAAATAGCGGAAGTAGTAATTCTAAGTTTTTAGTTAATATGAAAAATTAAAAAGAGTTTTGACTATAATGGAGTGAATTTGAAAGTTGAAGGAAAATTTTAAAAACCAATACATTAAATCATTGGTCCTTAATATACGTATTTTGGTAAAAATGAGTCTTATAATTAGGACCAGAGGTTGTACCTGTTCCGAACTTGAATATAAGAAAAAAATTCATATTAATTAAGAAGGTTAGTTAATTACATTTTATTATCTTATTATCATATAAAAATGAATTGCATTGTCTAAATTACCCCACATTCAATTTTATTGAAACTTGTTTCTAGGGGCGTAACTAGGATTTTTTCATTGGGAGGCCGAGATAAAATACTATATTGAGTCATTTTTATCAGATTCTTTTGATGATTTTATTTAATCTTTTTTCTAGATTTTTTACAAATTTTTAGAGACATTTATTGTTTTTTTCATCTTTACCCCTCATAATTATTAAACATTTATAATTTTTAGGTTACTTAATGTGGGAAATACAATAGAGTTTGACTTAAAAAAAAATATAAAAAAACTTACAATAAAGTTAAATTTGGAATTTGCATGATTTTTTAAAAAACTAAAATATTAAAATGTTTTTTTAATTTTATCATCTAATCCTAAAAGTAAAATTCAAATCAAATCAAAGAAAATTCCTTTTTATTCTTGTAAGATTTTTATTTTTTATCATGTAGATCTAAAAATCACATTAAAATAAAACACAATCTTCTTTAATTTTGAATACGACTTTATGATCTCTAAATAAGGAAAAACAATTAATATAAAGAATATATAAGGAAGGAAATGAGGACTCAATATAAGTAGTGAAATGATTATAAAGAGGTAATACCATAAAATTTACAAAATATTTTGGGAGGCCAGATTAATAGTTAATAAAATATTTTATGTGAGATCTATATAGTTGATAAAAAGATTGAAAAATTTTAGGGGGGTAGTGTCCCGTCTAGCCCCCCTTGGCTACGCCCATGCTTGTTTGAGTTGTTTCAAGCGAATATATGTTTTTTTCATTGGCACATTGTTCATTACATGAAATCGTTGAAATATAAAATCTGAATCAAATAGAGCGTATTTTGGGATAATATCATCAGATAAGGTTAAATTAGTTAAAATTTACTTATATTTTAGTCCATCATATATGCGTCTTCTTTTGTTTATATTCAAGTCCAGAGAGAGTATCAAGTTAATGATATATATATATATATATATATATATATATAAACCCCTAATTCAAATTAATGATATTAAATTTTAAACATGTACATAATTTAAACTAGTTTTTTACTATAATATTTACATATTAAATTTATATTATTTATTTTAAATTTTATTAATATATATTTAAAGATATTAATTATATAAAAATATATATTTTTCCCATTAAATAAAATACAGGTTAATATTTAATATTTAATGATCATGAATTTCAAATTCACAGTTAACATAATTTTTTTTCTTTCAGTGGCAGTCTACAGCTGAGATTTTTTTTTTCTTAACTTATACAATACTGCACAATATAATAAAATAAAATAAAAAATTTTTATTGAGAATTATAATTATCATAACAGTAATGTTATTAATTGTAATTCCCTATAAAAACTTTCTATTGCTCACCTTAGAAAAATCTTTTATTTTTTATTTTCCTTAAGGAACAAGTTTATGAGACGATGCTGCCATACCCGTAATAAAAAGATAAAATCAAACTCTGTATCCCCCGCTCGCATCACGCACAAGCCTTCTGCTTTTGCCTCTCTTCTTCTCATTGGTAAGTGCCAACCACAACAGCCACTTCCTCTGCTCTGCTACACTCTCTCCTCTCCTCTCCTCTTTAAAACCCTCTCTCTTTGTTTTTTTCTTTTTGTTTTTTTTTTCTTCTTGGAAACCCAAGCGAGCGGGACTCATTATTGGGAAAAAAGTTATGCGCGATATTCGGATTGGGATAAGGTATTCTTTTTAATGTTTGGCTGTGACTTAGGGAGAATTGGAGGGACATTGTGATCTCTTCTGTATCTGTGGTGTGGTTCACTACAACCTAACCATGCAGATGAAGGGCATTGCAGGGAGAACTCGCTCTTCTACTAAACGCAAATTAATCGATGAGGTTGTTGATTGCACTTCCCTCGACGACGATGACGTCATTGTTATTCAACAAGAGAGCGAGCGTGTTGACGAAGATCAAAGAAAAACCAAGTTCAAGCGCCAAAAGGAAATCGCCAACGGTGACTCTGGAACGATAAAGAGGAGGAAATCGTACGGTCTCGATATATTGATCGACGACAATGCCAAGGAGAAGAGTGCGTGTGTGGCACCAGCACAGAGGACTCGTTCCCATTATCGAAAGATTAACAAGATTTTGAAGTTGGGAACTTTGAGCAAGCCTATATGTCTTGATGAAGAAGAGAATCTTATCTATCTCTCTGAGTCTGATCATGATTCTTGTGGGGTAAGTGGTTTTTTTGATGATGATGATGATGATGATGAAGAAGAATGTAGTAGTGGTGACGATAGTGAAAGGGAAGGGAAGGAGGGGAAAAAACGAATTAATGACTCACAAGTGTTTAAGGTTCTTCGGGATTCTGTGTATGGGAAGGAATCGAATTTAAATGTGGATTTGCCTTTAAAGTTTTCTTCTTTAGGTAAGGAGTCAACACCGGAGAAATCAGTGTTTGAGACAGAGTTAGATCAACTTTGGGATGAGATGGCCTCTGTTCTTCAAGAGGGAAGTGGTTCTGTTCAAGAAAATTCCAATGGTGGCAGTAGAGAATGTGTCCATGGTGAGAGAGGGGCAAGAGGTGATGAACTGAATGCAAAGAAAGATTTGCTGCCATTGGAGTTTTGTTTTCAAAAGGAGAAGCCAAAACCAGCTGAGAAGTCAAAAAAGGAGAAAGAATTAGATGCACTTTGGCTTGAGATGGACTACTGTATTGCTCTTATTGCCCAAGACAATCAGGTTAGTTCCTCTCTCTCTCTCTCTACTTTGTTTAGATAAATTCACCTTCTTCTTTCATTTCATACCTAATTTATTGTTTTGTGGATTTTAGTTCTTGTTCTTGAATTCTTGAGTGAAAGTTATGGATTGGAAGTTGTTATGAGCAGATATGTTATGAATATACCATGTGTGCACATTTCCAGCATTGGGTGCCTTAAAGAATTCCATAAGTTCCACAAGTTTGTTTTTCTATGTTGCAAACATATTTCATAATGAGGCACTTGGTATATGTAATTTCCTTGTTAAATATCTGACTCATCAAAAGTGCTGAATAAAATCCCCAGTTGTACTTATAGGGTCAAATAAAGAGTTGGCATGTGGAAGATTGGTCAGAGATGAGTTTAATTTTGTGTTCAACTTTGCCTTTTTTGGTATACTTGGAAACTTACAAATAAATTTTATCATTGTGGCGCTGAACTAAATAAATTGTTATTTTAATTACATGTTCCTGTTCCTTTAAAACGTGTGTGTATACACCTAATATAATTTCAGTGAAACTAAAGTTGTTTTGCTTATCAGCAGGTTCAGAATGATACTGATTCTGATCATGATCAATATCCAACGGGTGAAGTTACACAAGTTACCCTTTGTCGTCAAGGGAAGCATGATCTCATTCTTGATGAGCAAATTGGACTAATATGTACATGTTGCTCACATATACAAGTACATATCAGGGATTATTCACCTCCTGTTGTGAGTCATTTGCTTTTGCTCTAATTTCCATATTAAGGAAAATGATTTATTTATTTCTTATCTTAATAGGTCTTCCATCCCCTCCCCCTGCACTAAATAACAAAAAATTCTATTTTATTCAACTCTTTAATACATTATCTTTTCAATATGCAGATTGAAAATCCCCGGGGTAAGTCATACAGGAGAGACTCTTACACTTTGGACCATGTGAATCACTCTGTTATCAAGGAGCTTCGGCATGGAGTTGGTGGACATGATGATGATCATAACCCCAGTGATTACACCGGGACAGTGTGGGATATAATTCCTGGAGTCAAGAAAACTATGTATCCTCATCAGTGTGAGGCTTTTGAATTTCTCTGGAGTAATTTAGCTGGTGGAATTCTTCTTGATAAGTTGAAAGAGCAAAAGGAATTTGCTGGTGCGAGTGGGTGTCTTGTATCTCATGCTCCTGGCACTGGGAAAACCCGTCTCACTATTGTGTTTCTTCAGACATACATGGAGTTATATCCAACATGTAGACCAATAATTATTGCTCCCACAGGTATACTTCGTACATGGGAAGAGGAATTTAAAACATGGAAGGTTGACATTCCCTTTTACAATTTGAACAATTCTGACTACTCTGGCAAGGAGAGTGAGGTAGCTATGAATCTTATTAAGAATGTCTCAAGTAATGCAGCTAAGTCATATTGTCGTTTAGTCAAGTTGTATTCCTGGAAGTATAACAAAAGCATCTTGGGAATTAGCTACAAACTGTTTGAGCATCTTACTAGGGAGGGCTCAGATGAAAGGGAACTCCTTCTTGAACATCCTGGTTTATTAGTTCTGGATGAGGGTCACACTGCCCGTAGTTCTCGAAGTTTTATATTGAAAGCTGTCTCAGAAGTCCAGACAAAAAGACGCATCATCCTCTCTGGAACTCCCTTTCAGAATAACTTTGAAGAGCTATACAACACACTCTGCTTGGCAAGGCCTAAGTTTGCTGAATGGAATCCATCTGGGGGCAAGGTGGTATTTGATGACAAGCGGGGGAACCCAAGAAATGAAAGCAAAGGGAAATGGGTGTCTCTGGCCAATTCATTAGGCAAAGTTACTGATGATAGTGAAAGATTTAAGATATCAGAAGAGATTAGAAACATGATTCTTCCTTTTGTTCATGTGCACCAGGGAACCATACTGCAAGAGAGTCTACCTGGTTTGAGGAAGTTGGTAATTATTTTGAAGCCAACACAGTTGCAGAAGGAGGTTTTTGAGGATATTCAGAAAAAAAGGAAAAGCCTTGCATGGGATGTGCTAAAACTAGAATATGAGGAGTCTGTAACTGCTATTCATCCTGCCCTCTTTGGTCTATCTGAATGCAACAAATTTGAAAGGTTTAGATTGAATCCTGAGGAAGGTGTAAAAACTAAATTTGTAATGGAACTTATCAGGCTTAGTGGGCTTGTGAAGGAAAAAGTTTTGGTTTTTAGCCAATACATTGATCCTTTGAAGCTTCTGGCAAGCCAACTTAAATATCATTTTGGTTGGAATGAAGGAAGAGAGGTGTTACAAATGCATGGAAAAGTTGATGCAAAGCAGCGTCAAGCTTCAATCAGAGATTTTAACGATCCCGGTGGTAAAGTGAAGGTAATGTTAGCATCAACCAAGGCTTGTTATGAAGGAATCAGTTTGGTTGGTGCCTCAAGGGTTGTTTTACTTGATGTTGTATGGAATCCCTCAGTGGAGAGGCAAGCTATAAGTCGTGCTTACCGGCTTGGACAGAAGAAATTTGTGTACACTTACCATTTGATCACAGCAGGGACAAGGGATGAGGAGAAATGTTGTCGGAAAGCTCAGAAAGATCACCTATCCCAGTTGGTGTTCTTTAATTCTGATGGGGCTCAGCATTGTCAAAATTTTTCATCTGCAGAATTGGAGGATCAAATTTTGGAAGACATGGTTCAACATGAAAAGTTTGGACATATATTTGAAAAAGTAGCTATTAACTATCAAGAAACAAACTCTACCTTGAAGAGGGATTTTTTCTCCCTCTTGGTATAAACTTTTTGACAACAACAAACTTGTTATGGCATTTTTGGGGTACATAGCTTCATACTCATATGGCTTTTATTGATAGCCAATGTGGGGTGGTTAGATTTTGGATGCATATATTTGAAGAGGTGGCTGGCTATTAACTAACAAGAAACAAACTCTGCTTTGAAGGAGGATCCCCCCTTTCAAACTTATGGTTTTCTTTGGGTACATAGCTTCATACTAATATCATGGCTTTTATTGATAGCCAACATGGGATGGTTAAATTTTGATTCTCTTTTTTTGGCTGGTTCTATTCTCGAGTAAGAGTGGAGCCGAGTGATGATTCTAGAGTTGTAAATGCTTTTCTTTAGAAGGTTTTGACTCATATGAATGTGGGGATCTTATTTAATCTTTTTGAAAAGTGACTCAATATAATTATCTTAGATATGTTTAATTAGAGAAAGTACCATAATATTTTAAATTATTCTATCTTAAAATATAAAAGTATTCTGTTTTTGAATTTGACAATACTTGTAAAATATCAAAAGATTTATTATTTTCAGAAAAATGTTTACAATAAATATTTTTTATTTACACATAATATAATTTTGTTATCAGGTCATTTTTTATATTTAAAAATGGGATGATATTTTTATTAATTATTCATATTCTCCTTTTCATTTTAATTATGCAATTGAGGGTCTAGGAGTAGGGTGTAATAAAGTATTATTATTCTTTTCAATGGTAAACTCACACATATAAGAAACATCCAGTGCTTTCAACTAATATTTTTAATAATGTTTTTTATTCACACAAAATATATAATATTACCTGCCAGTTACAAAAATAATATTCTTTTGGGAATAGCTAATAATATAATGGTATTTTCTTAAGCTAAAATATAACTAAAATTAAAACAATAAAATTTGCTAAAAGAAATTTCCATTGCCGGGACTTGAACCCGGGTCTCTCGGGTGAGAGCCGAGTATCCTAACCACCTAGACTACAACGGATTTGAAAATATAAGTCAATTTAACATATTTTATTTAACAAAAATGCATCTGTCAATATAACTTTCTTTAACTATTGATTAGGGTTTATGTGACAATATCCACATTACCTGCACCTCACAGCCTCAGCAGCAGCGCCTTGGATTGGAGCCCGAAAACATGGTAAGCTCCTCTCTACCACCACATACAACCTTACTGATTACAATTTTTTTTTTTTTTTTTTTTTAACGTTTGAACCAAAATATTACATTACATGTTTATTTTCTAAAATCAGTTCGTTCTTGTAAAATTGTTTTGATGCAATCTTACTCTATTTCTCAAGAAAACTCTGTCGGCCCAGAATACTACATAAATTTCTGTTTCTGATATCACATAAATAAAGTTTTTTTTTTTTAAACTTTGATTGAGCAACAAAACTGTGAGATAATGCCGTCCATTTGGTGCAGACTAAGAGAACGAAGAAGGCAGGCATTGTCGGAAAATATGGTAAGTTTCTTAATTATGCTTTGATTTTCTACTAGACTTGACTTTGTTTGCGATATTTGGTATAAGGGATTTGTTATTTGATTATACAATAGTTGTTTAAAGATATGGGTGCTTACGGGGCACAGAGTTGCTAGCTAAACGTAAAACACTTGCTATTTGGAGTTTAACATGCATAGGTGTGATGATAGCATTGTAGTTGGATTAAGATTTTGGGCAAAGTTAATGTGCCTTACCTCTCTTGCTCTTTTAGCTAGTTCATTGTTTGAAGTATTTACGTGGGACAATACTAATTTTCATCAAGAAATTTGGATTTGAGTGCATTTTGAGAAGACATTAATTTTCTTGGATTAAATTTATGACAAGCCTTTTTTATTTTATATCTAATTATGTTAGGTACAAGATATGGTGCAAGTCTGCGGAAGCAGATTAAGAAGATGGAAGTTAGTCAGCATAGCAAATTTTTCTGTGAGTTCTGTGGAAAGGTAGATCTTTCATACTCTATCAATGCTGAATTGACCTTCTGTCTTTATCACATCACATCACATGATTGAAAACAAATCCAACTAGGGGTTTTTAGTAGGTTGATTCAAACATTCTTTGTTTCAAAAGATTTTAATGCTAATGTTGGATTCATTTTGTTGCAGTATGCTGTGAAAAGGAAGGCTGTAGGAATATGGGGATGCAAGGATTGTGGGAAAGTAAAAGCAGGAGGTGCCTACACTTTGAAGTAATACCCCCTTCTGCTTCCTTTTTACCTATATATATATATATATTGCACCTTAATATCAATCAACTGACTTTGTTCTTCACTATTTTGTCAGTACTGCTAGTGCTGTGACTGTGCGGAGCACCATCCGGAGGTTGAGGGAACAAACAGAGGGTTGAGTTTTTTGTTTGATGCAAGATTTTGAGCAAATTGACTTGAGATTTGAGAAGTTAACTATTGGTTTATATTCAGAAGCAGTATTATATGAATGCAATGTGAACTTTTGAGTTGTACTTATCAGAGAATACCGCTTTGATTTAATTGCCTGGAGCTGCTTTCTGTTTTTGGAGCACATTTTCTTTTGCTTTCATGATAATTTGCGGAACTGCTGCTGACTTGTTGACACATGTCATGCTTTTCAAGCTAAGTTTTAACCACACATTTTTTTAATAATCCTTTCAACTTATTGATTGATGCTAGTTTGACAGATAAAATGATGATATCTCTCTTAATCTAAATAAGGTGAGGAGTACATCCATCCCTTAGCCTAAATTAGACGGTAAATAGTTGAATCCTAATTGGCAAAGCTGTATAATCTCATTGTTACCTACAATTAACATGGGCGTTATTGTTGTCATTGTTATTATTTTCTTTGTTTGATATCCGTTTGTTGTAATGTTTATTATTACCAGATGTCGATAGTAGTTTTTGGTCCACACAAAGGATAGATATTTTTTCAAGTGATAAAGACTAAAGACAGAAGGAAGCTATTATATAACAAATTAATAAGAGTTTAATATATATACACGGTAAGTATAAAGAAATTTTAAACCGATGTTCAATGATATGCTATCATATCATTTATTGAATTTATTATGATCCTTTTCATTCTTTTAAAATCTGAAATACATAAAATCACTTACATTATATAAACATAAATGACTAAAATTAGGTTAATTGAAAAGAACGCAAGACGAAGGCAACAAAGGTGACAAAAAAGGCCACATAATAATGTAACCTTTAACCCATATCTAACAGTATTAAACCGCGCCTTTAATTTGTTGTTACCTTACTGTTATGAAAATATTTTCTTTTTTTTTTAACCAAAAAAAAGAAAATATTTTAGATCATTAACTAGCATAATTCTCAATTCTTTTTAATAAAGTTATTTAAAAAACATTTAATTTTTATTTTTATATATAGTATACATTTTCTGATTGCTATTAAGAATATAAAAATAATAAGCTACATAATTATGAAATAAATCATTTTAAAATAAGTACATTTCTTTTCGTCAAAATGATATGGAAGAATCATGACACAGTTCTTAAAATTTCGAGTACTCAAATTTTAAAAGACAATGTTTTCAATTTGTTTTCATTAAACTTGTGTAATATGAAACATGTTTTGTTTACTAAAATCACGTCTATGCTTAATCGTCCAAAAATGACATCAACATCATTTTCTTCAATAAAAAATAAAACTTATATACTAATAACTCCTTGATATCATATTAATATTAATATAACTAACTGAAAAAAAAAATAGCATATCTTTTCCCTCTGTCGATAAAAGATTCTGGCACTAATTCTAATTATTAAAATATTATTGAAGTTGAATGAAAATGTATCAATGGAACAAAATATTAACAACATAATCAAATAAATTCATTTTTAAATTAAAAAAATGCTAATTGTTTCTTAAAATTCTGATGCAAAACCTGAAACGACAATAATTTTGAACAAATGGGATTAATACACTCCTTAGATATTTTGATTTGATGACGGCAATTACCACCTAATTTACATGTAAATACCACCGTCTACATCAAATAATTGTCACGCAACTATCGTAAGCTTCCCATTATCATTGTGGTTGGAACTTGGAAGAAACCATTTCTATTTTCTATTATGATATATCAGGTTTTATATATTTTATTGCTTTTAGTCTTGCTCGATTTTTCTCATATCAGGAGTCAGCCCTTGACCTGTTATATTCTCATTCTAGAATTTTATAACTGTTCTGTGAACTTGTGACTAACTGAAAAAATGAGAAAAAGATAGCAAAAGAAAGTCCAAACGCAGGATTGTGTATGTTTGACTTAATAGGTAGCGATTAGGTGGGAATCACGTAGAAGAGAAAAATGTGCACTACGAATAAGGTCTATTTATTACAACTCTTTGACTGAGATGTTTTAAGTCTTCTATTTAACCCATACATCAGAGATAAGACAATGTCACCATTCTTCCACACACAGCATTTATGGATTCACAAATCGATCATCGGCATGTGGGACATATTGTATTCATATTCTATATAATCATTGTCGACGTTTGGATGGACGGGCTTAACATTATAGCACTTGAAATATAAAATCAGACTAAAATGTGAGTACCCATCGAAGTCCAATCCACAAATTCATACGCGGCGTTAATGCGGGAGGGGAGGAAATGGAATAAAATAATATAAAATAGCAAATCTGTATCTGAGATAACATAAACAACATGAAGTGAAACTAATGGCATGAATACAATTTTGCTATAAGCAAGTAAGAGTGCATTGAAGTACCTAAGCACTTGCTCATTGACTCGAAGCTCGAAGCTCGCTGAATTCCAAGCTGAAATTGAAACTAAGCACTTGCATGACATGTCTGCAATGTTCTTTACAACACGCTCCTAAAACAAATAAAACACAGGTTCTAGATCGTACTGATTTGGTAAGCTATGATCAGCAGCATAATGCTAAGAATACTGAGAGTTAAATAAGGCATGGGTAAACTCTTACTTTCATGGAAGCTTAAAACTTCAGTTTCATGGCTTGTGAAGTTTGAAGCCAAACACTCTCGGAACATAACTCTGTGATGGTTTCTGTGGCTTCAGTTGTCCATAAGTCATCAGGAACAGGTGAGGAAATGTAGTACCAAAATAAGCTCCATCAATGTCTAGAGCAGACTCAAGGAAATTTGGGAAGTAAAAGATAGAGACATGCAAAATAATAGAGACATGCAATCAATCATCCCAAAATTCATATACTTTAATTATAAGAAAGTAATATAGATTATAGAACGAATGGAAAACAAAAAAAATGAACACAATAGTGTTTGCCTGCCTTTAGTGTTCTTTTTTCAGCATTTATTTTCCACATAACATTTTAGGATTTCCATGGTTTTGGTAACAAATATCCGTCCCTAAACCTGAACATGCCCCCAAAGGTCCCCCAAACTGTCCTTAAGCTTGAGATATACAACCAACAGACAGCTGGAAGTAAAACTGAAGAATATAATTTTTTCTCAAACGAGAGAACAAAGTAGTGATTTCAGACAGTCACAAAATACATTCCAGATATCCGATATCACTTTCCATGAGATCTAGATTATGAACACCAAACCTCAAGCTTAAGTCATTCAATGTTTGAATAGTACTCTCGTATTCCATTATAGACCATGCTCAACATTGTGTATATTAGCAATGCATTCAAGCAAAACAAATCTTTTCAGAATTAGTAACAGGAGTTCCCAGCCTTGTTCTAATAGACGTTGAACATTTAGAAAGCAGTTTCCAAAAGCAAAAAATAAAAAATAAAAAAAATCTACCCACATTGCAAATAAAAAAACAACAGATGATATGCATATGTCAGAGGTGAATTGCCAAAAATAACCAAAATTTAAAAAGAAATACACCTGAAAACTACATCAAAACATGAATTTAAAAGTCAGAACCAAGGAAGAGGTGAGATGTGCATGAGAATAAAAAATAAAATTTCTGAGACATGTTGATGCATAACTGACTTAAATCCACACATCATTCAATAATATATATAAGGATACTGCCTTGATACTTGGACCGCGGATAGTAAATGTCTTCACACCTAGGGCAGTATATTTTCACAGTACTAGACCTTGGAATGTCTGACTGACCAACTGGAAGGCAAGGTTGTCCAGAGCAGTAAACTCTTGGGCATCTGCCAAAATCATAGTTCTTGTACTTGTCCAGCTGCAAAAATTTCAATATCATTAACAGTACCAATCTTATCAACATAAAGCAACAAAATGATAATAATTAGTGACAGAAAAATCTTACCATTGCAGCCATTCCTTTGCTTGTCAATATGTACCGGGCATGAATCAGACCATAAAGCATCTCTGCTGCTGATTCAATTAACTCATTTTGTTCCTCTGTAAACATGTCACCTACATATTCCGATCAACCCGATTTAAGGGGAATTTGGAAGAGTATTTTTTGAAGCTTATGTAAGCTTATCTTATGATATACACACTTTAGTAGGTGTCGGTTAAGCTTACGCAAATAGCTTATGGAGCTAATTTCCATAAACTTTTTGAGTAAGCTTATGAAAAATCAACTTATTATAAGAGCTTATTGAATAACTGCTTAATTAAACTGTTTACCCAAAAGAACCCTTAGACTTCAAACAACATAAAGTACCGAATGACCAAATAGGTACTCAGCATTGCAGACATGCAAGTGTACACAAGAAATCCCATCACTAGTATTCCATACTTGTAGTAAAGCCTGAAAAAACACAACATAAGCTTACCATGGGAGGATTCAACATCCAAAATTAAGTCAAGAGCATAATCATAGTAAGGCACTTGACTGCTCAATCCGCATAGGTTGAAGTCGTCTTGGATGTAATCATCATCAACCTCACAAAAGAATTCATTTCCTCTCAAATTGCAGAACCATGAGATCCAAGACGTGTCATCTCCATCTGAACCACTAACATCAGACTCTTCGCTATCTGTTTCAGATTCCTCTGCAGCCAATGCACGTGAAGTGAAGAGAGTTCATCAATGTTAATCGTGGCAAGGCAACAACCAAATAAAGTTTAGTGCATATCACACATTTACACTTCACCTCTCTCAAGTCTTTTGTCCAAATCAAATTCAATGATGAAAACCTTCACGTTTCAAAAATAAAAAGGGGGAAAAACCTTCCAAATACGTGAAATTAATTTTGAATCCCAAAGCCAGTGTTGGAATTGGATGAAGCTATTAGTTGATACTTGATAGGATGAATTAGTCACCGAAAACGAATATATAATGAAATAATCAAAGAGAAATGAAGAATAAGGTTAAGCGTAGGGATATCTGAAAAGGATTAAGAAACGCATTAGAGAAGAGATCGGATCGTAAGAGAAATCTCACCATCAGAAGCGTTGGAATTCTTTTGGATAGGAGGGGGAGGGACAGAGGCAGAGGCAGAGGCAGAGCGAGAGTCACCTCTGTGATCCTTGGCGGTTAAGAGGGACCTATCCTTGCCGTTGATGGTCCTGGATGTGGACGGCGAGGATCGTTCGAGCTGCTTGTCGAGGACGTCGTTGATGCGCTTCCGATCAACGGAAGCAACCTCGGATTTGGATCCAACGCCTCCTCGCTCTCTGTACATAACTCACTTGTTTGCGATTCTCACCCAATCATACCGTTGGGATCGTTGGTGTTGCAGGGAAGAAGGGGAAGGAATGAAGGAAGGAGAGGCAGCTAGGGTTTTGAGTTCCGATGCAAATTACAATTACGATTTACAGGCACACAAACAATGATTCCCCCCCCCCCCCCTGCTTCTATTCTATTCCTGACAAATAATTTTATTTGTTCCACATTTAGTGCTTTTGTTTCGGGGAAGATATTATTTTTTTTAAGGTTTTTTCTTTTTTATCGCTTTGATTTAATCTGGTTATCAATCTTAATCCGTATGTAGTATTTCATCTGAGAAAAAAAGAATTGTTCGGAATATATACTTTTATATTCCCTTCTCAAAATATTAATTTTGTGTGATGTTATTAGTCTTCTTAAATAATTTGACTCTATCTTTTATTAATTATTCTAGATCAAAATATAATGAGCGATTAAATGAATACAAGTATATCCACTGAATAAAAAAAATGAATACAAGTATATAACTCATAACTCCTCAATATCTAATGGCCAGATTATTTTTTTATCACATCTATCCCCTATTAGCATTCCTGTTCGAAGTTTAATTATACTTAAAACTCCTCACTCATTCTTAAGAATGTGTTTAGTAGAAATCGAAACAGAAACCTCTTCCAATCATCTGAGCCGAGAACTTTTTTCACAATGTATTACCACCAGTGCCACAATTTTTTTATTTCTAATGGGCGGATACGACACTCAAATTATGCAAGAATATCTAAATGCACTATTTTGTTACTACGAATTAAGGGAATATGTATAAATATAACATGTAGACGCTTTACCTCTTCAAGCAACCAAATTCTGTGTACAACAATGAGAATCTTTCAAATATATATATACGTGGGGATTAACTTATTCCACGAGTAACTCTGACAAAGTTATTTCATTTAATAACTTCTTATAGAATGTAATTTTAACAAATCTAACCGTTGACTAATTTGATATTATTATGATGATTATGCACACCAAATTTTAGATCAATTGGACATTCATATATATGTAATTTTAGAGTAAACATTTACTTATATTTTAAAAAATATATTGCATCTTCAATTGAAGTGATTTAATGAAACATCAAATGATTTTTAAATTTTACGAAATTTTGTATAATTGATCTATTTAATGAAAATTGTTAATATGACGGCCGGATTGATGGAATTTTAAAACGATAGATTTGAAAAAAGTTATTCAATAGTGTAATATTTAATGTAAGATCATTTATATTAATTCATAATTTTATACATTTTAATTTCATATGACTATTATTTATTACATAAAATATTATATAATAGCCTTAAATATGTTTTTGATCCCTATAAAATTAGTGAATTTTGTGTTTAGTCCCTACTGAATTTTTCACCTAAGTTTGGTCCTTCATTAATTTTCCGTAACTAATTTTAGTCCCTCCCGCTAAATACCTACTATTAAATGATAGCGTGATACTTCACCCATCCTAATCTTTGCTCGGATTGTACTTGCTCGAATTACTCCTTTATTCACGTTTATTGAAGAATCCGAGCAATGCGAGCATGTACAATCCGACCTATTGAAGAATCCGAGCATGTACAATCCGAGCTATTCGACCAATTCAAGTAGGGAGTAGGATGTAAAGATGTTAAAAAAACCTGTACCCGCGGATATATATGCAATGTGTACCTGTATATTTATAAAATGGGCGGTGACAGATATTATACTACCCCGCCCCGCGGGTACACTCATACTCATTAAAAAATATTTTTCTATTAATTATATTAGATATTAGCATTTTTTATTATTTTATGATGATATATAGTTTATTTATATTATTTTATAATGATATTTTAAATATATTAACACATAATAATATTATATAACTTTTTCTTTCTTCCTTTTTATAAAATTTAAATTCTTAAAGATTAATGGATATCCGTAGACACCCTCTACCCGCATGGAAACCCGTTCATTTAAGCGGGTATGGATACGGGTTGTGTACTATCCTGCCCAGTTGACATCCCTAGTAAGATGGGTAAAGTGTCACGTCATCATTTAATATCATGTATTTAACGGGAGAGACTAAAATTGGTAACAGAAAATTAATGAGAGACCAAACTTAGGTGAAAAATTTAGTAGGAACTAAATACAAAAATTCATTAATTTTATAGAAACAAAAAATATATTTAAGTCCATATAATATTAGATATATATTTATTTATTTAATTGTTACCAATTCAATGAATTTTGCAACATTTTCTTTTGTTTTCTTAACATTTTCTTTAGACAATTGCGTGGGTGTTCATGTAAAACTCTCTATTGTCAAAGAAAATGCACTACTATCATGCCATAGCTATGGTATGAGAATCTAGCATAACATCACGTTATCAATTCCAAATATTGGCACACATGATATCTGGAATCAATTTTCCATATTCCTTTTGGTTTTCAAACTCCTTTTATGCATCTCTTTGATTCCCCACCCTGCAAATTCCCATCAGATTTAGAGAGCTGAATAGCATCATCTGATGTTATATTGCATAGAGCATTATGTTCATCTTAATTTCATGGAGTTATTGTACTAGAATTTGGCGCTAGAAGTGATATGGTAATAATCGGTTTCCCCTTATATTTTATTCTTACATTTTACGATTATTTTATTTCTTCAATGAATTCATCTGTTTAAATTTCTTTTAAGATTTTTCTTTCTTTTTTTTTTCCAATTTCAACCCTTTTAATTTCAATTATTTAAGGATATTGTTAATTAGTGTCCTAATGTCCTAAAGAACAAAGATTAAGAAAATAATAAATATAAGATTTTAATTGCTAATCACGTCGTACATTATACTTATAAAATTAAAATGTTACATATTTAAAAAATATTTGTAGTTCTTTAACTAGTATTATATGGATCATGGGAAACTTTTACTAACCTTTTTTTTTATACTATGAGTGGAAAGATAATTCATTCCCCTTAAAAGTAAGCAAGTTTTGTCATGAAGCTTCATAAGCTCTGTTCTCCTACATGATCCACATTTTTTCTTTTAATTATAAAATATATTTGATAAAATTAGTTGAAAAATTAAATAAAAATAAAAAAGTTAATTAAAAACTGATAATTATAAATCACCCCTAATTATTTTCATATCTTAAAATTTAACTCTTTTTTCTTTACTGTGAGATGACAATATTCATTTAATTGGTCCTAAAAGTACACAGTTGTCGGTACTCTAGTTATTATTGTGTTTTCACGAAAAAATATCAACCCCACCAAATATCCCCAAACTAATTTACCTAGTTTAACTTTATAATTTTATCTTTATTTAATATTATTTGATATTTAGGAAAATATTAAAGTTTATAAGGATAAATAAAAAAAAGTAATAAATATTGTGATTAAATTATAAAGTGTTTTATAAAAAAGACCACAAAAACTTATAAAATGTGTCCTATAAAAATGAGGGGAGGAAATAATATTTTGTGACATTAAACTTCATTGGCATATCACAAAATATATGCAATAGGTTAGGAACGTATAGGAGATATTATTGCCAACCTTTTATCCCAAATATTTGCATGTTAGCAAAGAGGAAAATCCAACTTTGCAAGGTACTAATTTAGCTGTCTTATTGTTTTCTTTGCATATATTAATTATAGTTATAGATAGGCGTTAAGAAATTAGAAAGGAGTGAAGCCTCCAGTCTGTACTCTGTAACATAGTATATGATTGCAGTTTGGTGACCTTCCTTAGTTCTTATCTACCTCTTTCTCTTCTCTTTGTCGCCTTACATAACCCAAACCACTGTCCTTATCGGTTTAATCCACCTTCCCTGTCTCTTAATAGGGACACACCCCATTAATCTCCATGTCCTTACTAGCTTGTTTTAGTTTGTTTTTTATTCTCTCCTTTTGACCATAACTTGTGAAGATATAGAAAAAACCAAAATATGGAAGAAAGCAACACTTAATGGACAATTTGGCTTACAGAGCAATTGATAACGCATTTAATTTCCATTTCATTTCTCCATATATAGAACTATAGCTATTTAGGTTTACAGAACAACATTTTTAGATAAGGCAAACACGCTTTTAATTGATGACAAACATTTATTCTTCACAATACTTTGGTTACATTTTAACATATAATTTTTCTTAAACACATTTTGTGTCTTATTTATCATTGAAGTCAAATTAAGTCAATTTTTCTTGTCCAGATGTTTGCAAATATTACTCCTCTTCTCCATCTCATCTCAATCTCAATACATCTAGATTCCCCTATGGATGCTTGAGGCTAGTGACTATTTTGACCCAACAAAAAAGAGTGTTGTGACCACAAAAGGAAACCCAACTTTAAGTAACAATGAATTACGCAGATGGAATGGAATTCTGCCTCTGAAAGGTTGACATGTTCTCTACACATTCCATATGATAATGATAATAATGCTTGAGAAGATGGACATGAATGGAGCAACTATAATAATTTACAAAAACAGATTTATGATCCCAAATTCATTGGGTTCAAATGCTAAGTAACAAATTAAAAAAGGGGGATGATGCATTAGACGAGATAAAATCATATAACAAATACGACACGAAGCAAAGTGTGAGAAAGCAATTTGACACAAGCCATTCATTCTTAGTACTTCTAGTACCTAACCCAAAAACCTATAAAAATGTTTTACAAATGCTCACTGAATTTGAAGCAAAAAGCAAAATTATGAGCTTACTGCGTTCCTACTCATGTCATGCCTGCATATATCTTTACAACATGTTTCTAAATATGTAAAAAAAGTAAGATCCTGGATTAGATTGTATTGATTATAAAAAAATCCATTGACTGTTTCAAGAAATACAACAAAGAACACGCTAAACAAGGCATGTGGATACTCATACTTTGATGCAAACTTGTAATCCCATCCAGCTTCATGGCTTGTAAATTTTAAAACCAAAAATTGTTGGAACATAGCTCTGTGAAGGTTTCTGTGGCTTCAGATGTCCATACATCACAAGGAAGAGGTTAGGGAATGTAGTTCCAAAATGAGCTCCATCAATTTTTGGACGCAGTTAAGGAAATTCTGTTACAGGATATAGTGTTCCATTATAAAACTTAAACCCCAAATTGTGTGCCACAATATAAAGTAAAACACCATCAATCCACCTCCTCCAAAAAAAAGTATAACCATATGTCAAAATGTACCGGCCATGAATCAGGCCATAAAGCATCACCTGTGCATTCCATTATGTTAAAATTCATGGTTCAGAAAAAGAATAAATAGAGAATTATGATTGAATGAAATTGAAAAAGATTGATCTTACAAGAGAGTAGTAAGAGGTTTATATAGTCAATGCAACTAACTAATTCCTAACTAATGAAAAAACAACTCAATTAATTTCTAACTAACTTTAACATCTTTAACACATTCCATTCAAATGGAACTAAAGCATAAGTCAAATATACAAATTGCAGAATGGCCAGATAGATAATCAAACCTAGAGTCATAACAGTGTAGCTAGCATGAGACACACAAGTAGCAATGCATGCTTTCAGGCCAAATAGATTGCCATGCTTCAGACAGAATATATCCAATACACAAATAGCATGTGTCACACAAGTTCTTGAATGGCATACTTCAATTGTATTCTAGACTTTTAGCGTGTTTATGTTTGATTTACTACAAAATCACGTTTCAAACGTGTATTTGACGTGATTTTAGCGTAAACCAAATACACACTTATCCATTCATAAGAAAAAAAGAAACATATATGAATGAACATGCATGGGCTCTGTTTGGCTCGCGGTACAACACAAGTAACTTGACCCTCTCTCCCTCTTTTAACTGCATCGCCATCAACATCAACTATGGCTCGCATGTGATTGGCATATATATATTTGGTGGGGCCATGTTTGTGTTTTGTCTATGTGTCTCTCATGCTCATCACCAATGCTTTCCTTTCCAGCCCACGCACTTTTTCTTTTCTTTGTTCTAATATGAGAAGAGAATTGTGACACATATTGCAATAAACACTAACTACTAATCGAATCGAGGTTAGTGATTGAATGTATACAAGTATATAAAGATGGGTTGAGTCACTAAAGTATTATTGTATGGAATCATGGAAAAAAGTATAAAGAATGTTTTTCCGTTAGGTCATATTCTATTAAACAAGTTAGTGTAAGAGTTGTGTACAGTTATTAAGTAGTTATATTATATTCGTGAGCAAGAATTATATTCTTAAGAGAACCAAAGTTAAAAATCTAATATGAAGTCTTTTATACAATATCATATTCCTGAGCAAGAATTATATTCAACGAATATCATACTTACAGCAGTGTGCAATTTGACAGATTTATAGTTAATGAAGTCGTTTATACAATATTAAATTTTGATATTCCTTGAATTTTCAATCATGTACGACTCTGTTTTTAAATTGTCCCGTTTGTCATCCAAACCTCAGCCTCTGAAAAATGTTCATATGGAAAAACAGAGCAAGAATCTGTCTGTTTGATGCATCATAAAAAAATCAAAGATAATTCTAAAAGAATACGAAAAAAAAATTATTTTTAACTTGACTTATCTTATTGGATGTATCATATTCCTTTTAAATGGTGACTTGTATTATCTTATTGGATGTATCATATTCCTTTTAAGTGGTGACTTGTTTTAATCTACTAATTCTTAATGTGTTTAGTTTACTGTAAAACCACACATTTAAAACATAAATCTGAGCCAACATTACTGTCTGCAACATTGACCCGGATCCACATTCAAAATATGATTTTACAATAAACTAAACACACTTAAAAATATTATAAAAATTATAAAATGTAACGAGATTTTGAGTGTCATCAAAAGATACAAATTTTTTCCCACTTCTCCTATTTCAAAATAAATAAAAATACTTTAAGATTGTTTAATTCACACAATTAACTCAGAATAGCTATAAGATATTAGGACAGATGTATTTTAAAGTTTTTTGCTTTTACTTAAAAAAAAAATTGATAACTACAATCAGTGGCAGCAATGTGTCTCAGTTATTTAATTTCAAAATGCTAGCACAATAAATTTACCAACACGGTTCCATGTCACATTCATTAGGAAAAACTTCACAGTTAATCAGTTATTACAAATAAATAAATAACAAATGCTATACAATGACATGGTACCAAAAAAAATATGCTCTATGTAATCGTAGGAGTTTGTTTTCCAATATTTACTTCTTGGAAATCAATTATTTATTTTTGGTTAATGGAAATCAATTTTTTGTTCAGTGAGCAAATGTTTTAAGTTTTCCAAGGCAAAAAAGTTTAGAAAATGTAAAGAGTTTGAAAACAGTAAAAATGGAAAACTATATTTCAACTAAACAAGGCCGTGATATTTATTCAGATTTCTATTAAGATGTGAAAGCAATTCTCAGCACTCACACCAGGTACCCCTGTACCAAAAGTTCATGAATTGATTAAAGTTGCAGGGAAAAATCCACAGTTGATTCCCCTTTCTTCGTATATTGAATTGTTTAAATAACTGCTAAGGTCTCCACATTTTCACAACAGTTCCAGATGACTAGTAATTACATCTGGGCAAGACTGGGCTTGCAGAAGCTCCAAACGGTTGAAAGGATGAGCAAACTGCAATATGTAATCTTCATCTGAAACCAAAAATTAAACACATCAATTATTAGACAAAAATGACAGCATTTGGTCCTAGATAACAAACTTTATTTTGATTTGAAAAGGAGTTCCTGCAAGATTTCATTATCCTTTCTATACTTGTGCAACAGCCAAACACAACAAATGGTGTTAGAATTAGTCACATGTAGTTTTAAATTAGTAACAGCTAAATAATAATTAGCTGTCAATCCCTAATTAGTTGCTAATTAGGATTAGATTTAGCAATTATGTTCTTATGTATTTATTGCATACATATTATAAATACAGCATGTGTGGTCTGAGTAAAACACACAGAAACACAGAATTTCAAATTCAACAGGGTCCAATAATACTCACTTTCTTTGACTGTTCCATAAAGCCAGCATAATACCTCATCAGCAAAAGCCAAGCAGACTCCTCCCTGCCAACAAATTTTGTTGATGAGTGGTAAAAGAAATAGTAACATTCAGCATTTTTTTTGCGTATAAATCTGTCCTTAAGATGATTATTAGCCACCATGCACCTTATAGCAGTTAAAATGTACCTGCCAGTAGTTCTTCATTTTAACTCTCTGTGTTATATCTTTAGTCCTAAGTCTTTCTGTCCGAACAAGTCGACCTGCATCATCCCTGCATCATACAGCTAAGATATTTTAATTTATATATATATAAAGTAGAAATCACTAGAACATCGATTTTCATTTGTCAAGCATGCCAAGTGGAGAGGACAATTGTGTTTCAATAAGCTGAAATCAACTATAATTCACCATGGTGAGAGCTTTATAGCACCAGGTTGCCCTTTTTTAAGATGAAGTAAGTCTTGCCAAATCTAGTTAAAGTGATTTACAGGCCGTTTGATTTCAATTTTTAAAAAGTCTGATTTTCAAAAAATAAAAAGAGCTTACTTGAGTTGGTGTTTTATATTTGTTTTCAAAACTAGTTCTTGTTTTCTGTTTCTCATAGCAAGAAAGCAAGAACAACCTAGAGTTGTTTTGTTTTTACATTTTTATCTTCTCATTTTTGTTCTTTCCCACTACCACCCAACACTCCCCATTGCCACCAGTACGTAGCACCCTCCACCGCTGTCATTGCCACCTGACACTGTCCACCAACAGTGCCGCCGCCTGGCACCCTCTTCACTGTCATCGCGGTTTTGACACCCTCCACAGACAGATTTGTTTGTCTTGTTCCAAAATACAGTCTTTCAAAATTATTTTATAGAATAGATTTTAAAAAAAAAAAATCTAATCTATGCAATGCTGCTCAGAATAATAAATTAAAAGTGGAAAGATTTTATTGGAAATTACAACTGACAACATTCAATGAATTGAAAATATTGAATGTTACATTTTCCAATAAAATCTTCCTACTTTTGATTTATTATCATGTGCAATGTTACACATATTAGAAAACATGGTAAAAAAAAAAACAAGAACACAATCAAACAGGCTCATAGATTGTACTTTCAAGCACAATACTAAGGAAGATCACATAGATTGGGTAATGATATAAAACAAAAATAACAATTACCTAAATCCTATGACAATATATGGAACACCTGCCAGGAATGATTGAATCTGCAAGCAATAACAGAGGCCTTGTTGAATTAATGGCACACAAGTAAAAAAGGGACACCAGGAGATGAAATGCATAAAAATTGATGAACAAAGATAGGAGACGCACCCAGAACTTTAGCAGTTTCTCTCTCTCAAATCTTTCCTCAGTATGATAATTTAACTGCATCATAAGAAATGATAGATTCCTATTGTTAAGCCAACATAAATGCTGTCTAAAAAGAAAAATAAAAACTGGGATTAAAGAAGTATAACACAGGAAGCTGGGACTTTGTCAACCTCATTACTTGTCTTTAACTCCACATAAAATCTCTTCCCATCATTAGTCGAATCACAGCAATCCATCTCAGCACCCATCAGGATACGATGAGCTCCTAATTTTGTCTTAATCACAGAACAGAATTCAACATTGGCATCGACATGATGTATCCCCTCTCCGTCTGCTCTTCTAGGATCTTCAGTAGCAAGGGTCTCAAAACAATAACCCGAATAACATCTAATTGCCAATACATTAATTTTAAGGCTTATCCAATTAAAAAACTCAAAAAATGATGGCAAAAAATGGGAAGAAATGAGAAATTCACTTATTTCCCAAGCAGTTAAGTGGTAGAAAGCAAACCATCATCTATTTGACAAATTAAACATTGCATTTTTCAACCATGTTGAGATAAAGAGATTGTTTGCAATAGATGTATGACACTTCAATGAGCTTGATACCAAACACTTAGTCCAAGCAAGATGCTTTTCCTTTTACCCTAACAGCTCCCCTTGTTTGTTATATTGGTTATACTTGTATTCCTCACATGCACATAAACATAGCCATAAAAAATATGCATTGATTGATGCTCCGTGGCTATACATTTAAGATTTACACAGCCTGATGGCCAAGCAATACAAAATAAAAAGACATGTAAGCCCTGTACCTCCTGCGTTCTAATTCACTCTGTGGTCTTTCCGGTAGCTTATGCACATCAAGATACACAACACCATTCCTTTTGTGCACTCCCATTTCCCAAGGCTCATGACGGATGTAAGCTGTAGCCAGTATCTGCAAAGACAGGAGTATTTAGCTCATACTCATATGCTCATCATTAACTCAACTAAAGTTAACAACTCACAAGGACATCACTACTTTAGCTTAGAAATTCCTTAAAAAACGAATAATTCTAACCAAGAGCAAGGTCAATTCAAAATGAATAATTCATTACCTTGTTAAGATTGTTACGGAATGTCTGCAAAGGATAAAAAAAAAAGATTAATGTATGACTATCAGACTAAGAGAAATTACTTTGGCAATGGATTAAAATATTACAAAAAGTCAGACCATGATATACGTCATACCACAAAATGAATGTTTTGAAGCGGAATATTCTTGTCTCTAATGCACGCAAGAAGATCGCCAAATCCCTCCGAGCCCAAGTCTGTTTTAGTAATTAATGTATTAACAGCAGAAGAAAAAGGATTACTAACATCAAGGCTGTCAAAATCAAGATCCTACCTAAGATTGGGAAAGATGCATAAGGTTGTAAAACCTGGGGTCGTAACACAGATTGTAAAATCCTACCAAAAATATAGAAGTGTATTTTAATATAAAAATATGATAATATAGTGAACTAATGAGTGTAATAATATCATTAAAAGTCAAGTAAGAATATAGGTATTCATTTTGTAGTTATTGTACCATTAATATTTCTATAGGCGTGGTTAGAAAAAGTATTGGGTTATTGGAAAGACAAGAAATTTTTTTTTAAAAAAAAAAAAAAAACTCTATCAAGGATGATATGCATAAAAAGAAATACGGAGGTAGGAAAAGGATTCCATAACTGTAGTATTTGCAATGATGAGCATCTTTTCACGCGAGAGAGAAGATTAGGGAAGAACTGCAGAAAAAAGGAGGGTACTTTTGAATTTTCAGTGGCACTGTGTGTGGGATGAGAAGTTGTCCCCTAGTATTGAGTAACAACATTTTGGAACACTAGTGACAAAGAGTAGACTAGCAAGAGGCTTAAACCTGAAAAACAAAGCAGAAAGGCTGCAAACCAGTGACAGAGAATCCAAAGGCTAGAATAGAACCTGCGAACTAAAGAGGATCAAACCAGGAGTTTGGGTGTGGGAAGGATGTCTGGTGGATTTGCCAATTGGTTGGGTGAGAGAAAATGGTGGGAATTATGTGAATGAATAATTGGGTTAGGGCGTTTCCAAATTGGATTGCACAACTCGACCTGCATTGCTTTAAAGTTCTAGAACTTGAAAAAAACACTTTGATCACACACTTCTGCAATTTTTCCCAGCAATCCCACACAAGCTGGTGGCTTTCCAATCTGTAGCGGGAACAAGACTGGGATGAAGGAGAAAACTAGTAAGATTGAGCCTGAGTTTAATGCATATGATTTTAACAATGACTAACCTAATTAGTAGCATACATCATTGTAGTTAAAATTGTGATTCTGATCATGGGATCATATGATCCTACAATTTTTTGTAACATTTGCAATCCAGAACACAGTCTGAAACATGATCTGGTGTTGATCTTTGTAGGATACTGTGCTACCCTGAAAGCCCATTTTTTTCAAAAAAAAAAAAAAAAAAAACTGAGAACCTACTTGATTTCAGAGTCCATATTCTGTCTTCCATCTTCCGAACATACTTTCTCATCATACGATCTTGGCATTCACTTTGTCCTCTGCATTGGTGCTCCCTCATCCAGTTTGATCTATGTTGGTGCTCCCCAGTGTCGTCAAATTGCGGAAATGGCGGTGCAATTGCGGAATGGCGAGGCGGTTTTATGGCAAACCGCCATACGCCATGCTTGGTGTGGCGGATTTTCGATGGCGGTGCAATTGCGACCGCTATGGTCATGGCGGCCAAACAGTCTTTTTTAACAAAAATGGGTTTGGGTCTCATTACCCGACCCGGTTTAAGGGTGACCCGGTACTAAAATTACCCTAAATGTGTTTCTTCCAACCCTTTCACATTGTTTGCCTCTGCATTTTTTGCTCCACTCTGTTTCTCTCCACAACCACAGCCACTATTTCTCTTCCGGCGACCAGATTTTCTGGTGAATCATCTTCTCTCTATTTTTTTTCTGTTTTTAGGTTCTGCACTCTGCACCCTCTCCTCTTACAGTTCTGTTATGGTGCTGTCTCTCTCTCTATTTATTATGGCCGCCATACTTTCGCCATAATCCGCAATGCCATCCGCCATATTTTTATGGCAGAATTTTGGCTTTCCGCCATGGACCGCAATTCGCCATTGATAACACTGGTGCTCCCTCACAGCCTCATCTAGTCTGTCTTGTTCTTTCCCTTGTCAGCTCTTCACCCACAACCAGCGACCACAACCCTTTGTCTCAAGCACTCTGAATTCTGAAATAACCCTCAACCTCTCTGTTTCTATCAGCCCTAACCTTGACCTTTCTGTTACCAAAGCTCCTTTTATGTTTATGAAACTGACTGGTTGGGCTTTGTTTTGGGCCTTCATGTGAAATATATCCCCCTATAATCTTTGGCTTCTCTATGAATTGTTAACTGTCCTATTCCCTCTAGGTTCATTTTTTCCTTTTCATAATCACTAGAATATAAAATGAAAACCCACATTCTTACTTGAATTTTATTTTATTATTATACTATTAATTAATATTATCATATTCTTATATTCTCAGTAGGACCTTACAAGCCATGCTACGATTACTAAATTTACGATCTTTCACCCTCCTACCAATCTTCAGTAAAATCTCAATTTTGACTACCATGGCATAAATCACTTCTCATACACAAATCTTCCATATCGCATTTTAAAATCTAACTTTTTAATTCACAAGACAGCGGGATAATTAATAGATAAGTCACATACCTTTTTTGGGAATGAATGTATCAAAACCTTCATACAAATCAGCTCCAACATCTTCAGTGATATGGCGCTTAAAAAGCCTCTAAATAAACAAGAAAGAGATAAGTACCTAAATGAGCATAGTATCATTACAATCGATTGCAAACAGAACCAAACAAAAAAACAAGTGATGTTATGTTGGAGCCCAAATAGCTTACCAAGCTACGATCGTCGAAATATACTTCTCCACCTTCTACACGACTATAGCAGCCAATTTCACAAGGCTATCAGAATAATCAAAGACAGAATCAGAGCATATACATCCAGATTTGAGAAAGGTAACTCAATAACATCATACAAAACCAATACATTAAAAATCATGACAGAGGAAAATGACACTAGGTTCGATATATATGTCAAACAGAATTATTGGTTTTCACAATACCAGACTGATAATTCCTTTTCCTTTCCTTGCCAGTTTGAACGTAATGGGGGAATATAAAAATTGAGTTATATAAACTCTATCTTCATGACAATTTCTTCAAATTTTGACGCAAATTGACGGTTAAATTACTTGATGCAGCAGCAATAAAATATAGGAAAATGGTGTTCCCCTACCTCCTGAAAAGCAATGCACTTCCTTGACAGAGTTTCTTCACTTTTTGAAAGCTTCAAATCAGAGACAAATCTTTCATCATGGCGGCCATTTGAAAACCTATTACCATACCCAAAATTCTGCCTCTGAGGATACGGTCCAGGACGTGGCAGAATACCGGCTCCTCTATCATGCCCAGGCTGCCAACGACCACGGCCAAACCCCCCTCGACCCGGACCCGAATTATTCACATTGCGGGTGGCTGCAGGCAATACTGCCGGAGAAAACCACATCTTGTCATAAAAACTAATTAATAAATAAAATAAAAAATGTCATTTTCTTCAGTTCATTAACATTTTTCAACTGCTGCACAATTCAGAAGCTCTGCAGTAGTACAGGGAGTCCTAAAATGCCTTGTAGATGCAGTGAAGTACCATTTTGCACAAGAAAACAAAGGCACAGGATATTCCCTCACAGGAATATATGCTGTTTGGTTATCGGACTGAAATCACATGTCCCATTTTTTAGTCCACGAACGAAAGAGTTTTAAGGAGAAAGAATGTTAGTTTTAAAGAGAAAGAGTTGCCATATTTTCCATTGGGAGGACAAGGACCTGAACAGGGAGATGGAACAGGTGATTTCAATCCACGGTTACAGGCATAATCTTTCACCTTCCGATCCTAAATGTTTATAACACAAAAGGCTTTCTTCATATGTGAGGAACAACACTAACACTATTTCTTTACTAACACTGTCAAAGAGATGAGATAGTAGTCATAGTAAAGCAATACATGAAGAACAATTTATGCAATGTATACTTCAATAACGAAACAAAAAGAAAGAGAATTTTACCAGGAATAGGGTAAGGACTTTTAGCGAGGGTTTTGCTGTAATCTTCAGTATCAGAGCCAAATAGATCTTTGTCTTCATAGTCATCATGATGATGAGCGTAGGACCTGCTGCTATCTACGACATCGCCATTATCATCGTCATCGTCACCGCCGCTGCTGGCGCTTCCGCTGGCGGAGCTGGAGTCGGCTGCAGCATCACTTGCTTTAGAGGAAGAGGCGGAAGAGGAAGACGAAGAGGAAGAGGAAGAGGAAGAGGAAGCGGAGGAAGAAGAGGGGGAGGAAGAGTGGGTCCCATCTTGTTCGTTGTCGGAATCTTCGCCGAATAGGTCCTTCTCGGAGAAATCCATTACTTTTTCTTTTTTTCAGAACTCTGTACGAGTGCACATCAACGTTCTCTATTTGTATTTTTCTTTTCGTTTTCTTTTTTCTCCTTCTTTGGGCCTTTACTCAGCCCGTTTCAATTCCCAATGGTCATTTCCCGCACCCTTTCTATCAACAAAGGCTAATTAAGTGCATATTAATTCTTGACCCAAAAAAAAAGTGCATGTTAATGTAAATCTTTTTTCCTGTGTTTTGAGTTTGTGTAAATTATGTTTTTCATAAGTCAATTTTGATTTTCGTCCCTATAATTTAAAATCTGGTTTTTTGTCCCTGTAGTATTGAAACCTCCTAAATGTGGTCTCTGACGTTAGTGTGCATTGTTAAGTTGCTGATGTGGCTAACAAAAGTTTCTACCCATCCAGCCATCTTGGTCGGCTAGCCTTCCAACCTTCATGCCTGGCTGGAAGGCCAGCCGACCAGGAGGGCAAGAAGGTTGGCCGCCCATAAGGGTTGGAAGCCCAGCTGACAATGAGGCTACAATGTCGGGCGGACAGGAAGGTTGGTCGCCTAGACGACCAGGAAGGCTGGAAGGCGAGCCGGTCAGAAACTTATGTTAGCCACATCAGCAAGTTAATGGAGCTCCCTAATGTCAGGGACAGACCACAGTTAAGGAGTTTCAAAACTACAGGGACAAAAAACACAAGTTTTAAACTACCGAGACGAAAATCAAAGTTGACCGAAATTATAGAAATAAAAAACATATTTTATCATTTGAGTTTTTACTAATTTCAACAGGTGATAGAGTCCTCTTTGTTATCTTAATTAGAGGCCAGTTTGTTGTTTGTAGTTAAGAAAATACTTTGGGTTAGCAAACAACTTGGATGATGATTCTCTGTTGTTCAGTTTTGAACAAAATGAATATGATCCATTGAAATTTAATTTTAGTAAAATAAAATATTTATAAAATAATGTAGGAGATTCGTATTTGAAAAACTTAGAAAAGTATATGTGGTGTGAAACTAAATTAGATGGTTCTATTGGGTGTATATTAAGTCATTAATGACACCATCAAATAATTAGAAGTTAGATGAGAAGTTTCCATGCATAAATGATATAATAGAGGAGATTGTCGGGAATTCAAATTTTAAGCTAGAAGATAAGAATAAAAATGTCATATATTAAAAAGATTAAGTAATGATTCAAAATTATTATTTGGTGTGAGATAAATAATATAATTGAGTGAGAAGAAAAGGAATATGTGTGAAGAGAATGATAAAATAGAAATTATGAGGGATAAAATAAAATAAAAGACAAAAATAATATTCTTGTGCAAAAGTGTGAATTGCTTACTAGGTTGTGCAACAGTTATTAATCCGTGCTGAGATTGTAGGAAGAATATTATTGGATTCAATTTCCACTAAATAAATTGGGATGAAGAGCTTTAACTATGATTAAGTTCCAAAAGAACTACACCAATTACACAAGGATACTTGGGATTTACATAAAAAAAAAAGTGTGAATTATTACTTGTTGTATTGCTAGATATTTGGGCTTTGAAAAAGTTTTTGTAGAGATTGATTCACATGGCACGATCCCAATCTTGGATGTTGGTTGCATAAGATGCTTGCCATGCTCTTATTTAGATAGAGAAATCAAGTGCTTGGTTAACAATTTAAAAAATGTCCGTTCATCGATATCATATGCTATTCGATTTTGTGTGTTTGTGAAAATGTTAGAATGGGGGCAAACGTACATTAGAAGTTTAATCGAACAATTTATTTCTCCTACATTGTTTGTATTGGGATGCCCAAATTTACATTACAAACAGTGACACAAATATATGTCTAGGACCTATTTGTTTACATTTTAAAAAATTGCACAAAACTGAAAATGTTAATATTATTGGGTTTAAACTAGTTGTGTACCAACACGTGAATAAAATTTAAAAAGAAGTGAGGCCATTTGCAAAATGAAAAATCTTTATTTGGTTAGATAGAATTTTTAAAAAACCATTTATCATATTTAAAATCAATTTGACCTAATTTAAACCTATGTAAATTTATTCATAAATTATGAATGATTTGATCTATTTTTATCCCTATAATACTAAAAAATATTATGAAAAGCGAAAAACCATCAAGAGATATATTTAGCAATCACATTGATTTTTATAATTTTCATGTAGTTGTTTTGATAAATACAAAAATAAACTGAATATTAAATAAATATGAGAAATTAGACAATCTAAAATCCAAATGGTCTAATTAGGTTCTTTAACGTAAAAAAACAAAAACAATTATAGGTTCAAAGCACATAATGAAAATTTGTGTTTTAATATATTTAGTGCCTGTTTATTTTAAATTTTCAATAGTGCAGAATCAATTTCACATAAGTGATTCTAAATCACTCTCATCCAACGTATTTCATAAAATATATATGACTCATTTCAACCATTGATTTTAGAATCAATTATACTCAAATGTATATCAAACGGACACGTGGTAGCAAACAAGTTAGTTTTGATAATTAAGAAAAATAGCATCAAAAGTGTTTGATAAAATTTTAACTAGAAAATGTAAAATGATAGATAAGATTATCATTATTTACTAAATCCAAATTTAAAATTTGGTAATTATAAAAGAACACTAAGAATTAAAATTTTAAAAACAATTTCAGCCAGTATTGAAAACATTTCAAAAAAATGTTGGTAGCTATTAAAAAATACAACTTTACAAATATGATTGAAAAGGTTTAACAAATTTTTTAACTACAAATTTCAACAATTTTCAACTAGTTGAAAATGAGACCTCAAAACACACTTTTTTTAATATTTATAATATGGAACCTTAGCGGAAAAACAACTTAGAGCATGTTTGGTTTAACAAACGTAGTAAACTCACGTTTCTAATGTTAAAAATAATTGCGTTAGGAAATTCAAATTTAAGTTTAATCAGTCACAACACTTAGGAAACCAAAGAATGTAAGTCAACATTTATCAATGGTCTGGATATAAGACATCATTATCCATGTCTAATTCATGCAAACTAATTCTGACTTAATAAGTAACATTTCACAATAGTCAGGCATTAACATGAAAGCAAACTGAATGTTTCAATGACATTGTGATTTACAATTTACTGAGATAAGCTAACTATTTTATTTTATCTATTTTGCTATATCCCCCACTCATATTTAAAAACCAAAAAAAAAATTCCCGATCGATTTAATAAGTAATTGCGTAACCAAAAATGTATGCATTCAAGTAGAAACGTCGTCATCCATCTTTGAGTTGAAGACAAAACTTGGGAAAGTTGTTGTTATTTCCCTGCATTAATTTCACAATTAATTAATTATATAATAGTCAAAACATCTGAATAAAAGTGATTTAAAATTTTACAAAAATATAATTTGACATGTACCTCAGGTAGGGTAGTGTCATGATTTTTAGTAGTGACGGATTTTCAGAAACAAAGTTTTGCCACTCAGATTTGTCTATTTTCCCGTCGTGGTTGGGGTCAGCATCCAAGAAAGTCTAGTCACAAAAATCAAATACCAACCTTATTAGACCTTTCAATTTTGAGGTAATCAATGGAAGGAAATTAAAGCACAGAATGAATAAACTATGTCTTCCAGAATGTTGTTGTTTAACTTTCTCATTACATTATTCATCTAATATTTTATATTATAGGGGATTTTTACAAACATATATAACTGAAACTCACCTTGTTAATAATTGTTTCTATCATCTCATCAGTCAACTTAATTTCAGACTCACAAAGAAGTGCATTTATCATTTGCTTGACCTGTCAGAAATCACCAAATGTACTTAGAAGCAGATGAACTGATGATTATAGATACCAGTACACAGATTTGAGAATGAAATGTCAAAACAAAACATATTTTCCTAAGAACATTTAAATATACAAATTACTAAGTACTTAGTGCAATTATCACCTCAGGAAAAAGGCATATCATTGGTGTTTCATTACATTGCATCCAAACTGAACATTTCAATTTGCATTGAAGATACATGAACAAACAATTTAGCATCTTACCTCATGACGTTCTATAAAGCCTGTACTGTCCAAATCGTAGAGCCTAAATGAAACTGCAAAAAATAAAAACTAGTATATCAGCACAGCCATATCACTATATGGAGTTAATTAAGGATAACCTACAAGGACAATGAGTTGAGTATTCAAGCTTCAACATACAATCTATCTTGACTTCTTTTGGTGCATTTGGGTGGAAGACATTGAGTGCTCTGACAAAGTCACCAAAGTCAATAACTCCCTTCCCCTTGACATCAAATAGATCAAATATCTGCATGTCAAAGATTCTAATGTTAATAGACTTCAAGTCAATAAAAAGGACTTCTGAAGTTGAGATACCACAAGAAACATGTTCGTTAGTTTACAGAAAATGCTAATTTAGATTTGCTACAGGATCATATAAGGAATGATAAATTTAGATTTTCTTCCAGAATTATATATGTAGTAAAACTACAAATTTTGTCACCTAAATTGGTCTAGTTTCTAAAAGTGAATTTATGCAGTCCGTGGGCACACAGACAAGCTTGCAAGCAATCTCAAGTTCTCAACTGTAATGGCAGAAATAGCAAAAGGATGTTGTATATAGTACCCGGCTTGTGAAGAGATTCTCCTTGCTTCTGTTGTTGAAAATTGCCAATTGAAATTCTTCCTGCAAAAAAATGTTCAATGTTACAATATAAGCTAAGAACTCAATGTGAAGAACAGAAATAGTACAAACCCAATTGGTTAGTTTTAACTTAATAACCATATTGCACTACAAAGCCCAGAAGATAGAGCTCTCAGAATTATGTGTAAGTTCCTAACAGGGAACAAAGGGGTGGTAGGAACAACAAAATTAGGAATCATAAAATTATTGTTGTAGAAAGAAGGCCTTTTCTGTATGTTACCTTGCTTATTAGCCCATCATCAATGACCGATCCACTGATTCTCTTAAAAAGCTCAAATAATGCTTCAACGTCACTGACGCTGACTGGAAACCAAAAATTAACAAACAAGTTTAAATTACAAAATCAATGTATGTGAGAAAGATAGACAAAACAATTCCATGACAGATGCATCACACAGACTTTTTCCCCCTAATGTAAGAGCTATATAGGACTCAAATGCAATCTATATATCCATTATCAATTGACTCAAACTGTGGTTTCCATATAGGAGAACAATTTGCGTGCAAAAGGATGAACAGGCCTTTAGAGAGAAGCATGATCCCACAGTCAACATGCAACAAACACATCGTGTAACATGGACTCATTATATTGTAAGAAGACTATTTAATTAACAAAATGCAAAGAAGACAATCTGACTGGCGGGGGAAATCAAACCATAGGCTCAATTCATTTATATTTAACACACACTTTCATTGTTTAATTTGGTTAAACATCACACCTGCACAGAAATACCATTTAATATATATATATATATATATATATTACTTTACGTTTATATAAGGCTCTGTCTTTCCCGACAAAGCTTGGTTGAAAACGTTTCCTTGAAGCATCATATATTATAAAATGGTAGGCCCCTTGGGAAATCCTCTTTTCAAAGAGTCACCCATATAGAAGCAAGACAACATATAAATTCATAATTAGCAGCTCAGAAGCACATATCAATAAAATTCATTAAAACAGTCACAGGCAAATAACAATCTTATAATTGTGCAAGAATTACAACTTTGCATGATTTCATTAAAAAAAATCCAACTTACAAGCAGTCTGTGATGCAAGGGTTATTGGATCTTCCTGTCCTGGAAATTTTCTTTCTCCTTTGGAGTAGAAACAGCCCATTTATGGAGGAAGTGAAGGCAAGGTAGCACGTTTTAAACCAGCGCCAGGGTCTCCTAAATTATCAAAAACATCTTAAACTTGCAGTTGCGAACCAGAATTCAAACACCGCAACATGAAATAATTAGTAACAACCATCATAGAGAGAAGAGGAAAACAAATGCTTGGAGAGATTTTCAATTTCAACATTGAATGCCAGAATTAATAATATTTGATCATTCAGAAGAGATGCCTATACGTATGTGATCACAAAACGATGACGCTTTCGAGGGAACAAAGCGCGCTCTCAGATCAGAATTTGGCTCTTCGAAACATGGCTTGTGTGAACACATGAATAATGAATAAATTAAAAATTGACCTTAACGTCGATTTTTCCCCATTAAAATAATCGCAAAGGTGAAACAGCTATTAAATAACAGAGACCTATCACAATCACATAATTCCAGCGATCCTCTTAACGGTTACTCAAATTGATAACTTCATAATAACTAACATCTTATCACTAACGCATGAAACATGGCTGGCAAAAGAGGTCAATTAGATTCAGTAAACAAGGTTATATTATTGTTAAGAACAAATTAAACAAAAAAGGAATAGAACAGATAATAATCAATCCGCAAAGTTGTGAGGCATTCAAAAATTTTCCCTATCTTTCTCTCGTGAATATTCTCATGCATGTTAAACCTCAGCATATCATAAAATAGAATCAAACTGAAGAAACGTTTTTCATGTTTGATTAAAGAATGAGAATAGGAATAGAAGGACATGCATGAATTGAAGGAATGACGTGGGAAAGGGACTCACCAACTTGGAAACTTGTCTTACAAAATTGGCCATTGACATTGGAACTAACAATATAGAGAAACGGTAGAACAAGTCGTGGCGGCTCTGAGAGAGAGAGAGAAAACGCGGAATTAGTGAGAAAGGAAAAGTGAAATAGGGTGAGTGGGTTAGAAGCGATGCAAGTGTTATATTGTAATTAGAGGTGTCAAAATGGCCCGGTCCGGCCCGCCCGAACCCGCAATATGGGAGGGCTTGGGCACTTAAATTAGAGGCCCGAATTTTTGCCGGGCTTTTTAGCCCGGAAATGAAAAAGCCCAATCTTAAGCAGGTTTGGGCCGGGCTACCCGATCGGGCTAACGGGCGGCCCGTTTTTTAAAAAAAAAATTGCCTTACTTTTGAGTTATGCTTAAGTTCGCTGGCATGACCCCTTTTTTATTTTTCTTCCATCTAAAAATATTTGAAGTTCTGAAAATTGAAATTTCTACTGTGAAGTCAATGGATATGGTGAGCAATTATGATTTTCTTTTGATAGATAACTAATTAATTAAAGCAATTATGATCGAGTATATTATTATATTAGTGCATATATATACTTCCTCAAATCCAAGTTTGTCAAATATGTATTTTATAATCTTATTTTGAAGAATAATTTTTGGAACAGGTGCAGTATATGTTTATTTAATTTAATTTAATTTAATTACATATCAATTGAGTACTATTATAAAATGGAAAAATCTTGGAACAATTTAGAATCAATTTTGAAGAACAATTTTTGGAACAGGTGCAGTATAGGTTAATTTAATTTAATTTAATTACATATCAATTGAGTAGTATTATAAAATGGAAAAATCTTGGAACAATTTCGATTCATCGAATGCAAATTCATTTTGCTTTTCCCCTTTTAAATGATTTTTATAACTAAATTGTAATTTTTTTTAGTTTTGTAGAAGTATAATTATTTACAATTTTTAATGAGCAACATTTTTAAATAAGTTAATTTTTTTTAACCGGGCCGGCCCGCACAAGCCCACTACCCGCATAGGGCCGGGCTAGGGCACTAAGTTCACAGGACCGAATTTTAGCCGAGTATTTTAGCTCTGCCCGCACAAGCCCGCTACTCGATGCGGGCCGGGCCGGGTAGCCCATTTTGACACCTCTAATTGTAATGTATATATAGAAAGGTAAATTGCTAAACTTGTCTATGACCGTGTGAGCCTCGCCTCGATCGGTCCAAATTAACAAAATTGAGAAGGCCAACGCGGACCAAGTTTGAGACAACCAAATTTCCTCCTCCTACACCATTCCATAATCCATATATACCCTCCTCTCCCACAAGAAACTCGAACCATCTCAAACAATAATAAATTCCTTAACTAACAGTAACAAATTTTTAACAAATAATTCAAATCACTAATTTTTTTTTGGATAAGCTTCAAATTACTAATTGTTGTGCCCAAAAATAATTAACATTATTCTTATTTTATGCATTTTGTTTTTATTGTAAATTATATTAAACATGTTCAGTCTCATTTTATATATAAAAAAACAAGATATCAGTTTCATTTTGTTTATATTGCGTATTATTGTTAATTACCAAAAGTTTGACATTCCTAGATAAACTATTGTTACGTTATTTTATGAGCTTAATATATATATATATATATATACTGTCAATATAAAAAAATTTTACACAGACATTTAATTCAATGATATGTCGTCACATCATTTATTAAATTTAATAACACGTAAGATGTTATATTCATTAAATGACGTGGTGACACACCGATCGATGTTTTTGTAAATTTTTTTTACACTGATAATGTATATCAATTAAATCCTTAATTATTATATTACCGACAATATTTTTTTTAATGTTTAATGAATATATATGCATGATATAGTATTTATGTACCTATCCTACCATATAAAAAGTTCTCCTGTTACTATTATATTATGTGACATTATTAACCTTTTTCTTTTTATGCATTTTTTTTAATTTTAACTTTTCATTTTTTCCATTTATATGTTCCCAAACTTTTTATCTTTCCTAATTATTTTAATTTTTCATTTAAAAAATAACAATCAAAGTGTATTTTTTTAATAAATTACAAAAATGCAGACTTCATTATAAAAATATACTAGTAAAATGTTCTTAAAATGTTATTCTTTGCATATTTACGCATTATTTTTTAACCTTAATCTTACATCAAATAGCTTTTTTATGATATAAAAAATATATAATTTTACTTTTTATTTTTCAAATCTCATTTGAGGGCTCACCCTCTAGCAATTAACGTGGAGCCAAGTTGATCTTGATTTCAGATCGTTCTCTAGAAATTTTTATTCCATCCCATCTAAAAATGAATAAATTTCCAATTCCACTTAGGCATTGGAATTAGATAACTAACCATTCATCGGTACTATAAGCTATATTAGTATTTTATGCCATATAATATATGAAAAATATATTTATTTATATAATTAATATTTTAAAATATATATTTATTTATAATAAATATATATATATATATATTAAAGCGTAAGGTTTATATTAGATTTAAAATGAATATTTTAAATTTAAAATACAAATATTATAGTATATATAATTAATTTGAATTGTGTATATAATTTGAAATCAATATATAAATATTAAGATATACGTCAAAAAATATAAATATTAAGAGATAATTGGTGTGGAATAAGATTTTAATTTGGATGTATGAATTAAATAATGATTTTGATTTTGAATTATTAATTCATAAAAATCATACAATCAACCATTGATATTCCATGTAATTTTAAAATTATTATATCTTCTAATGTAACTTAAATTTTTAAATTTGATCATTTATTGTTATAATAATGATAATAATTTAAATTTGAGTTCAAAATAGTTTTGGAATAGAAAATTAGGTTAACAGTGTGTTTTGTAAAATTAGTTGAAAAGTTAGTTGAAAGCTGAAAAGGTAGATGAAAGCTTATCAAAAGCTAGCTAAAAGCTAAAAGTTAGCTAAAAGCTGAAAAACCATTTGATTTGATTGAAGGTGTTTGGTAAAAGTAATTGAAAAATGACATAAAAGGACATAATTAATTATTAAATAATGATGAGTAGGGATGGTTGAGGGATAAACTTGTAATAAATTTTCAGTTAGTAGCTGAAAATGAGAGTTTTTTTTTTTAAAAAAAAAACTACCTCAAGTAGCTTTTTAAGAAAAGTTAGTAGCTACCCAAAAAGACTACCTTATCAAATACAGTTAAAATAGTTTCAACTACTAATTTAAGCTTTCAGTTAGCTGAAATGGCTTACCAAACACACTCCAAGTATTTGATATTAACCACAATCCACATGTATCAAGGTAGTCATGCTCGAGATTTAGTCAAGAATAGGTTAAATATTATAATTATAAATATTTAGATTTCAAACCATTAGTTCTTCAAGAAATTGAGAGATATTTGAGAGAATGTGTAAAAATCTTAGTATAGGAGGTATGTGAAATATACGTGTAAGGATCCTCTCTTGCCTATCCAGCCAAGTTTAGATATGTACGGAATAACTACAGATTTTGATTTCCTAGTTATTCTATAACTAAACTTGACTGGAGAGACTGGAGGGCTGGAGAGGATTCAAATCCTGAAATATACACCCAAAGGAGGAGTGTTATAGAAAATAAAAAGGAGACATGTATGTGACATTATAGTTGAAAGAGTACATAATATGAGTGTCTCACTTTTCATAAATCTCAAAACTAATATATAGAGAATTGATTTGAGTCTTAAGAGTGTATTTTATAAGACATTTCAATCAGATAAAATTGGTAGTTGATATCATTTAATCAATGTTTAGTAAGATATATTTTTTAAATAGTTATTAGTTTTTTTAGAAGTCACTTGAGGTATTTTTTTAATAAATACTTGAGGTAATTTTTTTTAATAAAAACTCTTTTTTTTCAGCTACTAGCTGAATTTTTTTACAATTTTATCTTTCAATAACTCCCACTCACATTACATATCATTATATGGTCCGCTTGGTTTACAATTGAGTAGAATTAATTATGGAAATTAATGGTTGAGATGAGTGATACACGTTTTACGAAGCACGTTGGACGGAAGTGATTTCAAATCAATTCTACAAAAACTATGGTTTTGTATTTTCAAAAGTTAAAACAAACAAGCTAATAATGATGTTTCTATATATCATTTTACAATTTTAAGCCAATTTTATAAAAATTTCAATGAAATATGCTAACTCATTCATTTTATCAAACTTCTTAAGCTAAATTTTCAAATTGGGTAAAATATGTTTTTGGTCCCTGCAAAATATGCGAGATTTGTTTTTCGTCCCTCCAAAATATTTTTTTTTATTTCGTCCCTACAAAATTTTGTTGTTTGGAAAAGGTCCCTCCTTGTATTTGGCGTGTGTCTTTTGATTATGTGGCATTCTTCTCTCTCCTACTCAGATTTCCTACGTGTAAACTAATTATTTAAAAGAAAAATGAAATTAAATTGTCCTCCAATCTTTTTCTTCTCGATCTGAATAAAATCAAAACCCTAGTCTTAACCAAATCCCTCTGCTTCGTCTTCTACGGTGCTAGAGACCTCTGCACGCTGTGGGTTTTTTTCTTTCGCGCAACAACTATGAAGGGCAAAGGTCAATTTGCAGAGAAAAGAGGCGCTGGTTCGAAGTGTTCGTCTTCTTCAATATCAAGAAGGCAGGTGTGTAGATGCGGCGATGAAGTAAAGCTTTTGAAGTCGAACTCCTCACGTAATCCAGGCAGAATGTTCTGGAGGTGCCCTAACTGGGATGTAAGTTCCTAAATCTGCAAATCCTTCTACTTCTCGCTATTTTTGTTTAACAACCATCTTGCCCCTGTTTTGAAGTTGTTTTTCATGGTTTTCCCAGAAAGAGTTGACATGCAACTACTTTCGATGGGCGGATGATGACAGTGAGCAAAATTGTAGATTCGATGAATTGCAACATTATGAACAAGTAATTGATGAGATGAAATTGAAGATTGCAAAGCTACAGAGGAAATTGGCCGGTGAAAGGACCAAGATGAAGGCAGCAATTTGTTTTGTTGTTATGTCTGTAATTATGAGTTTGTCAGTTTGCATTTTGGCTGTGCTGAATTGTCAAGGGATGAGATGAATTTTCAAGTTTGTAAGAAAACTGTAGTGCAATCATAATGGGAGTTTTTTTGTGGGTTGAAGTTAAACTTCCATTCTAAGACAATGTATGATTCTACTCCAATTTTAATGGATTGCTTTTAATTTTCCCACTGATTTTTGATTGTTTAATTTCTGTCACAGTGCGTACAACTATGTTGGACATATGTTAAAATTGGAACAACCCATAAAAGGGGTGGTAAATGGCATGATTCTTTTGCTAGTATAGTTGAGAAATGACAGAGCACAAATATGCTATCTTAATATCTTAATACTGATAATAAAGGTTCATTACATAATACTTGTGGCTTTAAAAATTGGTCCAAAAGATGCCACATTTAAATTACCAAAACAGTAGGTACATCATAAGATTGTAAAATGTAACATTGACAGCAGTAGTCCCAAGTTATCAACAAAATGGGCACATCATCCTTTAATTCCGTAATCTATACCCCAATAAAACACCACAAAAAAAGGTTGGGTCACTCCTTCATTCAAGCACCCTTCCTTGTTGAATTCACTTCTGATTGGGTCCCTCCTCCTTCAGCAGCAGCAGTGGGTTCAAACCCATTCTCAACACAGAATTTCTTTGCTTCTTCCTGAAACCAATTTTGAATCAGTCCAAATTTTTCCCATGAATATGCATGATGTAGGATGTATTTGAGAAATGTCTTACCACATGTGTCATGAAATTCATGTAGCCTTCATTCTTAGATTGTCCCAATTGGTTAGCTACATTATTCCAGTCATAAGAATTCCCAGAAGTGACATCTTGTGCAATAACCTGACAATTAATAAGATGTTACTATCTTAACAGAAAGTGTAATATTGTAATATAAACTAGGTGCTTAGATGTGATTACCATTAGCTGTTGGAGAATTTTGTTTGCCTCTGTTAGAGCAGCAGGCAATGGTATGTTGGTTTTGCTCAGCATGTTCATTGTTGTGCTGTGTGCATTTTTTAGGATTTGAATTTGCTCCAATGGGGTTGAAGTGTTTGTAGTATAAGTATGGGAACCTATTGGATGTGCAGAATTTGGTGAAATTACAGTAGCAACATGGGTAGTGGGTGAAACTGTAGCAGCAACATGGGTAGTGGGTGAAATTGTAGCAGCAACAGGGGTAGTGGGTGTAATTGCAGCAGCAACATGGCTAGTGGTTGATTGTTGAGTTCCAATTGGCTGGTTAGATTCTTGATCATTGCCCTTTTGCTTTGGATTCTTGGATGCTGTCTTATTTTTGGTTGGTGGCCTTCCTCTTCTTTTTGTGGGTTGTGCAGTTGAAGCAGATACAACATTTGAGGCCTGTGGTGTCTTACCTTGATTTCCCTGATTACCAACCCCTTCTGAGTTAGTGTTTGCATTTGGCTGCTGTGACTGATTTCCTTCATTAGCAGTGATAGTGCCTGTGGTGTTCTGCATTAATTCTGACAATGTCAGTTTATGAAGACACAGAAAAAAAAAATAGATTATGGCCATATTGGCAGTAACCACATGCATACCTGGGTGTAATTTGGAGCAATAGGCTCTTCAGTTGTAGGCCTCTGACTTTGGGTCTCATTTGGAGCAGTAGGCTCTTCAGTTGCAGGCCTCTGACTCTGGGTTTCATTTGGAGCAGTAGGCTCTTCAGTTGCAGGCCTCTGGGTGCACTTCCTTGAGTTATGTCCATATTGGTGGCAGTAACCACATGCATACCTGGTGTGTGTCCTCTTCAACCTAGTGGGGTTAGGGTCCTCATCAGGTTCTCTCCTTCTCAACTTCTTAGGTCTCCCTGGACCCTGTTTATAGGTAGGGGCAAGATTGGGGGTTGATCCACCTTGGGCCACATTTCTTGGCCATTTATTGGAGAGATAGTCTGACCATAACACAATTCATATGCTTCTCTCTTGTAATATCTATGGACATATGTTTCTGGTCTCTCACCCCTGTAGCTAATTGCACTCACAGCATGCCTACATGGTATCCCTACCAATTCCCAGAAATTACAAGTGCAAGACTGTTTACCCATGTCCACTACAAATTTGTCAGGCCTCATGCTATGTGTGATCTCAAACTTTAACCCACCAGCCCATGTAGGAAACCAATTGGCAGAGTGCTGAACTTCTCTATCCAACCTCTTTCTAGGTTTGGGTAATACCTCTCCTGGATACTTAGCAAGTTTTTCTTTCAAGGTTGCAAACCTAGTCATGATATATGTTCTAATCCATTCCATACAAGTTATTATTGGTTTATCCCTAGCAGCCAATATAGTGTTATTAAATGACTCACAGATGTTGTTCATTAACACATCACAACGGGGATAATATGAAAAGGAATGCTTACACCAATTTTGAGTTGGGATAGCCAGCAACCATTCATAAGCTTTCTTATCCACTTGTTTTATCTCATCCATTTTCTGCACCCAGGCCTCAAAGTAGGTAGACTTGGCTGCTCCCATCATTAGGTCCCTTAGCAATGCTCCCCCTCCAAATTTTTTTTTGAAATTGGCATACAAATGCCTCAAGCAGAACCTATGTTCAACACCACCCAACATTTCTTCAAATGTTGGTATTAATCCCTGTCAAAACAATAAATATTAGTATGGTTTCCAATAACATGCAAAAGAAAAAAAAACAAAAAAGGAAAAGTACCTTTTGCTGATCAGAGATGAACACCCATCTGTTTGATGTTACATCACCAATGTCCTCCAACAGAAGAGTCAGGAACCATCTCCAACTCTCTTTTGTCTCTGTCTCCACAACAGCAAAGGCTAATGGAAAGTATTGGTCGTTGGGATCCCTACCAACTGCACACAAAAGTTGTCCCCCATACCTTGTTTTTAAATGGCAGCCATCCACACCAATAAATGGTCTGCATCCCTTCACAAACCCTGATTTGCATCCTTCGAGGCACATGTAGAAGCTCCCAAATTTAGGCAAAAGTGTGGGGTTAGGCCTATCCAAAGACAGTTTGCATGTATTTCTATTACATGCACGCCTCAGCTCCTCACAATATGACCATAACAAGCTGTATTGCTTGGCTGCATCCCCCTCAACCATCTTCTTAGCCAATTTTTTTGCTTTCCAAGCAACTGCAACAGATATCCCAGCTGCATATCCTGTCCTGATATCTCCAATAATATCAACCAACCTAACTCCCTGACCAGACCTGAACCTATCAGCCACCTTTGTAGCCACCCACTTTGATTTAGCATTCTTGTTGTTGAAGACCCTTCCACAAGTATGGGTTGAATTCAGTGTCTTCATCCTATAGGTTGAACTCCCACCAACCTTGCTAACCAAAGCCACAAAATCACAAGTTTGACTGCATCTGACCCTCGCCCTAACCTTATCATTTTTTTCAAAAATTATCTCCCTCCCATTTAGAACTGAATGTTCTAAGATAACATCTTTGAACTCTTTTAAGGATGAAAACTCCATCCCCAACTTGAATTTGAACTGTCTGCACATTTCTTCCTTCTTGTACCTTACATAATTTGGCCTGTTGTCATCCTCATCTCCCTCACTACAGTAGTCACTGTCCAACTCTTCACTATGATATTCATCCTCCATATCATGTCCATGACCAACATTTTCAATCAGAAGAAGAATTGTACATCCACTACTCTGTCCAACATCCCCTGTGCCACTTGTAGCTCCACTACTCTGTCCCACACCCTTTGAATTCTTCCCAAATGGTCTTTTAGCTGGAACTGATTTCTTCCTTGACCCTGTTGGTCTAACAAAGCTAACAGGCTCCACATGCTCATTAGTAGGACTCACATCATCAAACCCATCATCATTATTTTCCATTCTTTCATCCTCACTGTCCGAGAAATGAATGTCCCCAACACTATTGTCACTCAATTCATTTTCACTACCCTCAATGTCATTCCCATCTTTATTCACTACCTCATCAGAAATCTTCTTCTTACTACTACCTCCCCCTATGCTCAATTTCTTCTTGCTATAGTCCCTACTACTACTCCCAACTTTCTGGACAGCAGCCTCATTCCTACCCTTCTTCCCCACACCTGAATTAACTTTATTGCCAACTTCAGCAACTTTTCCCCCCTTCCCAGCAGTAACAGCTCCTCCATTTTGTGAGCTATCCACATAAATATGCACCTCACATTTGTTGTTGACAGCATAATTAACAACCTCTCTTGCTCCCTCATCATCAGTTAACTTCTTCAACCCATCTTCAAAACAAATGTCATTCTCCTTCCACCACAATGTAAATTTTCCTAACAGCCCAAGGTCCTCCTTCACAATCCCAATAGCCTCAAACAGTGACCACTTGTCTTCATCCAAGTTTCGAACAACATGTACCTCCCCCCTTGGTAATGTTGCCTCGGGTCATTCACAAAGGACCCCTTCACATGGAATACCACAGAAAAAGACATCCCTACACATTAAATAATACCTTTTTAGCTAATAAAAAAAATAGGAAAATCAAAACAACCGTTTAAATATTGCGCACAACTCAACAAAGCACACATAAGGAGTTAATATAATATGGGAAGGGGTTTTAGGTCAATAAACAATGTACAGAACATGGCATTGATGAAACCCTTGGTCCCCACATCATTCCCACATGGACAATCGTAAAAGGAATCTAAGAACAGTAGAAAAAACGTTACCTTTTCAACCCTACGCTCCTCAGGTGATTTGCAAAGACAACGATGCTTTCTCACCACACTTTCAGACCGCCAAGAAGAAAATGCTTCGTCAATAGGAACCACACGCGTGAGAAATGCGTCTCGACCACAAACATCCACAGTATAAAAACGGAGAATCTCGTCGCACAGTTCCTAGGGTTAGAACTCTGTACGTGAAATTGTATTGCAAAAGGTTAAATGTAGGGAAACTATGCGTCAAAGGTGAAAAAGGAACCGAGAAAATGGAATTAGGGTTAATTAAGGCTAATAGGGGTAATTAGTGATAAGCTAAATTAATTAGTCTAAACATTTGTTAATTAAGATTTATTAGTCTAAATCAATTACACGTTGGATTAATTAGTTTACACGTAGGAAAGCTGAGTAGGAGAGAGGGAATGCCACATAAGTAGGAGGCACACGCCAAATACAAGGAGGGACCTTTTCCAAACAAAATTTTTTTGTAGGGACGAAATAAAAAAAAATAATTTTGGAGGGATGAAAAACAAATCTCGCATATTTTACAGTGACCAAAAACATATTTTACCCAAAAGATTGATATTAAGTTTTTTTTTTCAAATACACTCTTAATATAATGTTATATATAAAATAAAATTTCATTCATAAATTTTGTTAATTTTATTTTTAGAAAGTTACTTTTTATTTTTTTAAGACTTAATTGTACTTTTGATCCACCTATTATCATTCATCCGTAATTTTGATCCCCCTATAATTCCTAATTTTGAATTAGTGGTTTTTTTTACACATAATTGGAGGTACAAAGGGACCAAAATTCTAAACGTTATTCAAGATTATGAATGATAGGGTGACAAAAATCGTGAAAAAAGTAGGAGGATCAAAATCGCAGATGGATAATAATATAAAAACCAAAAATGCAATTAAGTTTTTTTTTTAATTTATAATTCCTTAGAATCCGTTTGATTAACAGTTGAGTAGAATTAATTTTAAAAATAAATAATTAAAATGAATGATGCACATTTTACAAAATACATTAAACAAAAATAATTCAAAATCAATTCTACAAAACCATAATTTTATACCTATGAAAATTTAAAACCAACAATCAATGTATGTCACATGGATCCTAAATTCCTAATCAGCATTTATTTTTCAAAAGAATACAAGTGGGGGGCTTATTAGGCAGGACCCACCACTGCGCACACAGTATTCTATTCTCCAAATCCAAAGTCCTAACCGAAGATAAAGCCGTGTATCATCATCGTACCAATAAGAAAAATAATATCCATGATTCTTCCATGTAGCGATGTAGATCCCTTTTTTTTCTAGACTATAGGTGAAGAGAATAAAGGGATAAAAATGAAAAAGGAAAAGGAGAAAGAGGAAGTGAGTGATGCAATGAGTGAAGCCATAGAAGTAAAAATGGGATACTGAAAGAAAACGGAGGCGGAAAAGAAATTGTAAAAAAAAGAGAGAGAGAGAATGAATTAATATAAAAATTGTAGGGGAAATTATTTATTCTCCTCCTGTTAATCTATCTATCTTTCATGATCATTACTTTGGTATGGTTTGTTAGGCGTGAAGACAACACAACTCAACTTCCATAACTTGCAACTCACCCCTTTTTCTCGCAGCCGTTGGCGCGTCCCCGAGACAGAAAAAGTAACAACAACTCTTCTTCCACATTTACCTCATTCTTCATTATAGCCACTCCCATTTCTCATTCTCTCTCCGCGTTCCTTCACTTGAGTTACTTGACTCCTTTCTTTCATCCTTCACAACTGTATCTACTTCAGCTTTCCGTCTCTTGGTCTCTTTTATTTATTTATTTTGAACTCTTGGTAATTTTGCTGACGTATACATGTTATTATATTTGGCCTCATTGGACTTTTCTCTTAGAACACTTGTACTGCTCTGTGATTTTAGCCTTGGGATATGGAGGAACGGTATGAGCCATTGAAGGATCTTGGTTCGGGGAACTTTGGAGTGGCCAAGCTAGCCAAAGACAAGAACACAGGGGACCTTGTTGCTGTCAAATACATTGAAAGGGGAAAAAAGGTTAAATCTTTTATCAGATTGATTTAGTAACACACTGTGAATGAAATTCTGGAAATTCAATGCTGTTATTAATCTTTTCTTGAGAAATTATCTGAAGCTGAAAATTGAAATTGACTTGTGCATATTTGTCTCTGAGGATTTCTCTTTTCTGCTTTGCATTCTGAAAATAGTTAATGTTCAACTATTCTCAAATAGGAATCTGTTCATCTCGATTTCTAGATACGATCTACTGCTTCTTCATTCATTCATCTTTTCTACTTGGATTGCCATTAATCAGTATTCAGTAGTCTCCTAAAATAGTTGATAATTCGTCCTTTGTACTCTCTCAAGCGTGGTCTTAGTTTTATGATAGAAAAGACAAAGAAAGAATGATCTCACTGTGCTAGAACCCTTCGAGCCTCTAAAGGTTACTACTCTGTAGCCTGTTTATGTTCTGTTCCAGAAGCTAGAGTACTGTCATTTGCTTGATTCTTTTCTTTTTTGGATGATGTTGAAATTTCGACTGTAGCTACAAATCCGGACAACATTTTGCACCTAAAGCTGATGTGTGATGGATTTCATTTTTCTGATTTCATTAAATAATCATAGAATTTTTCTGGCTCAGTAGCACTATTGATTAGGACTTTATTAAGCTTACATCACCAGATTCACCGCATTATGCACAATGAAGTAAAGGAACCTAACATTTTCTTTTTTTTAATAATTTATTCCAGATTCTTTTCATTTCCCTTTCTTCTGAGTGAGTTATGTTTGTGGAATCAGATTGATGAGAATGTTCAAAGGGAGATAGTTAACCACCGATCTCTAAGGCATCCAAATATTGTCAGGTTCAAAGAGGTGAGAGTTTGTTTTTGTACCTTAAACTGTTCCTTCATTAGGGTTTTTTCAAGATATTGAATTGGACGTGTTGAATTCTCTTCATATCTATCTGCATTATTTTTGTACCTACAGCTCTCAAATACACACTGCTTGAATTTTGTTCCAGAAAAAAAAAAAAAATTGAGCTGTTCATTAGATGTTACTGACTCAAAGAAATGCAGGTGTAACTCATAATGCTCTTTGCAATGTTATTTTCGTTGGCAATAATATCACAAAAGATATAAGGTCTGTTGAATATACCCTCTTGCTTCTGGCATTATTACAACAAGAAATGAGGTCACCATAATTAGCATTGAGTTTCTGTTTACATAATGTGTCAATAACTAGTTATCCTGCAAGGTTAAGCTCTTAAGTGAAGACTTGTAACCCCTCTTCAGTTTATCATAGATATTGGTTCTAACACAATATCAAGAACTAACTATCCTAAAAGTTTAAGCTAACGCAGAAAAATTCATGAATTGTTTTGCATATAGCACTATGCAAACATCCATGTTAAGAACTGTCCTGCTTCTAACATTATTTTCTTCAAGAATTCATGCAAGCCAAGTCCACTAGTTTGAAAATATCTGTAGAAACCAAATAACTTTGTTCCTTTAGAAAAATAGATAAATATGCTCTATTTGGATTTCCTTCATTTAAAATGTTGTGATTTGTATGTCTGTTCTTTGGTGTGGGCTAAAGATTAAACATGACGTGTTCTATTGAGAGCTTTCAGAAGTTACATACAACAAATTCTGAATGTCAGATCTTTTTTGCAGGTATTTCTGACCCCTACTCATTTAGCTATTGTCCTGGAGTATGCTGCTGGTGGTGAACTCTTTGAGAGGATATGCGCCGCTGGTCGATTGAGTGAAGATGAGGTATAGATAGATAGATAGATAAATAATAGTCCCACTACATATATAAATTACCGAGTGATTGTTTTGATGAATTTCCTATATTACAGGCAAGATATTTCTTCCAGCAACTATTATCTGGAGTTAGCTACTGTCATTCCATGGTATGCACTCAGAATTAGTTTCTTGATATTCATTATAAATTCTGTCTCATATCATCTTATGCATTCTACTGCAGCAAATTTGTCATAGAGATCTGAAATTGGAAAACACTCTGTTGGACGGAAATCCAGCTCCAAGACTTAAAATTTGTGACTTTGGTTTCTCCAAGGTTAATGATAGCATCTGACCAAAATGAATCTTTATGGAGTAGCTCTTTAATATATTTGTCAATAATTTAATATTAATATTCAATTGCAGTCCGCTTTGCTGCACTCTCAACCTAAATCCACAGTTGGAACTCCTGCATACATTGCTCCAGAGGTTTTGTCACGAAAGGAGTATGATGGAAAGGTATTGTGAATTGTTCCTGTTATTTATGTCAAGTTACAAACTAAGGGACAGCATTGGTTTAACAATTGAAACCCACAGTATCACATCAAGTAAACAATTCATCACACAGTCCAATCTACAAATGCTCAATTTCGTTCACAAATTAGCAATTCTGTAGATTGCAGATGTTTGGTCGTGTGGTGTGACTCTTTATGTCATGTTAGTTGGATCATACCCATTTGAAGATCCAGAAGATCCTAGAAATTTCAGAAAGAATGTTGGGGTGAGCTCTTACTTGACTTAAAAGAAGTGCCATTATGATCTATAGCTGGAAGTTTAAACTAATCCAAATGACTTCATCTGATTATCTTGTTTGCAGAGAATAATGAGTGCTCAATACGCCATACCTGACTATGTACGTGTATCTGCAGAGTGTAGGCATCTTCTCTCTCGTATCTTTGTTGCCAATCCTGCCAAAGTAAGTATTATTAATATCATGTTTGGTTTGAGGCAAAATCACATTAGAAACGTAGATCCAGTCTAAGGCTATTTTGATTATCGTTGGTTCGGATCCATATTTATAATGTGATTTTAAGATAAATTAAACACACGTTACAACCATACTCTAGTTAAACAAGCTATACTAAAAATGTCAAAATGAAATGTTTCTAGTGTACTTATCGTTTTTATAAGAATTTAAGTGGTTAGTTCTTGTATGCTGAGAATGTCCTCATATTTTGAAACTAATTATGTCTGATCTTTGTTAAAGAGGATCACCATCTCTGAGATAAAACAACACCCTTGGTTTCGGAAGAACTTGCCTAGAGAGATAATTGAGGCTGATAAAAAAGGTTACGAGGGAACAGAGAAAGACCAACCAAGCCAAAGTGTAGAAGAAATCATGCGAATCGTACAAGAGGCAAGGACACCAGGGCTAAAAACCACAGGCTCATCGGATGCTGTGGATGTTGATGAGACTGTTGAGGAAGTTGATGTCAGTGGCGACTATGCAAAACTCGTGTAGATAATTTGCGGTCGGGTACATTCACTGGATTGTGTAGTGAAAATTAAGTTATGTTAAGCTAAACACATGCTTGCAAAATAAATAAATTGATGATTCTTTTATTTAAATGAATCATATTTAAAGTGTGTGTTATTTATTAAATTCAAATTTAAACTTCAATAGTTTTTAATAAACCTGATATTCAATGAACATATAGATAGACTCTCCCACACGGGTTTCCTTGTTGTCAAGAACATGCTTCCATTTGCACAAAGAATGAGTAAGTGACATATAACTTACAAAAAATTAAGGGTAATGAAGAATTTAACAATTAATACATCTAAAATTGGGTGCCCATTTTTCTCATAATCAGGACAAGAAAATATATTATTTAATTTTTAATAAAAAGAATAAGAGGTAATACCTCTTTAGCTTTTAAAATAAAATATAAAATGATTTTTTTCCTCTTAAACATCTAAAATTTTAAAATGAAAGAAGTAAGTAATGTTTCAAAAATACTTATTAAACCTTGCATGGGAAGATGGTTTGCGTTTATTAAATTAATATAACGATTTTGATAATATCAACCCTAATAACATTCAAGATGAATTTTTTTTTATCAAAGTATTAATTCTTATTATATGTTGATATTATAAATTTAATATTTATAAAATCAAATCACTTTGATTAAATGCACCGCAAACTATATTTAATTTTAACTCATTTTCAATTATTGATTTTAAATTAATTTATCTAACTAGAAATCAAACTAATAGTAAATCACATAGGGTAAATAAATTTGTTACTTGATTTTTCTCAAAAGTTTGGAAACTTTGGCTTTATTAATTGTTTTGAACTGAATTGGCGCACATGACATGAATGACATTTTTATACTCTATTAAAAAAAAACATCATAATTTTTAATTAAAATTTATGACTTACCCCGTTTTAGTTTTTACGTAAGATAATTTGAAGAAAATAATTTGTGAAACTTTTTCCTTTTAAATTGGGGCTTTCAGTATTTGTAAATAGTGTTATTAAAATTGAACTAGACCAGCCGGTTTGACTGAAAAACTAAACCCATGGTCGCTTCAGTTATGGTTTTAGATCGTTTGTGCTATTAAAACGGCCCTTATGCGATTGAACCGGGTGTGAATCAGGCAACCTATTAAGAACTGGCCCGGACGAGTGAAGGTCTCAGAAACTTACATAAAAACTTAAGCAATAAGATAAGTTCAAATAAGCTCGTTCAAACACCTTAATTTTAACTCAATTTCAACTATTAATTTTAAATTAATCTATCTAACTATAAATCAAATGAATCGACTAATAAATCACAAAGGGAAAATAATTTTGTTACTTAATTTTCTGAAAAAATTGGAAATTTTGCCTTTATGAATTGTTTAGAACTTATTTGGTTCACATGACATGAAAGACATGTTTATACTCTTTTTTTTTAATAACATCATAATTTTTTACAATAAAGAAAGAGATAGAAACAGGAGAGAGAAGTGTCAGATATAATTAGAACTCTCAATATGGATTGAGCTCGATGAGCCGATCGGTGGTTTTGGTTTGTAAAAATTAGGTTCACATTTTGCGGGTCAAAGTGGGTCAACTCACTTAACTTGCGGGTCAAAGTGAGTTCGAGTTGGGGTTAGGTGGGTTGGCTCACTTTTTAATTTTATATTTTAAAGTCATTTTATAAACTTTTATATTTTTTCTATATCTTTTTTCACTTTTTTATGATATTTTAATTATTTTAATATCTTTTTTAAATTAGGTGAGCCAACCCACTTAACCCACCAACCCGCGATGGGTCGAGCCGGGTTGGTATTTTTTCAGCTCGCCAGAAAAGTGAGCCCAATCGGCTCGACTCACTTTTAACCTAACCCGTGTTGAATGATTTGATGAAGAGAGATAAAAAATAAAAATTGTGTTATATAAGTTGTTTTATAAATAACATGACTCTTTTCGTTTTTATGCAAGACATCGTGAAGAAAATAATTTATGAAACTTTTCCTTTTTAATTAGGGTTTACTTTAAACAATGTTATTAAAGTTGGATCAGACCGACCGGTCTGATAGGAAACCAGACCCATGCCCGATCCAAGGGTTTGGATCCTTTACAGTTTTTAAAAAACTGCATGAGATCCTCACCCTTCATTTATTTTGTTTCATCATTTAACATTAAAAGTCATGCTTTATAAATTTTTTCAGCCCTTAGATTCGACTGGAGAGAGGTCCAGTTGAAAGTTCAACTGGAGGAGATCCCTTCCCCCGATCCAATCATCATTTTGGATCGTTTGTGCTATTAAATTGGCCTTTACACGGTTGAATCGAATGTAAACCAACCAATCTTGTAGTAACTGACTCGGAAAGTTAAGGTTAACTAATGCATCGCTCCTTATTAAAAAATTTTGACAGGCGAAAGAAGCAATATGTGAGAATCAAACTTGCAACATCGACACAAGTGAGACGCGCCTACACCACTAATAGTTCGTTTGATTTACAGTTGAGTAAAATTGGTTCTAGAAATTAATGATTGAGATGAGTGATGCATTCTTTACGAAACGCGTTGGACGAAAGTAAAAATTCAATTCCACGAAACCATGGTTTTGCACTGTAGCAACACTAAAACAAACGGACAATAAGTGTTTGTTTTGTTTACAATTAAGTAGAATTGATTCTGAAAATCAATAGTTGACATGAGTAATGCACATTTTATAAAACACGTTAAACGAGAGTAATTTAAAATCAATTTCTCACGACCCTAATTTTTGGTTTTATAACGCCAAACCAAATAGACTTTAAAGCAATCGCACTCTTCAACATATATGTGCCGATTTATATATATTGTAACGAAACAATGAATTGACATTCTCACTATATTTTTTATTACAAGTAATATTATATAACATAATATATTTATAAACTTATAGTTTTTATATTTATTATTGTTATGTTATAATATATCATCATATTACTTAATTATTATAAATATATTAATTTTATTAGTTTGTTTATATATTATTTAATATATTATTATTATTTTAATATATGTATACTATTATTTTTTAATAAATTTTATAAATTTAAATATAAAATTTATATATTTTAATATATACTATTCTACAAGTATGCTTTATAAGTTTATATGATATTATATTATACTCTTGATGTTTAAATAGAAAATGCATTTTTAATTGTGTGATTATTCGGCTGATCGACAGCATATACATTATTAGAATTTCTCTATTTTAATTTTTAATATTGTTTAATTAGTTTATTTGGTTAATCATTGAGCTCAATTATTTCACCATTTTTCTGGGTTTCTTTTTTATTGTTAATTTGTGAGTAGCAGGATCGATTCCAAATCAAACGAAAGAAACAAACAAACATCAAGTTGTTGTAACATAGTCAAAGACCCAACTCAACTCAGAGTTCAAAGGACAAAATGTGTGACTCTGTCTCTGCATTCGATCCCAACTCTGAACCCTGAATGAACAGCATCAACCATTCCATTCCATTCCATTCCCAACTCTACTTTTGAATCATTCCCCTACTTCTATCCTATGATCCCTCTCTTTTCCATCTCATTTGCAGCATTACCTCTGTTCTATATTCCCAACTAGAACAAGAACTACACTTTACTTTTCGCGGTCAACGCCCTCTCTGTTTCCAAGCTTATCCATTTTCTGGGTTTTGCTCTTTTTCCTTTTCAAACTCTCCAATGGGTCGCAAGCACAGTGAACTGAATTCCACTGTGTCAAACCGAATGATCCTCATCTTAGCGTCCCTTGCTTCGTGCGCTTTGGCCTATGCCTTCCTCTCTGCAGTGCTCACAAACAGCAGAAGCAGAAGCTCCTCAGTTTCAGAGTTTGGAAATTCGTTGGCATTGGTTCAAGGTGGTGGCGCTGAGCAAAATGCTGGAGGGTGCTGTAGAGGGATTGAAAATTTGGAGCTTTGGGGTGCAGCTGTGAAGTGGGGTTCTGAGTTTAAATTCAACAATTCTGAAGAGTGCTGCAACGCATGCAAATCCATGTGCACTGGGAAGGATGGGCCCTGCCTCTGTGATACCTGGGTGTATTGTGGGAATCGTCAGGCTTGTGGATCCAAGTTCGGTGAGGTAACTTACTTTTTCAAATCCCCTTAACTTGGATTTGCCATTTTGGATCCATCTTTTTGGATTCACTCTTGGAATTGGTGTAGTTGTTCTTGTTTCTTTGTTTAGAGTTGCTAAGATGAATCCTATACTAGATCACACTGTAATCAGATTCTTCTCATGTTAGAATTTCAAATGACTTCAGAGATACACACACCGTATATATTGCTCTTGGTCTCGGTTACAATTTCAAAATTATGCAGTCTAAACTAGTATTACTAAAAGAATTATGCTTTTAGTGATTGAGTAGTAGACTATATAACTCTGAAGGCACACGCATGGGCACATCTTACCGGTGTTTTTCTAGATTCATCCCTCAACCTGTGGAGGTTTGATTTCTTTTTGCCTTAATAGTTTGAGCCAGGGCATGCACAACTGATATGGTTATAGGAGATTGTTGATTAATGCTTAAGTAGTAAGGTGCAAAAAATAGATTCAATTCATTAGAGTTGAGAAAGAAAGAGGAGGTAAGAGAGTGGGTTTTCGCTTTCTCCCTTCTTTCTCTCCTCACTCTTTCTTTCTTCCCTGTTTCCATAAAAACAAACTAAGGGTTCATACCTTCTTTCATTCTTGCTTTCATTCTTGATTTCTTTCTTTCTTTCAAAAGTCAGAGCAATCAACTTTATTGTTTCAGTGTTGGTTGAAGAAACAAAAGGACAGCTTAGCCCCTGAACGGCAAGAAGGAGCACCTCCAGGGGAAATTGTTGGTTGGACTTCTGGTCTCATCTTCGGCAAAGGAGAGGTAAGCGATATTTGGTTTTAGTAAGTAATCATTTTTATTTACAAAATTGATGCTTGCCAATCATGCTGCAAATTACCTTGATAGTCATCGCCATAGAAAAATATATACATCAAACTACTGCTGCATGATTTAAAATTCTTGTTCAGATACTGGCTTAGAAATGCATGCTGAATCTGAGAAAATTATCCAATCCTGTCTTCTCTTACCATGTTGGGCGGATTACCTATGTAGTGAAATTGTATCTTCTCGCTCCATTGATAGTTTTTCCTTTCCAGTCTCTTTATGATGCACTACATAGTTGTAATATTTTTCAACTTTTGAAGGGTTATCTTATTTATCTTTTTTCAGGGTATTATTGGATTGGAAACTGAATATGGAACTCTTCATGTCAAAGTAAGTGTTCATGCTTTTAGGACCTATAAAATCCCAATGCAAAATGTTGCACCAATGCAATGTAGTGTGTTTAAAGTTAGGAACTGGCATATTTGAATGAGCACATGGGAACACTTTAATTGAGTAGTTCTTGAGGCAAATAGATATACTTGCCAATGGGCTGGTGCCTGGTCAGGATGCAACCTGTTGTGTTTTTAGATCCTGTTCATACTTGTTTGATGTCCTTGTCCCAGGAGACCACCAGAGCTCTTGTTGTATGTGTGTATCTTCAATAGGACCATGAAACTGTTACTTGAATATAGAAGCTTCATGAGAAATATACACTAAGGTGATGCATCAGAATAATCAGATAAATTCTTCTGCCTTATTCAACTTTGTATTTTGTCTGTTTTGATAATTGTAGATATGGCTTTAGCACTAGCATTCTTTCCATCATAGTCATACTTTCCATGTTTCTTTATTGAGGAGTGCTAGCAACACATTATTTGACACTCTTTTCAGCATACTCTCTATGATTGACTGAAATTCACATGGATCCCACCAAAATCATGTAAGTCCTACTGCCTTTTTAGTGGGACCCATGTGAATCTGAACCAATCCTAAAAGGTATGTTGAAAAGAGTATATCAGAGAATGTGTTGTTAACATTTATCTTTTTTACTAGATATGGTATTTTATTGGAACCTTTACCGGATAATTATGGAGTGCCTCAGAATTTTAATGGATCATAGGGAAGGCAAAGAGTTCCTCACAAATTTTTGAACTATGCCTTCCATTGCCAATATATTTACATAAGGATAATACTAACCTGTTCCTTTAAAGTATTGGTTAAGAAAATAAAAGTAAAACTAACTCAACACTTTTTTCTGAAGTATTTAAGAGGATTCAATGCAGTGTGTTAGATGCTACTTAACCAATGTCTTTAAAGCATTCATTAGCAAGATCTTTTAAATAATTACACAAAGGATTCATTGACTATGAATGGGATGCTGTTGGTTTCTGATGTTCTGTGACTGATGTTTGCTCACTGCATCATAATTTTCTGTTAATACTTGATATATCTTGACCGAGATCTGGGTCTTATTTCTGCTTAAACTATGAATCCCTTCTACTTTGAATTTTGAAATTGCCTAGTCATTAGTGAGGAATATGTTCAACTCAGGAGATTCTTTATTTGATGCAGCTCTTCCCTGACTGTGCCCCACATTCTGTTGCCTACATTCTAGAATTGTTGCCTTTGCGCCATTGTGCAGGTTGCCAATTTTACCGTGCAGAGAGCCGAGGTCAATCATGGGATTCTGAAGGAAACCATCTGAAAAATGTAAGACCGATTTTCCCATCTGATGCATGATTTGATATATATAAATCTTTCTAACGAGTGCTTCAATAAAAATTACTACATATTAAAACACTAAGAATTTAAAAGGTTTTGTTTTTTATCTCCATCTTTGAATCCTTAACAAGTACTTAAAGCGCAGTTGAGTTGTTAGCATTTGCCTCTATACAAATTCACATATATATCACTCTTCAATTATGTATGCAAATTTTGTTTTGACTTTCTGCTTTAAAATCTTATTCTCATTGGCATTAGTTACTTTATTGTGCAATTCTGTTTTAAGCCCAGTCCTATTATTGTTACCCTTCATGACAATCATTTTGTTGAGGTCTGTATATGCTCTTTCTGGTAGCATATTTTTCATGTTTTTCTCCCAGCCATTTTAGACCCTTCTTAAAATTATATTTAATATATTTTCAGTATGAACAACAAATATCAAATTCAAAATTACCAAAGATAGTGGAATTATGATGCCAAATCACTGCTAATCGATTGACCTACATTAGAACAATTCAATCAATTAGTGGACACTTGAGAAATAGACATTTTATAATCAGTGGCATGGGTCTCGTGGCTACTGAAAATGTCAGTGTTTTCCTAGCTAAAATAAATTTCAATGTCCCTTTCATATATTTTCAATAAATCAGCACATCCCTTTTAAGATTTATTTCTTCCCCCTAATTTCTTTCCCTTTCTTTGTTCTCATTATATGGAGTAGGTGAGAATTAAGGACATCATGTTCCATGTCAGAAACCCTGATACATTTTATTTGCATATTATTCCCAAAGGAAAAGAAAAAAAATTACTAGTAATTTGCATGTTCATGATCTGAATGCAAGCCATAAATGTTAGTAAATGAGTGTCCTTTACATTTTACAGGCTGCTTTTGGTCCCCCTTATGCATTGATTCAAGGGACCCTGGAAGCCCAAGGCACCCCATTCAATAAACTTCCTGTGGAAGATTGTCCAGACATTAAAAGGGGCTCAGTTGCTTGGATTGGTCCTGGCCCTGAATTCTTTATTAGCCTTGCTCACCATTCTGAGTGGAAACATGAATACACTGTATTTGGTTCTGTTCTTCCAGAAGACATACACATTGCTGAGAAAATTGCTACACTCCCCACATTATCTGATGTTTGGAACAATGTTAACGTCACCGTTTTGGAAAAACCTGTTCCCTTGTCACTGCGAAGAATCCAGAAAAGCCACGAAGATTGAAAATTGGAAACAAGCTGTTGGTCCATGCATTTAGATACTGCAATTCTTTTGGTTCAGAAGCTTATACATCTTTTACTCTTCTTTCAAGTCCTGTTGATATAACGGTTCCTTCTTTTTTTTTTTTTTTATTTGGATAAACTTTTTCTTCACTTCACTTTATTGTTGTTATGACTTTATTTTGGATGAATACTTGATGTAATACCAAGTTGAGTTTCATTTGAGAACAGACTAAGATTTATGTTGGAAGAATTATTATGAATAGAAGAATGATAACAGCAATGCTGAATACACATACATATACATTGTTTTATAATTGCAGTTTTTCTCATCATCCAATTAACAACTAAGTTCATCACATATTATGTGATTTATGAAAGTTATATGATTATAATATTTTTTTAACTTATAAAAACGATTAAAGCTTTAATTTTTAATGAGCTAATTGCTTTTTTTAATCAACCATCAGATTGAGGAAAATAAAATTTACTGTGACAATATATGATTACACAACAGCCATATGTGTTCATTTGGTTTACAGTTGAGTATAATTGATTTTAAAAATCAATGGTTGAAATAAGTGTTACATGTTTTACGAAGCACGTTAAACGAAAGTGATCTAAAATTAATTCTGCAAAATCATGGTTTTATACTGTAGCAACGGTAAAATAAACAGACATAGTAATAGAAAACTGATTTCTATTAAGCTAACCAAACTAGAACTACACTTCTTAATCTTAATTATAGTAATAATAATTGTGAGCCTACAACATTCACAAATATATAATTGTGAGCATAGGATCAATCCAGTCCAATAAAATCAAAACACCAGGCTAGCAGAGAAGCCCATAACTTGGTATAATCCGTCCAACAAAAATTATTAAAATAACACAGAGCTGGAGCTACTCTCAGATTTGTCTTGTTGTGCCAAGCCGAGCCATGAAATTGATTCATCAGCTTGCTTACTAAAGGCTGCCATGGGATTGCTTGTTTGATATGGTGATCTGGAAGCAATTCTGCAGAAATAAGAACAATAATGATATCAGTTAATGGATCCAACACAACACAGCATAATTAAACATGTAATTTTAAGATGGAAACCAATTTACTATAGTTGACTCCTTTTCTTTTGTTTATGTATCAATTTCCCATGAAACAAGAAGTAAAGGGAGAAAGGAGAACCAATTATCTTATACACATGAATTCAGTCAACAAACAATACTTTGGAGTTAAAATTTTGTTTAGTTGTTTTGAGAGAGTTCAGCTAGCCTACCTATCCTTCCTTTTCTCTAAGAACCGATGAAGTGAAGCTTTCCTAGTCATTGGTAGATCTGAATAAAACAAGAAAATTCATGAATCAGAAAGGCATAGACCATGATACAAATCTTTTTATAGTCTCAAATATTAGAGATTCAAAGAAATTACCATAAACAACAGGTGTGGATGATTGTTGAGGGTGCTCTTGAACAGAATTGTTGGGAGTGGTAGGGATGATATTCAAATGAAAAGGGAATGGCCTAGTGATGAAACTAGGAGAACTTCTGGCAGGAAATGAGGGGTGTCTCTGAAGGAATGTAGAAGCATAATTGTTGTTCTGGTTTTCAGAGGTTTTTTTGCTGGCAAAGGACATGATCTCCTTGGCTTTGTCAGCTGGCAAATCATCAAAGACCATAACTTGCCCAGCATAAAAGATTGTCATCTGTGAACCTTTAGGCTCCATGGTCACAGGCTTCATTACACTGCAGAAAGTACATGTAAGATATCATACATTAATGTATTGGCAAATTCTATCATATCAGCCACAAGTTAATTAGCTGAGTTATGGAGTTTGGTGTATTCATTAATGGTATATGTTAAGCTGAAAGTACTTGATGGATTTTAAAATAAAAGATCAAAGAAGCACAAGAACACGCACGCACCTAGAATTCCCCATGTTTGAAATCTCTTCTACAAAGAGACGAGGATGATAAGCAACTTGCTGGGAGAGTAAATTCATAGGTGTCAGGTTCTGTGGATTCATTTTCTCCTTGGATCACAATAATTAAGCTCAAGCTTAAACTCGTTGCAGATTGACAATATGTCTGAGGTAACCCTGTAAAACATTTTATAGATTCAGAAATTTTACAAATTAACTCAAATGGAATTCGACCTGGATCAAAATATGTCCCTAATTAAGAAGGCTATTTCTCTTCATTTTTTTTCCCAATGAATAATTCCACATACCCAAAAACTACTATGCAATTTAGACAAAGCAATGGAGTATTTAAGAACAGAATTTTAGACATTTAAACTTAAAATGACTTTTGAACTGGGACCATTTGACATCTATGCCCCAAATTTTAGAATTTGACAATATTTCTCTCAACCTCTTCTTCATTATTCTTATCCAAACAGATTGCATGTTCCTAAAAACTAGATAGAACAGATTGGCATGCACAAGACTCAGATCTGTGATTTTGAGTGGCTATTTAGCAAAACACACACAATTAACAGCAAAATAAAAGAATGAAGTAGTATAATAATGCTATTTAGTGATAAATGGATAGCTCAGAACTAACCAAGCGACAAGCAATAAGATTCATATTTGACTTAATTCAAAATCCTGTTTCCTGTTATAGTGTTTATCCCTTTCCTTTTTTCCCCCTCTTTTCTAGGAACCAAAGGGAGGAGGTGCATACCAAAAATGAAAACGGTTATTTCAGAATGAAAGGGGATAATAAATTCATACCACTCCGAGTTGCATGCAAGATGTGTGAAGTTGACCCTGTCCTTGAGTTAGTTACTGATTACAAGTCAAGTACTCCGGTGACTTCACCGGCAAAATCTCCGATATTTGCCCAAATGAGAGAGAGAGAGAGAAAAGAAGAGAAGAGGTTGTATGTGTTAATGAATGAATGAAGTAGTCGGTGATGATGCACAACGGGTGGATATTTAAGCAGAGCTTATCTTCTTCTTTTCTTTTGTGAACGTGTTGAATTAAAGCACGAGGAAAATATGTAGTAGGTTTTTATTTTTTGTGTTTTCGAAGACAGCTTTTGCTGTTGCAGCCGACACCACAAGTGGTATTGTCAAGTCCACTTCGGTCATTAATTGAATGATGTCTGGTTTTAAAAGCTTTGGTAGTTACAGCACGTGTTTATTTTCCCCTTAGGTAGCGCCCAAGGTTCTCCTTCCTTTTCATCTAACCTCACTCACATATCCCAAAATAAAATACATTCTTTTTCACATGATTTCTCCACGTGCGCGCACGTTTCTTAAAATAGTTTTTTTAATGTATGCAATTATACTAATAAATAAAAAATAGAAAAATTTTATTAAAATTTATAATCATTATAACATTTGATGTACTAATAACATGAAATGTTACATTTTTTTAATAATTTTTTTCATTTATATTTTATTATTTTGTACAATATACAATAGGAAAATGCTAACGAGTGCCCTAAAGGCACTTGTTAAGGATCCAAAAATAGAAATGTTTTATTGGAATGTGTAGCATTAAATGTTGTCAATGTAATCAATATTGTGATTTCCAACAAAAACTTTCTACATGTAGATCCTTAACCAGTGCCCTAAGGACACTCGTTAGCAGGACCCTATACAATATTATACATGTTAAAAAATTTATTTTTAATAGTAGATGGGTCGAGTTAATTAATGTCCTAGAAATCCTCATTAAAATATCACAATATTAATTGTGTTTATAGTATTAAAATGCTACATCCGAGAAAAATTTATTAATTTTATTTTCTTAACCACTATTGTTAAGACACTTATTAATATATATATATATATATATATATATATATGCTATATGGAGTATTAATAAAATATTTAAAACTAAAAAAAAATTTAAATTAATTTCACTTATATCAAGACATATTTGATTACTTTAATTTAATATTACAACAGTAAATTAACGTGAGAATTAGAGAATTAAAAAATAAACAAGTTTGTCTGTCGGTTCTAATTTTAGTAATTAATTAATAAAGATAAAAGTTGCAGATGGAGTTTGATTTGATGGATATAATTTTTATTGTAAAGCAAGCCTTCCAAGCCGTATAAATTATAAAATCCAATACAGCTAAGGGACCAGCACATGATGAACGGCTCAACATTATAAATTTATATTTGATATTTGACTTCTATGAAGATAACTCACTTTCTTTAAAACCATTTGAGGTTATACTGAATTGTATTTTTTATCATAATTTATTCGTTCAACTAACCATTTTTTTCTCTAAAATTAATCCATTTATGTTCAATCTTCATTCAACATGTTTTTTTCTTTCAAACATCTGTTCTGTCACCTGAATCACCCGCTAAAACCTCATTATATTTTGACTGTGACAACTAATTACGCATGATTGGGCCCCTAATTCATAAAAACATAGTAGTAACTAATTACGCATACCTCATCGTTTTTTTTTATGAAAGACAAAAATGAAAGTCAGTAAGAATAATTTTTGGGCCTAAAATAAGCATAGGGCCAACCCAATAATGGGCTTGTGAGAATTCGCTGGACGAATGGGCCAGCCCAAATCAACAGATTTTAGCGCGATTATCAGAGTATCTTTAACCCAAGTTCCTTTCGACCAAAAAAATAACCCAAGTTCTTACACAGTTCTTAACTTCTTTTACTTTTTTAGAGTAGTTTGAGACTTGAGAGTTGATTTGGCGGTATAAGTGGTAACGAACCGCGCAAACCCTTGTTCGTGTGTAATCAAATTGAAGTTGGAAGTTGCGATCGATGGTTCAATTCCACGAACACATAATCACAGAGCTTCTAGAAGACTCCAATGGCGGCCTCGTCATCCTTTCCTCTGGTCTCTCTCTATCGAAGCTCGTCTCTTCTCTTCTCATTCTACACTCTTCTTCTCAGGGCACTCTCCTCATCCTCTCTCCCTCTTCCACCACTCTCAAGTCTAGAATCACCTTCCACCTCAAAACCCTAAACCCCCAATTCTATCAAGTCCCCGCCGAAATCACCGCCGACCTCCCCGCTCACCACCGCCACTCCCTCTACTCCTCCGGCTCCGTCTTCTTCATCACTCCCAGAATCCTCATCGTCGACCTCTTAACCAACAAACTACCAACCTCCAAGATCTCTGGACTCGTCCTCCTCAATGCGCATTCGATCTCTGACACATCCACTGAAGCCTTCATCGTTAGGATTTTCCGTTCTCTTAATCGCGATGCCTTTGTTCGTGCTTTCTCCGACAAGCCGCACGCGATGGTTTCCGGTTTCGCGAAGGCGGAGCGAACCATGAGGTGCCTGCACGTGCGTAGACTGCACCTGTGGCCGAGGTTTCAGGTATATGTTTCGCAGGAACTGGAGAAGGATCCACCGGATGTGGTGGATATAAGAGTGCCTATGACCAAGTACATGGTAGGAATTCAGAAAGCCATTATTGAGGTAATGGATGCATGCTTGAAGGAGATGAGGAAGACGAACAAGGTTGACGTGGAGGATTTGACGGTGGAGAATGGGTTGTTCAAGTCTTTTGATGAGATTGTGAGGAGGCAGTTGGATCCAATTTGGCATACTTTGGGGAAAAAGACTAAGCAGCTCGTCTCTGACCTTAAGACCTTGAGGAAATTGTTGGATTATCTAGTCAGGTTCTTTTTGTGTTTAGTCTTTCATTACATCCATCCATTTTTTCACATGTATTTGAGGGTCTCAGCTATAACAACTATACGTGAAACATTTTAGTTGAAATATCTTTAATTTATTCATCTGAAGATTATACTGATTGTCTGGCTTCCTCTTGATAGGTATGATGCAGTAACTTTCTTGAAATATTTGGATACACTGAGAGTGTCAGAGAGTTTTCGATCTGTTTGGATATTTGCAGAGGCCAGCTATAAGATATTTGACTATGCAAAGAAACGTGTTTTTCATCTTGTGAGGTCAGATGGTGTGAAAATAGATGGATCAAGTAAGGGTGTCAAAAACAAAAAAAGAAAAGTTAAGAGCGATAACAAAGATAATGAAGAAGGTAACAACTTATTATCATGTTTTCTTTGATGCTTTATTCTGGCATAGGTCATGATTCTGTGTAATTGCTTAATTAAATGGAAAATTAGCATTAAAAAATTTAAAGTAAAAAGAAATGAGATGTGCCAAGCCAAGTTTATGGATGGCATATTTTTTTCTGCTTATTTTTTAGATGCTTGTGTAGCAGTTGATGGTACTTCAACTAGTTCAACTGCTGGCTTAGTTTTGGAGGAAGTCTTGGAAGAAGCACCAAAGTGGAAGGTCTTACGTGTGAGTCAGTGAGTTCCAATTCTAGAAAGTCTCTGGGTTATGTTCATTTTATTTGATTTGATATGTGAGGCAGACATTAATTTGGCATTTTTCCTGTTAATATTTTTTTAGCTTATTTGTTGTTTCAAAATAGGATGGCCTGATGTGGACTTTTGGAAAAATAGTTGAATTTTATGAATCTTGGATATTTTGGGTTGAATCTTGGTTTGATCATATCATTATAGGAGGTGCTTGAGGAGGTAGAAGAGGAAAGACAAAAGCAAGGTGTATTGCGGGAAGAAGTATTGGCTGAAGGTGAAGACACTAACAATGGCATTGTATTAGTGGCATGTAAAGATGAAAGGTCGTGCTTGCAGCTTGAAGAATGCATCACCAATGGTCCAAAAAAGGTACTTTTTCCCCCACATTGATTCCATGGTATGTCATCTCATAAGGTGTAATCTGGGTGGCACTATTGCTACTTTCTCTTCACTAGGTTTAATTGGTGGTAGTAATAAATTTCATATGGTCTACTAGCTCATCCGCTTCATTGCATGTAGCCAAGCATATCCAGATCAAATCTATGCTGAATCATGTTCTAGAATACTGCTTTCCTTAGCAAGAATTTGTTCTGGTAGTTTTAAAAAGATTTTGAGGCAGTAATGTGGAATTGGCATTGTTGATGGCAAGCTGGATAACTAGGTTAATAGAAGATTTTAGAGGGAGATTTAGCATTGTTAAAATACTTTTCTTTTATTCCTTTGACATACTCTTATACTCCCTCCATTTCATATTGATAGTCGTTTTAGGAAAATAAATTTTTTTCATAATATGAGTCATTCTCTAGTTTCTATGTGAGTATTAATGTTAGTTTTCCATTTTTACCCTCCCACTTTTATGGGAAAAGAAACTTAAAAAGCTGTGCACCACATTACTTATTAATATATTTAGGTAAAATGAAAAAAAGTGTACAGTAAATTAATAAGGGTAATTTAGTAAGATTACTATGTCTTTTAAGTCATTTATTATTGTTCTTAATTTGTGTGTAGAAACCTTAAACGACTGTCAAAATGGAATGGAGGGAGTACCTCATAATCTCATTGAAACAACTTTGTGAGTCATCGTTTGTCTTTCTCTCCCAGCCCCTTCCATATCTCAATGGTACTGTACCATCTGGTTCAACTGTCTTACCATTAGCTGTCATCTTCATACTTCTTTTACCTCAAATTCTTGGATTTTTTAGTAGTAGGAGTAATTTTGATCCTTTCCTCAAGTGTTAAATCTATTCAAGTTCAACAAATACTTTTGTCCTTCATTTTTTAAAGAAATCTCCTGATCACTTTTTTCCTTATAAGCTTTGGTCCTTGGTTCTTTTCATTGCAGTGTGTGATGATGATGAGTGATGATTGCCAGGGATTCTATACAAAGTGGCAATAGCATAATGGGACATGGATGCATCACGCACCCAATTAAGTGCTCTTTAATTTAATGAAATGTGTTGTTGGACAGAATATATAATGACAACATTTAGTCCATTAGATAGTTAGTTAGAAGGGTTTGGTTAGATAAATAAGGGGAAATTAGATTAAGAGGGATTCATTCTTTGAATTTGATAGTTTGTGAGTGAAAGGAGAAATCCTTTGTGAAGGGGAAATCCTTAGGCTGAATTCTATTCTCCATTTCCTGTTCAGTTTCAACAAAATAGTACTTTTCTTTTGATTCTTTCTAGCAATTTCCCATTTCCCTTTCTTATGTTCATAACATATGTGGATACAAATCATTCATCTTTACAAGATGAGGTTTCATATCTTTCCTCTGTAGCAGCGTTTGACTGAATATTGGCAACTTATGTGTTTGACTGTATTGGCAATGACTGGATGTGCACTTGTGTTGGTTGTGCTCTGTAGCGAAAGGCTGTAAGGCCATTGTATCAGCCATTTTTATTTTGCTAATTTTCAATGTGTTTTCTTATTGATTCTGATGATTTTGCTATGTGTTTGTTATAGACTGCTATTAGAAGTTACTTATTGTGTGTGTTATATATCTGTCGTTTATAACTTGATGGTTTACATTTTTTGTGATTGTGATGGAGGTTTGCCAGTCTAGATTCCTTTTATAGTTTTTGTTGGTTGATAAAATAGTAAGACATGAAGAAGAAACTGACATTTGTATCCTTTCTGTTGTTTGTTATTTATGAAGGTCATGCGTGAAGAATGGAAGAAATACTTACTAAACAAAGTACAGCTGCGTGACATAGTGCATAAGAAAAAGAAGCCAAAGGATCCTAAAGGTTTTGGGGTTCTTGATGGAGTTACTCCCATAACACCTGGTCAGACTGTAGAAACCAGCAGCATTAATAAGCAGGAGCATGATGCACTCATGGCAGCGGCATCAGAACTAAGAAAGCGTGCTGAAAATGATTGTGTTGTTGAAGATGCTCCTGATCCTAATTTTGGTGGACGGGTCCATTCAAAGGGAAAGAGGAAATTGGGGAATAAAAATGGCCCAATCATTATTGATGGCTCTGGAGTTCAGAATGATAGTAAAGAAGAAACGACAAGTGATAAAATTGGGATGTTTGATTCAAAAAATAAAGTCCATGTAGAAGAAACTAATCCTGTCAGTGCTGGTAGATTTTGTGAAGCCATGCATAGTTGGACATCTGTAGACAACATGGTTCTTCGAAGACATACCAATCCTGATGCTGCAGCAAGTAATGGGAAGCCACTACCTCCAGTACATTTTTATGCCCTAGAAAGTGATCAGCCTATACTGGACATATTAAAGCCCTCTATAATCATTGTTTACCATCCAGATATGGCCTTTGTTAGGGAAATTGAAGTCTACAGAGCTGAGAATCCCTCAAAAAGGTTGAAAGTATATTTTATTTTCTACGAAGATTCAACTGAGGTTCAGAAGTTTGAGGCAAGTATACGTAGAGAAAATGGAGCATTTGAATCTTTGATCAGACAGAAGTCTATGATGATTATTCCAGTTGACCAGGTTTGTTTTACTTTTTTTCTTTTTGCTTTTGGTTGCTGCTGCTTGGGTCCATTGTACTGGACATGTTGCCTTCAGTAGTGCAAGATGGAGAGTGCCAGTTGTCAAATAATTGATTTACTGGTTTCATTTTGACCCTCCTTTCTGTCTGGTGCATTTTACCTGCTGTTTATCAGAGTGGGCATTGTTTAGGATTGAATTCTACTTCAGAGTCAGATCTAAATAACTCAATAACCAGAAAAGCTGGTGGGAGAAAGGAGGTTGATAAAGAAATGCAGGTTTGTAATATTTCTAATGTGTGATGTATGATCTTTATGCCTCATATACTTGCCAGGGAATTTATAGTTTGGGAATTTCAACATTTCAGGTCATTGTGGACATGCGAGAATTCATGAGCAGCCTTCCAAATGTTCTTCATCAAAAGGGAATGCGCATCATTCCAGTGACCCTAGAAGTTGGTGACTATATCCTATCACCATTAATTTGTGTGGAAAGAAAAAGTATTCAAGATCTCTTTATGAGTTTCACATCAGGTCGTCTATACCACCAGGTGGAGACAATGGTGCGATATTATAGGATACCTGTGCTCTTGATCGAGTTTTCACAGGACAAGAGCTTTTCATTCCAGGTTTGCTGACCAGTATATAACTCCATTTCTCTGCTTTTGTTTTCTTCTTCTTAATGGCATGTCCAGATGAGGGGGAGGAGTATGTTTTGACTTTTGACAGGCAGGCAGTTCATTTCCATGAATGCTTGCCATTACTATTTTGTTCCAAACGAAACTAGTACCAATTTCTGGGCACATCGATATATTTCTTTTGTATTTCACAGCATAAGGACTAAGGAGTAATAGTACTAATAGATAAGCATTTTGTTTTATTTAATTTTGAATGACATTAGATGTTTCATGGATATTTTTTCCAGTCTGCTAGTGATATTGGTGATGATGTGACACCCAATAGCATCATATCAAAGTTGTCATTGCTTGCTCTACACTTTCCCCGGCTTCGAATAATCTGGTCCCGAAGTTTGCATGCTACTGCCGAAATATTTGCTTCGCTGAAGGCAAATCAAGATGAACCAGATGAAACAAAAGCAATGAGAGTGGGTGTCCCGTCAGAAGAAGGAATTGTGGAAAATGATGTGAGGTAAGTTGCTTTTCCATAAGGTTGCTTTGTGCTACCAAGGATGAAGTGAAATGGTGTGGTTTACAAGAAGTGGATCACGTCCTGCATATATATTGCTGTAGTTGTATGAAACACCAATGAGTTGTTTTCTCACACATTGTAAAGGCATATAGGCGCACCTCCAGTGATGTTGATGCATTGTTTGCGGCAAATTTTGATTCGTTGGCGTTATATATATTTAGGCATTTTGTACATAAATTAGGATTGCTGTTAAATATTTGGCATTGCCAGGTCTTAACATTCATCCTTCCTTGCCAATAAAGATGCATGCGCTCTATGCATTATTACTTACATGGATGTTATCAAATTGTGTCATTAATGAGATTGTACGCACTGATTACTCTTCTGTTCATAATATAAATTTAATGGTTTATTGCTCTGTGTCACAGGGCTGAAAATTACAACACATCGGCTGTGGAATTTCTAAGAAGACTTCCAGGTGTTACAGATTCAAACTACAGGGCCATAATGGATGGGTGTAAGAGCTTGGCAGAACTTGCACTTCTTCCTGTAGAGCAACTGGCGGAATTAATGGGTGGTCATAAAGCTGCTCGGACTCTCAGAGACTTTCTAGATGCAAAATATCCAACTTTGTTGTGAGGCTAACTAGCACGGATAATTCATTCGTATTAATTATACTGATAATTTATTCAAGGCGTCTATTATTTCGATTCTGCCCCATGGGGTTATATGGGCTGTTGGTACAAAACGGTTCATTGAGTTATTAATATCTCTCTTTCTTACCATGTTGTTCATTAATCTGTTGTAATTTTATAATATTGTATTAGTTCATTACTTTTATTTTAAATCTGTATTCTCATTGTATCTTTATAATTTAATTTCTTTTGTGATTGTGTCTGATGGTTTTATTTTTATGATGAGAACTGTGAGGCTTAGCTTCGTTTTTCTTACTCGGACACGCAAAAAATATCCTGAGTTATTTTAAGCAGACCAGGTAACGAGTATTTTAATTTTAAATGTGAGTGCCTTTTCTAACAATTTTCATATAAATGAATCTAGGGATTGAATCCAAACCCACATGCTTAAGGGATTGAATCTAAATCATATCTATTGTAAGTAATTTTTATAAGTATTCATTGAGTTTGAGTCAAATTTACCATCCTTTAAGTCTAGCAAAAATATTGTTAAAATGAGCCACATTACAATTTAATCCAACCCAACCTCATTACCACATTATATGTTACAATATTTTTAAAATAATAATTAATGACTTTTTATTTGAATTAAAACTTTTTATAATATGATAATATTTTATATTGATTTCAGTTTTGAAACACATATTATAAAGTATATTCAATTTAATTTTTTATTTTAAAATTTTATGACTGAAGTTTATATATATATATATATATATATATATATATATATTGTAAAGGGAGTTGCTTTTAGAACCCCTTTTTTTTATTTACACCCCCATCCCATACTCATTTCCCCATACTACCCCTACTACCTCCCCGCTGCACCTGCAGCTCCCCCCCCTCCCCACCAACCCCCCACCCCCTACTCCCCCACCCCACTCGTCCTCCATCCCTGTCCCCGTCCCCGTCCCCGTCCCCCTTCATTTTTTTATTTGAAGTTTTTGGTTTAGAGACGAAATTTTTCTGTCTCTAACCATTATTTTTAAAACCAACTTCCAGAACCTTTCGGAAATTAATTTTTTACTTTGATAACCGCCAACGTATACACCATTAACCTCATTTACATATGTGTTCACCATTTCTGGCCATAAATGGATACACCATAACCTCATTTTTTTAATATGTTCACTGTTTCTGACCACATCATTAACCTCGTGTAAACAGGAGTTGTAATTAAATTCACAAAATTAATTAAACAAAAATCGTATTCTATTAACCACAAACGAAAATCAATGAACCTCGTTTTTTAATATGTTCACCGTTTCTGAACACATAATTAACTCGTATTAACATAAATGACTAACACAAATTTTATGTGATCATTTATTGTATTTCTTGATCTATAATTTTATTTAATATGATAAATAACTAAAAATAATTATTATAATAAAATAAAAAATAAATTAAAACTATAAAAATAAAAAAAGGGAGGGGGCCGCAAACAGTGCGCGGGACAAAAATAATTTCCCTAACGTTAAATGAGCACAAATCAGCTAAAGCATTTGAACTTCTACCTTAGTCTGTGGGTTGGATGTTGTTGAATTCACTTCATTATTAACAATAACACCCATCTCAATTTGTTCTGCTTGATAAGTGGAATGAACACCATAGAGGACATAGAATATGGTAATGAAGCATGCCCATATAGCAAACCTTTGGAAAGAGAGTAGATTTAATGTGGTCATGAGGAAAACATTGAGAAAGATGGACACCGCCGCTGGCCACGGCATAAATGGCACATACCAATTATCAGCATTGCTAATGCCAGGTACCATTTGTTGAAAAAATGTTGTGACTGTGATCATAAGCCCACCAAATAGTGGCAGTCCCCACCATTGCTGATTGAATTTCCACGAAATGGAGAAGCCAAGAGCACTGAGAGAAAAGAGAATCAGGAACAAGAGAGTGTGCAAAGGTGGGGTATGCCTAGTAGTGATTACGTATCGATGGTATATAAGAGCATTGGCCACCAAATAGAACACCGAGAGCGTGCCGATGTTGACCAACTCAATTATAATGTCAAGCTCAGTGAAAAGCGCAATTGATGCTGTGCAAAATCCTACATAATAAACACAACATTGAAGCTTCATTGGTCTCTTTCACATTTTCCCCCTTCAATTTAGCCCATTTTTAATTAGACTACACTTTCCAATTGTTGCTGTGTTTTGAAATCACCAAATCAAATGAGTTCTGAGTTTTTTCTTCATTTGCTAGAAATTAGTACTACTTCCGAATGAGCAGAATCTGATGCCGCACGAATGCAACTTTAATAATGTCAAGTTAAAATATTGAAAAATATTTTCTTCACATAATACAATAATAGTGCAGGGGAAGGGGCAGTGGTATAAGGAAAGATATATGATGTGAAAGAATTGCTACTCTAAAATAATTTTTGACACGTAAATTGCCATGAATACGACTTGAATATTATTCAAATCTTTATTTATCCCAACCACATATGCTAATTAAGCTCAAGTGATGTTAAATCATTCGTTAATTGGTCTTTGAAATTGTTTTGGAAAAGTCTAATGTTTTGATTGCTTTCATTGTAATAACTAAGTATTATTTGTGATCATATATTGTGGCATTTTAAAACTATTGTTATGTAAGTTTTCTCAAAAAGTTGCTCTAAAAGTACTTTTAAAATATTATCCTAAACAAAACAAGATAAGATTAAAGTTGCTAGGAATTGTATATAGGAAAATGATTTAGGTGTGAAAGATGCAGGAGAAGAGAAATAAAAAAAGAGAGAAAAAATAAAAAATGTGAAAAGTGAAATAATAAAAAAAAGAGAAACGAAAGAAAATAAGGTGTAGTCGCGTAAAGGAAAATGTGAGTGAGCAAAGCATAATAATATTAATAGTACTGATCGCATTTCATAAAAAATTGTAAACATAATATGCATCCACAACACAAAACTTATTGTAAGTGAATATTTCATATATATGCATTTAACGAATATATTATCAATGTAAAATTTTACATTGATAATTGATATTTAATTATGTATTGATATATCAATATGAAATGTCACATTGAATGAATGAGATTTAAACAACACCGTCATTTATTAATGAAGAAAAGAACAAAACTGCACAAGGAAGAAAAGAACAAAACTGGACAAAGTTAATGAATTGGACTCAGGTTTCATTTGTTAATTATGAAAAGCAAAAAAAAAAAAAAATCCTTAATCCTTACCCAAAAAGAGTGTGGCATTCAATGGGGTGCCTGTTGAAGGATGCACTGTGGCTAACCACGATGGCACTAATCGAGCCCTTCCTATTACACAAAGGTATCTTGCTTGGCCTAACATAGCAACCAACAAAGATGCCACTATCCCCAAACATGCACCTGCCCCAACAACATTGCTCGCCCATTTCCATCCAATCTCAAGGAAAGCGATTGAAAATGATGCTTTATCTGATATCTATTACATTCAATCACATGAAAAAACAATTGTTGTGTTGTGTCACACCACTACTCACTAGAAAACAAAATAACATATATATGTATGATACATAAATTGAAGTTCTAATTCAACACAAGACTAGAAGAAAATAATTATAGAATTGCATACTTTATTTGATACTAATAACTAACTATTCAATCAATATTCAATACACTGACCTTGTTGTAAGGAGCCATCATACACAAAGACAGAGCCATTAGGCAATAAAGCACAGTGGTTACAAGAACTGAACCCACAATTCCAATAGGCAGGTTCTTAGAAGGATCCTTGATTTCCTCTGCCAAGGTTGAAGCTGAGTCATAGCCTATATAGCTGAAGTAGACTTTAGCTGCTCCATTTACAACACCTCTAACACCAAAAGGAGCTAGTCCTTTTGGACTAACCAAGTTTTTTGCACTTCCATTGCAATAGCCAGTCACAATAATAAATCCAAAGAAAATCACATGAAAGACTGTCATGATGAAGTTCAATATGGAGCTTTCCTTAGTGCTGCAATCAACCAAAAAGTAACAATTGAATAATAAAAAAAATCACTACCATTCTAGAGTCCACTAAATCTAGCATAGTCAACAATGATCAGAACTGCTCAAACCAAAAACACATACAAAAGGAGATAATTTGTTTCATAACAGGATAATATATTAAATTGTTTATCCAATGAAAAATGGAAAAAAAAAAAAAAGAAAAGTAAGAAACAAATCAAACCTATGACACAAGCAGAGAGTGAGAAGAAGAATAAGAGCCACAGCTGGGAAATCCAACATGTTATAGTCCTTTGGCAATCCATGCACTTCCACTCTCCATACATTTGGATCATTTTCTCCAAACGCAAAGCTCAAATACTCTGTAAAACTCCTTGATACGGCAGCGTTTGAGAAGACATACTCCATTAGTATATTTGCCCCAGCAAAATATCCTATGAATTCTCCTACACCACCCATAGAACTAAAAGGTCTTAATATAAGAAAAAGAAGGGAAATTCAATGGGTTGGAAGAAAATCAAGTAAGGTTTTATTTATACCAAAGGTTAATCTTAAATAACTGAAAGCTCCTCCAGCAGCTGGGATTTGAACAGCAAATTCAGTGTAACATAGAGAGGAAAGAAGAGCTGATATTCCAGCTATAATATAAGATATGAAAACTGAAGGACCAGATTGATGATGTGCTACAGAACCAGTTGTGACAAAGACTCCAACACCAAGCATTCCTCCAAGTCCAAGAGCTATCAAATCATACCACTTGAGCTTCCTCTTCATGTCTGCCCCTGACCTCTGCCTCACTTGGTTCAGTTCTTGCTCTGGGGTCCATGTGGCTAGCATTCTTTTTTTAAGTCTTTGTGGAGTTTGGGAAAGGGAATGGAAATAACTTGACATGATTCTCACGTTGTTGGTTGCAGCAGCCATTGTTGTCTATAAGCAATGAGTTTCTTTGGCTTCAATAAGGAATGGATTGAAGGTTTTAAATATGAATTTGGGAGAGGGGTTAATTGCTTGATTCCTTTCCTATAGTTGATAAGAGGCTTATCCAATTAATGTCCTAAATATCTATAGCCTTTTTGTAGGTGCATACTTGTTGGTAGTTGAATATTTTAATGTCAAAGGAATGGAATGAAATAAAATTAGAGAAAGTACTAATGGTTGCCCTGAATATCCACAATAAAAAAAATTATTAGATTGCATAATATTTAATATTACAAATATAATTAATGCATAATTTTTAATAAAAAAATTTTATTTATTGATTCATTAATCTGTGTATATTTGGTTACTAGTTAGAAAATATGAGAATCAATTTTACTGGAATTGATTTTAAATCACTTTTACCTAATATGCTTTGTAAATCGTGCATTTTTCATTTCTTTGCATTGATTCTATAAATTTATCAAAATCAATTTTATTCAGTTATAAATTAAACGTGAGGTTCTAGATTCAAATCTCATTGTTTTCCTTGTATACCGAAAAAAAATATAAATCAAAGGTACACTAAATCATTAGCTAAACCCATAAAACTATAGGAGCATAATTTAGATATTTTATGATAGAATAAAAAAGTTTTTCATTTTATTAATTAGAAAGTGAGTGAAATGATAAAAGAGATTAATAAATATTAAGGTAGTTCCATCCCACGTTTTAAATTAATAAAGTAATATAGATAAAAGAACGGAATAGATTCCATCTTTCATTTCACTTCACTTCACTTTATTTTAAATGATCTAAATAATAAAAAAAAATAAAGTCATTCATTTTCATCCCATCCATCATTCCAAATATATCCTTACTTTAAGTTTGGTATCCTTTCAAAATCGAGTGATAATTTTGTGAACTAAGTTTTGAATGTAAATTGTAATCTCGCCTCAAAATATTTCATATTCAATTCTAAGGGATACCAAATTAACCGAGTTATTTACCATCGGCAGCTGTTTAGGGCAGTTTAATCATTGGTTTTTAATTCAAGCAGCATTTATGATAAATATTTGGAGGGAATACTTTATCCGATTCGAATAAGATTGTCTCAAAAAAAAAATTTATCGTTTTGCATCAAAACAAATTAACAGAGTTATTCTGAAAGACCTGCAGTGAATTTCTTTTGGTAAAAGTATGCGACCGAAAATAACAGAATAATTAAAATGAGCAAAACGGAAGCACAAGCATTAAATAAAAATTAAACTTGAAAGAGGAATAGAATATCACTATGAGTATTAGAGACTTTGACCTAACTCCGTGGAGATGAAACCCTGAAAAGATGTGACAAGCATCCACAAATATTGCACCAAAAGAATTCTTCACTAATACTCAACAATAGTTGGACTTGATTCTTGTGTACAGAACATCATCACATAGTGCACTTGGTACTTCGGTTAGGAATACGAAACACGTGTCAGCTCCTCAATCGAAGAGAATCATTCTCTGTTCTGTTTAAATAATTTAGCAGGTATGGTCAATCCAAGAATGATATATATTCCAGTTTATAAAACATTACTACCTTTAATGTGCATCATCTTAATTATACCTTTTTCTTTGGGGGTGAGGTAATTAAAAAGGGAAGAGATCAAACTAGGATTGTACTTACTGCACTGACAACCAGCAATGTAATTAGTAATTAGTAATCATATAAAATAATTCCGGCCTTCTATAAGCTCTCCATTCAAGCTCAAAAAGTTCAACTTTCTCATGCAGCAGCTAATTAAGCATCACAATTATTTTAGCCTATGTCTTCGTGATACGGGGGATTATCCTCGTATATTCATTCTTTATATATATATATATATATATATATATATATATATATATATATATCAAATTGTTGAATTAAACATGTGATTTTAGAATTGGAATTATTGACATTACAATTAATTGTTGGTAATTGAGACATTTGATATCCCAGCATTTGGAAGCCAAATCCAACTATTTACCAAAATCTCCCTATGTCTGGTCTAGCAAATTTATGTAGACATTGGCTATAATTAATTAATGATAAATCCAAAGCATAATCAACACAGGCTGACTCTGTTCTGCAATATGTGATAATCATTTATTTATAATATATCTCTTCCGCACAATTGCCATTATTTTCTGAAAAATCTACCTAATTATTAGACAATTAGCTTTAAACTGAATCATTTAGAGCCATGCGTTATGTAAGGTCAGGCGTCAGGAGTCAGGAGTCAGGAGTCAGGAACATGCCTATATGATGTGAACTGTGCGTTTAGAATGGATTATTAACACAAGAAAAAGTGGTAAGCATATTCCAAAATTATGTTTCTAGGAGAAAAGCACTAAGGGATGGAATTTATGTTATGCTTTTAAATCTGATTGGTGATTAAGTTGCACTGAGGAGGAGGGTGGTAGAAAGCAGTACCAGGCTTTTTCTTTGTAAATTAATTCTCAAGTGGATAATCCAAATTTGCACTGACCTCTCCTTCTAGTGGGTGTGCTGGCCACAGCTTTCTTCGCATGGAGCCTTTAGATTAGTCATGTAATGTGTGAGAGATGCTTTGTTTTGTATCCTATAGCTATAGCATGACAGAGACAAAATACTAATTAACAGGACAGAGAGAGGAACACCCTGGAAAACAGAGAGAATTTAAAAAAAATACAGAAATCAACCTACAAAGTAGTGCTTTTGGGACTTTATTCCTTAGGGTCGGCCTCAGGGTAAAATTGCTTAAGTCCTTACTTTAGGTTTCCAATTATTAATAACATTTTTTTATACAAAAAATTAAAAATATTATTATAATTAGATCTAGTTCATTGGTTTAAAAATTGATTTTCTTTCTCAAGGGTTGATGGTTCAATCCTTGCTAAATGGATTTTAACTTTTAAGGCCCATTTCTTTCACCTCATGTATTTAAAAATGCCCCAAAATAAATGTTTGCTTGAGGCCTCACTACATGTTGGGTCGACCCTGAGTTTATTTAAAAAAACATTTACATAAATTAATTTTTTTTATAACCATATGAAATCTTGTATGTATGTTTGATTATGTTGCATGGATATGACATGAGACACGCATGCTATACGACTCGAACACGAGGATAATTAGGGATGGGAATAGGTCGGACCGAGCTAGACTTTCCAAGGTCTGAGCATGGTTTGCACCTTAAATCCATGGCTTGAGTCTGGCCATATAGGCTTTGTCTTATGGCATGAGCCTGACCTATTTAAAGTCTAACTTGGCTTGAAAGCCTGCTTAAAAGCATGTCTTAGTAAGGTACTTGAATATATCATAAACATGTATTTGAATAGACTTGTAAGCTCAAATGTTTTATGGAAGACAACGTACTTATACATTTACACAAGCTAATAAATTTATAGTTACAAGGTAATATAATAAAAATCTTTATAATAATAATAACAATATATAAAATATTAGTATTTCAGTTATATTTATAGTGTGTTTGGTAAAACTAGCTGAAAAGCTAGCTTAAAGCTTAAAGCTAGCTGAAAGTTGAAAAGCTCGCTGAAAGTTTAAAGCTAGCTAAAAGCTGAAAAGTTATTGAACGTGTTTGGTAAAACTAGTTGAAAATGGTAAAATGATATTTAAGGACAATATTAATTAGTAAATAATGATAAGTGGGGGTGGTTGAGGGTTAAACTTGTAATTAATTTTCAGGTAGTAGCTGAAATTTGGAGCTTTTTAAGAAAAGCTTGTAGCTACCAAAAAGCTACCTTACCAAACACTGCTGAAATGATTTCAGCTACTATTTTCAACTTTCAGCTAGCTGAAATGGCAAGCCAAACACACTCTTAGTTAAATAGGTCTGTTTGATAAGCTCAAAAGTTTTTTTTTTGGCCTAAGGCCTGATCTGTTTTACTATATATGCTTTTGAAAAAGTCTTGGCCTTATCTATTGTAGGCCTATGACCTATTTCCACCGCTACTAACAATATATATATGTTAATTATTCTTTTTAACAGGGTATTGACTTCTCGGTGCGGTTTTCAAGCAACCCTTAATAATGGGCATGTATATACCATTCCAAGCTAACATTTCTCAGCTTTCCACTCTAATATGTAATCATTAGGCTCGGATCATCTGCCAAAGCATGAATTTAAGCTATAATTATCTTTAAGTCTTCATGCTAGGCATAAATATTCTATTTCTACGATAGTACATTATTTGTCAAGTTGTTCATGCATCCAGGCAAATGTAATACTAGAGTTTTCTAGTGCTCAATTAGTGTCTTTGGAATAAGGGACGCTCTTTATATGAAAGTCTCATGTCTTAACATTTTAAAAAGCAAAAAAAGAAGGCATTTTTCACAGGAAATAATTACTGCTTCATTACCAATTAAATTAATATTAAGAAAAGCCAAAGTTCATGGATCGATGGGGATAAATAAAAGTATAATATTTCAGGGACATCACAAGCCATTGTTGGGTGCTGACTTTTAAAAATTATTATTTTTATTTACGTCACACTAATCCCTACACTTTGTTGCGGATTGGATCGCTGATCTTTTTGTTAGGTGTTTTGTTATACCATAATACCATATAGCCACCATGAACAAGTTAATTTGTGCCACATTAAGTTGGCAATAATCCAAAAGCAAATTCACCAGAAGGTGAAAGCCATCCAACGTTGTCATTGGTGGAGAGTGTAGAACTCAGATTAACGTTTCCAAAAACTAACACAACATGATCAAGAAAGAGAAGAGAAAATATGTAAAGGATTGGGAAAGCCATGGATATTGCTAGAGAAATGGTGCTGCTGCTAGAAATTCGGGAAATTGCTTTACATATATAAATTTTACTACGAAGGCAAAAATAATAAATAAATAAAATGGATGAGTATAATTGATTTAGAACAACATCTTTAACTTAGTTTCCCAATGCACACAATTTTATAATTTCTTCGCCGTTTGAGTTATATCGAAAGCAAATGATTTATAAATCTTTAAAGTTTGCAAAACTTAAAATCGTAAAAATGTGTCGCAACAAATATCTGAATTAATTGAAGAAAAAATGATGTCTAATTAGATTGGAAAAATCGATACCGCAAGAGACCGAACTTTTTACTAAGCCGATGAAGTGGTAATTATCTACCACATAATATATCTATCATAACATAAATTGGAATTGGTTAGGAGAAATCTTACCTTTGATACAGAACAAGATCTTCAACCTAGATTCTCGATGCAAATGATCTAAAAATGAATGAAATGTTTATGCAGTAATTGTTATGATTTTTCATTGCGAGTATTTGAATCATAAAAAATTCATGTTTCTTTATTAAATAGGTTAGGGGATTTGGTACAAGATAGATTGAAATTAAAAGTGCTACAATTTTAGTGCTTTGGAAATTGAAATGGGTATGTTGTGGTATGTTGGGAAAGAACAAGCCACTTGTCAACACATTTAGATGACATACGTGTTTGTCATACCAATGTTTGCTATGATAGAGATTTTGAACTGGTCTGAAAAGAATTTTATTTCCCTAAGACAATTATAATGGATAAATGCTCTGATATTTAGTGTCTACATATATAAAAACACACCATTTTCACGTTAAAATCATATTTCGTTTGCTGACTCTAACAACAGTCATTTCAGGTAAAGTGCTAATTATATGCCACATAAAATAACTACCATAACATGAATTTCAATTAAGGAGAAATATTACATTTGATTTAGAACAAGATCTTTAACATAGATTCCCAATGCACACAATTGTATAATTACTTTGCAGTTTGAGCTGTATCGAAGCAAATGATTTATAAATTTATAAAAGTTTGCTCAACTTGCAATCGTTAAATGTGTCGTAACTAATATATGAATTAATTGAAGAAAAAATCATGCCTAATTGAATTGGGAAAATCAGTACCGCAGGAAGCTGAACCCTTTACTAAGTCGATGATGTGGTAATTATCGGCCACATAAAATATCTACCATAACATCAATTGAAATTAGGAGAAATCCTACCTTTGATACAAAATGAGATCTTCAACCTAGATTCTCGATGCAAAGAATCTAAAAATTAATGAAATGTCTGCGAAGTAATTGTTATGATATTTCATGGCGAGTATTTGAATCATAAAAAATCTCATGTTTCTTTATTAAATAGGTTGGGAAATTTGGTACAAATTGAGATTGAAAGCGCCACTCTTTTAGTGCTTTGAAAATTGAAATGGGTATGTTGTGTTGTTGGGAAAGAACAAGCCACTAGTTAACACATTTAGATGAAATAGGTGTATGTCTTGCTATATATTTGCTATGATAGAGATTTTGTGCCGATCTGAAATGGATTTTATTTCCCCGAGGCAATTATAATTTGCAAATACTCTGGTATTTAGTGTCTACATATATCAAAACGCACCATTTTCATGTTAAAATCATATTTCTTTTGCCGACTCTAACAATAATCATTTTGAATGAAGTGCTAATTATATGCCACATAAAATAGCTACCATAACATGAATTTCAATTGAGGATAAATCTTACCTTTGATTTAGAATAAATCTTCAACATAGATTCCCATTGCACACAATTTTATAATTACTTTGCAGTTTGAGTTGTATCGAAAGAAAATGATTTATAAATCTATAAAAGTTTGCTCAACTTGAAATCGTTAATATGTGTCGCAAATAATATATGAATTAATTGAAGAAAAAAGCATGCCTAAATAGATTGGGAAAATCAGTACCGCAGAAGACAAAACTCTTTACTAAGCCGATGAAGTGCTAATTATCAGTCACATAAAATATCTACCATAACATTAATTGAAATTAGGAGAAATCTTACCTTTGATACAGAATGAGATCTTCAACCTAGATTCTCGATGCAAATGATCTAAAAATTAATGAAATGTCTGCAAAGTAATTGTTATGATATTTCATGGCGAGTATTTGGATCATAAAAAAAATCATGTTTCTTTACTAAATAGGTTGGGGAATTTGGTACAAATTGAGATTGAAAGCGCCACTCTTTTAGTGCTTTAAAAATTGAAATGGATATGTTGTGTTGTTGGGAAAGAACAAGCCACTAGTTAACACATTTAGACGAAATACATGTTTGTCATGCTAGTGTTTGCTATGATAGGGATTTTGTACTGGTCTGAAATGATTTTTATTTCCACGAGGCAATTATAATGGGCAAATACTCTGGTATTTAGTGTCTACATATATAAACACACCATTTTCATGTTAAAATCATATTTCTTTTGCCGACTCCAACAACAGTCGTTTCAGGTGAAGTGCTAATTATATGCCACGTAAAATTGCTACCATCACATGAATTTCAATTGAGGAGAAATCTTACCTTTGATTTAGACCAAGATCTTCAAGATAGATTCCCACACACAATTTTATAATTACTTTGAAGTTTGAGTTGTATCGAAAGCAAATGATTTATAAATCTATAAAAGTCTGCACCACTTGAAATCATTAAAATATATCTCAACAAATATATGAATTAATTGAAGAAAAAAACATGGCTAATTAGATTGGGAAAATCGGTACCGCAGGAGACTGAATTCTTTACTAAGCCGACGAAATGGTAATTATTGGTCAGATATCTACCATAACATCAATTGAAAGTAGGAGAAATCTTACCTCTGATACAAAATGAGATTTTCAACCTAGATTCTGGATGCAAATAATCTAAAACTTAATGAAATGTCTACGAAGTAATTGTTATGATATTTCATTTCGAGTATTTGAATCATAAAAAAATTCATGTTTCTTTATTAAATAGGTTGGGAATTTTGTACGAATTGAGATTGAAAAGCACTACTCTTTTAGTTCTTTTAAAATTGAAATGGATATGTTGTGTTGTTGGGAAAGAACAAGCCACTACTTAACACATTTAGACGAAATACGTGTTTTTCATGCTAGTGTTTGCTATGATAGAGATTTTGTACTGGTCTGAAATGATTTTTATTTCCATGAGGTAATTATAATGGGAAAATACTCTGGTATTTAGTGTCTACATATATAAAGATACACCATTTTCATGAGTATTTGAATCATAAAAAAATCCATGTTTCTTTATTAAATAGATTGGGGAATTTGGTACAAATTGAGATTGAAAAGCGCTACTCTTTTAGTGCTTTGAAAATTGAAATGTGTATGTTTTGCTGTTGGGAAAGAACAACCCACTAGTCGACACATTAAGACGAAATATGTCTTTATCATGCTAGTGTTTGCTATGATAGAAATTTTGTATTGGTTTGAAATGAATTTTATTTCTCTAAGACAATTATAATGGTCAAATTCTTTGGTATTTATTGTCTACATATATAAAAATACACCATTTTCATGCTAAATCATATTTCTTTTGCCGATTCTATAATAACAGTCGTTTCAGGTGAAGTGCTAATTATATGCCACATAAAATAGCTACCATAACATGAATTTCAATTGATTAGAAATCTTACATTTGATTTAGAACAAGATTTTCAACATAGATTCCCAATGCACGTAATTTTATAATATACTCCCTTCGAATAGGGTCGTATCTAGGAATTTCGGGGCCTTAGGCAAAAATTAAGACAGAGGCCCGTGTTAATATAGCCAAATAATTTTTATGTTATTTTTTGACTTTTTGAGCTGTAAAATTATTTATTTAAGTTTTATAATAAAGTAATTCTAATATCTCACTCTCAATAGATAATATAGCTAATTCATTCAATCTATCTTGTAGCATAGTTGACCTTAAATATGATTTAATCAATTTTAATTTTGAAAAGCTTCTTTAAGTGGTCGTGACAGTTACAGGTAATGTTAATAATATTCTATAAGTAATGTATGTATTTGGATCAAAAGAACCTAATCTTTTTATATAGTTCAATAATTTTAATGGTGTGCTAATTTCATTTGTTAGAATTTCTTTCAATAACTTTGATTCTGAAAACAAATCAAAACCATCAATATCAGAATGATCCTTAAAACTCAAAATCTTTTCAAGATTGATACAATATTTTTTCAATTCATCTTCACCTAAAGTTTTAAATTTATTTGAATCAAATAAAAAACCAAACATGTTTTCATATTCTAAAAATTGTTCAAATCGGCTCTCAATAGAAGAAATAAACTGATCTAATATATACAAAAATAATCAATGCGATCTAAAAATTGTAATTTGTAAATGTTCATTCAATTTCAATTCAATCAATTACTTTATAAAAAGCAAAGCAAATGAGTGAAATGATCAAACCTGCTGAGATGCTAGCAACGTGTGTGAGTGTCCACTTGATGTCACTTGGAGTTGGCTACTTAGTGTGGGGTATACCAATTCACAAATTAGAATATGATTATATGAAAACTGAAAAGTCAAATAATTGCTTGAATATAATAGTAGAGAATTGAGAATAGAGAGAATGAGAAAGAGAGAGACTAGAGAGGAAACATAGAGGTTGAAGATCCGTAAAAGACAAAAGTAAGTAATGACTTTTTTTTGTCAAATATAAGTAAATTGCATTAATGTGGTAACCATACAAGTAGCCAATAAATCATAGGCTGAGCAATACTACCGATACAAGGAAACTCACTGTTAAGTGTTGAGTGGCTTTTCATTTACAAAAACTAATAAATGGGGTGTGGACTTTTAAGTAATTTAAATCATAAGAAAAAAAAAGATATAAAAAATGTAAGATATAAGCCTTATAAAATATTGGGCCCTATCTCAAACATTATTAATTTTTTAAAAAATAATTTATATCAATAATACTACTATTAAAAAAATTGGGGGCTTTATAAATTTGGGGGCTCTAGGCAATGACCTTAATTGCCTTGTTGAATGTCCGGCCCTGCCTTCGGATTCAATTATAAGCAAAAAAACACCCACCCATGGTGGACTAAAATATAAGCAAAAGTTAACTAATGTCATCCTATTAAATAAGATCATCCCAAATTGCCCTTTATTTAATTCATATTTTTTTCAACCACTCTATTTAATGCATCATGTGTCAATAGAAAGAGAGTATGTCCACTTGAAACAAGTTTCAATAAAGTTGAATGTAGGAAAATTTAGGCAATACAATTACTTTTTAAATAAAATCAAGAAAATTAAATGAGTTTAACTAACTTTCTTAGGGGTCATTCGGGGTGGTTGCAAATTTCCAGTTTTTGGTTTTTAAAAATTTTCAATCAAGTTTTTACAACTTAAAACCAAAAACTGAAAACCACTACTCGGTCAAACTTGATGTGGGTTGCCTTTTGTCAGGCTGAGCTTAAAAGCCCAAAGTTTATTTTGGCTACTAAAATAAGTGTTCGGGGGCTACATTTTTTGGTCCTTTTTATGGGTAGCACTTTTTTTTTTGCAGGTTTCTACGGGGTACCCTATCTTTTGCGGGTATTTTCGAATAGCAGGATTTATCGAGCTGAGCTAAAAAACTCGAGAGTTATTTACACTTCTAAAATAAGTGTCCGAGCCATACATATTTGCAGGCAACCCAGTCAGACTAGCTCATTTTATCGGCTCTATTAACACTCGTGAATTCCTCTTACCTTCCCCATTTTTCTCCTCATTCACCGCTGCTACACAGTAGTCAATAGTCACATCATTCCACCATTTTCATTTATTTTATTTTTAAAAATCTAGAAAAATGTGTACCGAAAATTTCCGGTACACCATTCTCATTTTGAAAAGGTATGTACCATAAATCTAACTTTTGGTATTTTAAGAATAAAAAATATAAAAAAAAATCTAATTTTCGGTACACAATTGTATATCGAGAATTAGATTTATGGTACACAATTGTGTACAAAATTGAGATAAAGTATAAATTGATATTTTACATTTTTATTAGGAAATTATTTATTAAACTCCACATGCACACGTGGATTTCTTTCACATATATTTATATAAGTACTTCTTTTTTAATATTTCATTACTTTGATGTGAGTGAAAATGAAGAAAAGTGATTGTTTTTTACTATTTATTGAACATAATAATATTTTATTGTGATTACAATCTCTCACTCTCTTTGTTTATTTTTTCATGTTATTGGTGAGTCAATTTGTGTTGGTTGGGCCTACAAGTTTTTGGTGAGTCAATTCATGTTGGTTAGGCCTACAAGTTTTGGGTCATCATATTAGCCTATAGAGTAATGATATAAACTTACATATTATTACAATGCTTAATGAAATAAGAACTAATATAAAAAAAGTTAGTATAAGTAAAAATTTCATAAGAGTATTTTCTTTTTTTTTTTTAAATTTTCACTAATAGTAATTATTTAATAATGAATAATTTATTTCTTATTTTTAATAAAAATTATGTATTTATTAGTTGCCAACATATTCACATGGTTAGTCAAAAACTTTATTTTATTTTAATGTGGTCAAATTGAATTTGGTTTTTCCTCTTTTAAATCATTTTTTAACAATTGGACTAGATTAAAAAGGAAAAGAAAGAATTCATTGTAATAGGAAAAGTGGAAAATTTTATGAAATATGGAAAAATAAACAATAATATATATGAAAAAACTAATTTATTTTATAAAAAATATTTTAAGGGCATTAAAAATGAATTTCAATATAAAAGATATGAGTAATATTTTATTTTGGAAACTCCAAAAAAAAATTCATTAATACCAAAAAATGTAATTAACACAATAAGGATCCTGTGGAACCCGGACATTCCAAAAGTAATAGACTTCAAGAATAGATATACTTGTGTTAGAAGTATTTTTGGAAGATTTTTTTATCATGTGTTAGTTTCTGTTTCTTCCTTACGACATGCTATAAGTGTTTTGTGTGAGATTCATAATGGAAATTTTATTTGTAGCTTGGCTGCTCATGGATTTGACAAGGAAGTAGCCATTAGAGTGAGTGGTGAAAGTTGTAAGGAGGTTCCGTTGAAGGATGATTTATTGGGAATGTTACCCAGAAAAACTATCATTGAATTGCATGTGACTGAAGAGGCAAATAGTATTCCTGCTTCTTAATTAGGCGATGAAATGTTTAGCATTATGTGTTGATTAGTTGCATCCTGCATCATTGAACTTCTTGACAGTTATATCTTTTATGTTCAAGTATCATGTTATATATTGCATTTTCAAGAGTGTTGTCAAAGGGAGTTTAAAAATTCTTATGTGTGATGATGACTTTAATTGAATTAATGAAATTAAGAATATTGTCTATAAAGAGATGATTTACAAAATATAATAAGAAATATAATTTTTCTTATGTTTAATGAATATGTGTAAATTTAAATATAAGCATATTTAAATTGTTTAATGACGTCAAAAAAAAAATTGTTTAATGGTATATATATGCATTAATTTTTGCGTGGGTTAAAACCTAGTTTCTTACAAAGGTAATCATCATAAGAGGCCCTACACACGAATTTTGACTTAACCAATAGAAGTTCTTCTTTTGACAGACATGGGTGATTGTTTATGTAAAATGTGATAAATAAAAATTACAATGTGCCATGTACAATTCGTTGTTTTTCTATTGGTAAGAATAATTTAGAATTTCTCTTTATTATACTTTTTATTCAGGTTTTTTTTTTAAAAAGAAAGAAAGAAAAATTCGTTATGTGAATTATACACGTGAGTTTAGGATGGTCAGTGTTAGTTTGGTCAGACAGAGAGAAGTAGCAGCAGCCGTGCCAATTGCAGCTTAATTTCCTGCCTTCTTTTTGAACACGTTTCTTGATTTTTGTTGTTTTTTTACCCTTCAAATAAAAACATTTTGTATTTGTAGATAAGTTATTTAATATTTAAAAATAGAAAATAAGTATTTTTCGATTTATTTTTTTAATCCGATGGATAGGCGCCTACAAGTTGGTTGACATGCCCATTGCGTTTTAAACCTTCTTCACATTGATAGAATTTTGAATTGAATGCTGTCAGTTTTTTATGGAAACACACACTATGCTTAGTCACTCACTCATGCTTATCCTCTCCTCTCCTCTCCTCCTTCGTAGTAATCAGATCACAACTTATAAGTAGTACTCTAATTCATTTCATTTCACTCACTCTGAATTGAATTGAATCAATCGATTCAGTAAACATGAACGCTCTTGCAGCCACCAACCGCAATTTCTTACGTGCAGCTCGCATTCTCGGTTTGGACTCCAAGCTTGAGAACAGCCTTCTCATTCCCTTCAGGGAAATTAAAGTAATTATTATATTCTCTCTTCTTTTTCTTAATCTTTAATTGATTTGTGATTAATTGGATTTGATCGCATCGCATGCAGGTTGAATGTACGATCCCAAAAGATGACGGAACCCTGGTTTCCTATGTAGGTTTCAGGATCCAACATGACAATGCTCGTGGACCTATGAAAGGAGGAATTCGATATCACCCTGAGGTTCTTAATTATTCTCTCTTCTCTTCTTTTCTGCTTTGTATTGTATGTATGCTCTGCATTGCTCTGTATATGTATGTATTCTTGCGCCTCCATCAACCTATTTCGGATTTTAGGTTCCGCTTCAATTGAATGCTCGCGATGCTAACATTCGTTTTCCAATTTTCGCTGTTTCAACTTATGATTTTGATCATGAAAATGCATGAAAACTTTTGTCAAATTAATGCTAGCACGTTTGAAAATTTTCTGACCTGCAGCTTCAAATCTTCTGAGAATCCGAATCCAAAAATGAGTACACGTTGCATTTTTCCTATTCATGATCTGTTTTCCGGATTATATCACTAAAATGTAGCTTGACCAGATTTTCTCCGAGCATAACAGAGTATAGGGCATGTGCTGTAGTTGAGAATATTTTTCCCATCGGAGTACATTTTTTTTAACTGCATCGTGCATGTCTTTTAAACTGTAGTTACTGTAATGTCAAGGTTTTTGTAACAATGTTGCCACTGTAATTGTGTCTACATCAGTCAAATTGTTTGTAATTTTCTTTTATCATTTTAAGGATCATGGCATTATTATAACCATCAGGGTAACCACAATTTAAACATTCATCAACACATTCCTTTCGATAATTGTTTTAAATTGTGGTGGCAATCCCAAATGTGGTTGTGATTATTAAAATAACAAGAATTGCGGTTGTCGCCATGTATATTGCGGCGATGTAACTTGTCAAAACTCCTCTTTTGCAAAAATTATTTTCTTCTCCATCACCCCCACTATCATTCTTAAATTTCTTTAACTTTTTAAAATTTAGGAAAGAAAAAATGAAAAACTATTTGTTTGAAGAGATCAAAGCTCATTGCGGTCAGATGTGGCTGTGGCCTATTGTATCCCAATGTAACCATTGCACTCATTGGGATGCAACTATTATGGTGTTACGTTATGGATTTACCCTTGATTTTCACAATGTTGTAGTAGCTATAACAACCGACACCACCACAATTGCAATATTGCGAATTTGGTATTGGTGTAGTAGTGCAATCAATAAGTCATTTTCGTTGGATGAAGATAGGAGGTTCAGATTTGACTAATGTTTTGAATCTGACTTCATTGAAGTTGCAATTTGAGTCATATGATCTTCATCGAACAACCCCATTTGTTAATTGATTCCACAATTTTTTGACTGTAACAAATCTCAGTCCCAATATTGGCCGCGTGATGTGGCTCGCAATTTGAAACCATGCTTAGGACGTTGCATGCTAGCTGATGCTTTCAAGTTATAATTATATATGTGAACAATAAAATTTGTAACTTGATTTTGATTGTCATTGTATCAAACTCTGGTTGCAGGTTGACCCAGATGAAGTGAATGCTCTAGCACAGCTAATGACATGGAAGACAGCTGTAGCAGACATTCCTTATGGAGGAGCAAAGGGTGGTATTGGCTGCAACCCCAAGGACCTGAGCGCTAGTGAGTTAGAACGACTAACTCGTGTTTTCACCCAAAAGATCCATGATCTCATTGGCGTTCAGAGGGATGTTCCTGCCCCTGATATGGGAACTAATGCCCAGGTACTTATTCATAATACACGACTTGCTTTGTGCTCATTTCTTATGGAATCTAGCATCTAGCAATTTCCCGTTCCCTTCTCACTGTCCACTGTTTCACAGACAATGGCTTGGATTCTTGATGAGTATTCAAAGTTTCATGGGCATTCACCAGCAGTTGTGACTGGCAAGCCTATTGTAAGTATAATGTTGCAAAATCATCATTCATCAGAGGTTCTTGTATAGCATATATACTCAATGATAATTCGTCCACTCAAGGTTCAGAAATTGGCCTGTAGGATCTAGGAGGTTCATTGGGAAGAGAGGCTGCCACAGGACTTGGAGTGATTTTTGCAACAGAGGCTTTATTTGCTGAATACGGCAAGTCAATTTCTGATATGACATTTGTTATCCAGGTATTTCTTCACCACCATCACCATGGCTCAGTGACATAGATATTAATCACACCTTCATCTATATTATATGATTATTTGTTACACTTTGTAGGGGTTTGGAAACGTTGGCTCTTGGGCTGCTAGGTCAATTTTTGAGAGAGGTGGTAAGGTGATTGCTGTGAGTGACATCAGTGGTGCTATTAGAAACCCAAATGGAATTGATATTACAGCTCTCTTGAAACACAAGGAAGGCAATGGAACCTTGAATGACTTCCCAGGAGGAGATGCCATGGATCCAAATGAATTGTTAGTTCATGAATGTGATGTTCTCATCCCTTGTGCCTTGGGAGGTGTTCTGAACAAGTATGTTTATCTGAGTCACCTAAGTTCACAAATCATCAGCATTAAAGTGATTTTAGTTTTAACGAGTTTTCAAATTTCCATTTTGGAGTGCATCTCTCTTTACCTCTATTCCTATACTTCAACTCTGTCAAGTATCAAACATTGTTTATGTAGGAGAACTTTATTCTTTTTCTTTCTTAATTTTCGTTGAAACTTGAACTTAATTATGCATATGTTGCTTTTGTTCTTAAAGGGAAAATGCTGCTGATGTGAAAGCGAAATTTATAATAGAAGCTGCAAATCATCCCACAGACCCCGATGCTGATGAGGTAAGGTTATTGCTCTGTTGTTTTAGTAAGAGATATGCATGAAATGCTGAAGTTAATGGAAGTGATTTCTTTGTTGCAGATCTTGTCTAAGAAAGGAGTTATTATATTACCTGATATATATGCTAATGCTGGTGGAGTGACTGTGAGCTACTTTGAGTGGGTTCAGGTAATGGGATCAAATTAAAACATTCAAAGCCTAACACCTCTTGAAAACAAAGTTTAGACTTTAGAGAATTGGTTTTTAAATTTTCTTTTGTGGCTCCTGCAGAATATTCAAGGATTTATGTGGGATGAGGAAAAAGTGAACCATGAGCTGAAAAAATATATGACTAGAGCTTTCCGGAACATAAAGGCAATGTGTCAAATTCATAACTGCGACTTGCGAATGGGAGCCTTCACTCTGGGAGTCAACCGTGTTGCTCGTGCTACACTCTTGAGGGGTTGGGAAGCTTAAGGAATGAAAGACCCACATCATTGCTTGCTAAACAAGTTTGCTAACTTATGTTCTCAAATAGGCTCTTCCTTTTTTTATTTTCTTTTCTTTCTTTTTTTTTTTCCAATTTTTGGTTATCTGAGTTTAGTTTCAATCGAGTATAGTTAACATTGGAACTTATCATTGTTGGCTGCGAACGACATAGGAAGTTGCAGTCTGATATGTTATCTTACTCTCAAATTGGCATTTTTGAACACCCTTTGAATCACTTGTGTTTTCATTTTTACCTCACTTCCTTTGTATGTGGAGTTTAGCATAATCGAAACTATCTGCTAATCAGCTCCCATAGTGTTCACTGTTCACTAATCACCAGCCCCTGTTGCAGAGAGAAGTACCAAAGGTTGCTCTTTAGTATTAGTATCACTAATGAAATCAGAGGTTATAGCAGTTAATTAGGATGGTTGAATTGGGTTCCAAAGAAACAACGAATTTAGGAATATATTCAGAGAGTGAAATTTTTTTTGGAATACACTCATTATCTTCAATGAAATTAAGGACAGGAAATAAAGATTAGCAATTCAGTCCAGAGAAAAATCATCATTAGTGAGGGTGACAAAGTAGGGCTTCGTCTACCGTGGACCATCCACGTAGACCATGAGGTAAAAAAATTATTTTAACCGTTTGATTTTTGTATATTTTATTGTATGACTGATATGTTGCTGAGATAACTTGCTATATATCTTCAGTTATTTTATTTATGAGTTATTAATATTTGCAGATAACCCCTTGACATTAATGATCCATCAGGAAACCCATAAAAATATTAACTCATCGCGTGGTGAAATGTAAAGTGGGATGACGACCATTTCTGTACTTAATAAGCTAGATGAACAATTTCAATTTTGTTTTGCTTTTTCGAAGACTTCAATATTCATCAAATTGAGAAACATAATAAGAGTTTTACTTGGGGCTTGTTGTTTAGTGGTATTAGTCTCCATCCATTTGGCTACAGGAAAACTATGGTGGTTTGACTTGCTTTTTCAAAGAAATTCAATGTTCATCCGATTAAAATAGGTATTATGTTTGTTGTACGAAAAAGGATATAGTTTGTAAATTTGATAATTATAGTCTAGACCAATAACTGATCCCTCTTTGTCACAGTTTACATCATTCCATTCTGAGCAACCAGTTCTTCGATCACATGAAACAAGATTTGCAGAATTTTCAAATTTGGCTTTAAGGTTGTCTAACAATAATCTAAAGGAGTTTTAGAGCATATGTTTTTTAGTGTTTATATATGTTCCGAAAAGTGACATGAATTTGGCAAGAAATGGTGGCTAAAAGTTTAGAAATGATAGAGGAAAAGTAGAGTTGCCAACAAAAGGGAAGAGCATACAATGGCCAGAGAGTCAGAAAGTTGTTGGTTTTTTTTTTTTTTCGCTGTTTTTTGTTCTTTTTATTTTATCCGTTGCATACAATTATTGCATTCTACAATTTTCCATGTCAATTCTTGTCAGAAGACTTCATTTAGCTTTCGAAATAGGACTCGTGGGTGTTGGTAATTTTAGATTACCAAGTGAAATTTGATTAATTAACGTGCATTAGATTTATTTTTTTTCAATTGGGGAATAGAAAATAAATAAATAAATAAATAGAATAAGGGCTAAAAGTTAAATATGAAAACAGTGATTTACCTGATATAAAAGATTTAAAACTTGGTCCATCGATGGACCCCATAATATCGTGGTCCATGGTAGAATCATCCGACAAAGTAGAGCTTTAATGGCTTTTATTGACAGGATATGCATGAGTTTTTTAATGGTCAAAGACAAAATATGTATAAGTTTTTTTTTTTGAATTTTTTTTTTTGAAAAATTATGCATAAGCTAAACTTTTTTTGGTCCGAATGTATAAGTTAATTAAAAAAAATTGTAAAGTCTTACTAAGCCCAACATGATTAGGCCCGACTCAATATGAACTGACTTGCAGTCAACTGGGCCAGTTCGTATTTCATAAGTCCAAAAAGTATTAATATCAATTTTTTTCGATCAAAAAATTTATTTTTTTTATTTTGACAAAAAAATTTTTTTAAAATATTTATCTAAATATTATTTTAAAATATTTATCTCAGGTAATATTTTTTAATATCAAGTATTATTAAAATATATTGATTCGGCCGACTCAATATGGATTTCACTTAATGTTTCCTAATATCAAGTATTATTTTAAATATCAATAATTTCTATAATTTTTTAATGTAAAACGTTTCATCTTTATTTTTCTCCAAAAGTGACATTTTTTGTCTTTTGTCTTAAAATTGATATATGATACTACCTCTAAAAGTTATATTTAATATGTCACTTAACATAATATGTCAAACTAATATGTAGTATAATATATGGTTAACTGATCTCATATGCGGTCTAAAACTCTAATTTCTACACCCAGTACCTACCATGACACTATGAATGTAAACACTAAGTGTGTGTTTGATTTACTCCAAAATCACGTTTTAAATTTTGATTCAAGTCAACGTTATTATTTGTAGCATTAGCCCGGATCCATATTTAAAATATGGCAGGGCCGTCCCAATGTTTATAGGGGCCTAAAGCGAATTTTATAATGAGATTTTATCCTTCAATTCAATATATTAATGTATATTTGTTAGAATAATTTTTGAAAAAATATAATTGTTATTTTTAAATATAATTATCTATTTAAATAAATAAACACAATTGACTCTAATCAAGTAAAGTTACATGTTTATACAGTAGAATTTCTATAAATTAATACTCGATAAATTAATAACCTCTCTAAAATAATAATTTTCTCGGTCCCGACTTGGGTTCAAGGTCCAAATTAATAATTTCGATAAATTAATAAGATAATAATTTTCCGGAAGACCTTTATATAAATTTATGGTCCCTTCAATATTATAAATTAATAATTCTATAAAATTATAAATATAACTAGGATAACTTAGTAATATATGATTCCATTGTTGTTTGCTTCTTCTTAAAATTTAAATCTAGTTGTATTTCATTTCTAACTTTCCTTACTGCATCCAAAAGCTCCGGTGTTGCGTTCTCACAACAAAAAATTAGGAATGTTTGATGGTGTTTATATAGTGGTTGATTTCCTTACCATACATGAACTTGCATTAAGTTTTAACTAGTACTACGAACTGTAGTACAATGAACTTTATTTTTTTAGGGGGATGTATTATATATTTAATTAGTCGCATTGTACATAAACATCATTCAATTAGTCAATACAATGTAAATATGTTTTATTCATGAAGACTAATGTACATTCGTTGAATCGAAAAAAAATCTATTTAAATTAATAAATTATTAATTTATCGATTAATTAATACCCCTTTAAATTAATAAAATTATGTAGTCCCAATATCATTAATTATAGAGGTTTTACTATATATATATATATATATATACACACTCATTATAAAGGAAAAATGCTTATACTCAATAAAAAAGAGATGAAAAGAGTAAGAGAAAATATGTATTATTAATGTAGCACCATCAGAAGAAGAAAAAGACACATAAAAGAAAAAATAAAGTAAGTGATAAGACAAATCAATGCTAAAAATGGATAAAATCAATTATTAATAATTATTATCCATGAGAAGAGAAAAAGTTGTGATAAAAAAATTTAGTTACTCTTAATATATAATTTAACAAGACTTACTAAATAATTATTAACTTATTTTTTAAATAATATTAGTAGTAAATAAAATATTTTTAGGGGTCTAAAATAAGAATAATTTTTAGGGTCCACTTTAGGATTGAATTGGCTAAAATGTAATTTTGTAGTAAATTAAACACAAACTAAATAGTAAATAAGGTTTTATCTTGACAGATAGTGACATCCACAATCTCTATCTCTATAGCTAGCTAGTTTCTATTCTTTTCTATTCCACTACTAACTGCAACCATAAGTAGGATCTTGAATAGCAGAGCAATCATGCTTGTTCTTTTCATGGCCATGCTACCCATGCAATTATTCAATCTTCCCCACTCTCCCAAAAATTAGAATTGAAAAAGAAAAGAATCAGGAGAAGGGACACGTAGAAGCTAAATTAAACTTGCTGCTTGATGTACTTGTTTACACCTTGCATTTTTTTTTTTTTTTATTCAAAGGAAATAAACACCTTGCATTTGCATTACAATACATATTCCACTTTTAATTGCTCAATCGCTAGAGTTTCAGATTGTGAGTGAATTGGTGGATAGATCCCTTTTTCATTTGGTATGATTTTAGGTCCATCTGTCGTGGTTATTTCCGAACACGTGGTGTGAGGAAGGGAGACATTGCAATTATGAGCCTTGCACATATGATGGTCCTTTACAGAGCAATTGGTCAGGTCATATTTTTGCACTATCTAATTTATTTAAGTGCTTAATTTGTCACTCATTGATGGTGATGCTAGTATATATATAATCTTTTTTTCTCTAATATTGGAGATGAAAAGGAAAGAAAGGACTTCTTAACTATAATGGTAAAGTACGTGCAATGCTGAAAGCTTAGCAATGTTTAACATGCATCCGTGCAGAATAAGTGTGCTTCACGATTGGCTACACCTAAGTAATTAGTTGTTGATTATTTGTTGCGAGGTGCGGACCTCTTGCTAGAGTTTGGGTTAGTCATCGGTAATCTTTAATATAGTTTGAGTCAACTTTGATTTAAGTTCTGTATTAAATCCTTTATCTTTTATTTTTAAACTTTATAAACTCTAAAACTATGGTCCTATTTGTTAGTGAGATCTGTTGATCCGATGAGCTGACTAACAGAAGTTACATGTCAACCTCAATAGTGGACCCCAAATAGTTAACTCGTTTAATCAACTTTTTTTTATTAATTTTTTAATTATTAAAATAATCTTATTATTAAATTAGGTTTATTATGGTTATTTTAATAATTAAAAATTAATAAAAAAAAGTTAACAAAATAAGTTAGCTATTTTGGACCCACTATTTAGTCTGATATGTAACTTTTAGCCCGCTCATCCGGTTAATAGATCTCACTAATGACAAGGACCACACTCGGGGGATTTAGAGAGTTTATGGATAAAAAACACATTTAAAGTATAGGGACGAAAACTAAAGTTGACTGAAACTATAGGGACGAAAAACATATTTTCTTAATATAAGTATTATATTTGAATCGAACTTGAAAGAATATTAATATTAATATGTATGTATTTACCATATAAGTGATGAATTAATTAGCTCGGCCAATATCCAATTAATAATGGCAAATTAAAAAGTTTTAGAACTCCCGAACTCGATTTCCACTAAACATATTCTTAGAAAAGAGTGAAAAATCTTAATTGTGATTAAGCCCCAGTAGGAGATACATATGATTAACACTTACCGTAAAAAAACATATCATTAACACCAAAAAAAATTAAAAAGCTCTAAGGATTTAATAGCTATAGGAAATAGGATTGTCTTCTATATAGATGTCATGGTTCTGTTTGCATGAATAAGTGACTGTTCCCTATGTTATGGAGGAGGAAGCACCAAATGGACGGGTTAGATTAAGAAGCACCTACTCAACTCAACTCACTCCAAATAGCATTGCTATTGGTGTCTCCATGCCTCCTGTTCGATGGCAGACTTACACTTGCCATACAATATTACAATATGCAATCAACTATTATATGCCGACAAAAAATCTCTCTATTCTAATTACGATATTAATACACTGAGAGTTAGTTTATATGAAAAATATTGATGTGACCGCTGTTGAAGTAAATATTATCTCTAGGATCTTTATGGAATTTTTTTTTTAATTTTTAATATAAGATCCTTTATTTTTTGTGAAGATATAAGATCCTTTATAAATTTTAAGAAGTATTTACAATTTTTTAAATTTTATCCTTCATAATTATTAAATTTTTAGAGTTTCAAGACGTTACTTAATATGAGAATATTAAATAAAATTTAAATTTAAATAGAGATAAATGTTAAAGGATTTTTTTGAAAATTAAAAAAAATAAACTTAGTATAATTTATACTAATACGTGTTTGAGTTAAATAGATCTTATAAATAGGAATATTAGAGATTTGAGTTAAAAGCGTTTTATAAATAATCGTTGAAGGATGATATATAACATAATAAGTGATATATTTTTAATTTGTTGAACAAGTATAGACACGCAAATTAATTAATGAGAAATGTTATTTATATTTTCAATTTATACAAAAAATTTATATAATAAAAATATAAAAGTGTCGCTATTATGAATGATGTGATCAATGAAGAAATAAAAAAAAATGTATTGTATTAATTATTATATATTTTAATTATATGAATATATTATCTCTTAATTAGTTGTAGTTGTAGTTAAGTTCAAGTCGGCCATTTGACTTGCGAGAGGTATTAAGTTAATTGCTCAATTATTTGTTTAAATAGTAATTATATATATAATTCTAACCTTTTAAAACAAAAGTTTAAAATAAATAAAATATAAGATTATTATTATTATAATTATAAGTATACAATACATAAAATAATTATAATCATATATTAAAAAAGTTATTGATTCAAGTGGAGATTAATTCCTCTTTTACCAAGATCTTTAAGTTTGATTCTTATGCGTGTATACATTAGAAAAATAGACGCTATGAAAATTTTAACTTTTTATATGTGTTAACTCGAATTAATTCATATTAGTCAAAATATAATATTATTATTGACGGGATATTTAGGGTCTCAAATCAAAATACTAAGAAGTCAAATAAGTATTAAATTTGAATTTTTCTTCTTTATTAAATAAGCTTGAAAATTATATCTTTTTATCATTTTAATTAATTTTTATTAACAAATATAAGTCAATAGAATTTGAAAAAATTGATTTTAGATCATAACCTGTGCTCATATTAATTAACGAATCACTGAGTAGATGACGCACTAAGTGCGTTACAACCAAACGTGGCTGCTAGATATTTGAGTGACTAATTGAATGTGAAGTCCAGTTGTTTATGTCGTTTATTTATTTATAAAGCTAATTTTATGTTAGAGATAAAACAAATAGTTACTTATTTAAAGACCTAAAACTATTGTAATTGTACATTATTTAAATTAAATGAACAAATATTTACGCCTACGGTTCTACTTATTTGTGTTATTAATAAACCCGATGAGATTAATTGTTAATTATAAATAATAACGTAAAAAATATACATTTAGTAAAACTTAGTATAAAACTATAAATGCTATTTTTTTTTAATCAGGGTGTGTTTAGTTTAACGTGACGCTATAAATAGTTACTTTGAGAGTTTTAAACTTAAATTTGGTGACTTCTCAATGTCAAATCAAATACTCCCTCCGTTTCTTTTTAATAGTCGTTTTAAAGAATAAAATTTGTTTCTAAATAAGTGTCGTTTTCACGTATCAAGGTAACAATACATGCTAATTTTTCAACTTTACCCTCTTCCAAATTTATTAAATGGTGGAGTATTTATTGCATATGACTAGAAATGGTGGAAAACTTTAAATGCTTTAATGAGAGAGAAAAGGGTATATTTGTAAACAATAGAACTAAAAAGACACACTTATTGCATTTCTTAATCTATGTGCAAAAACCTTAAACTACAGATAAAAAGAAATGGAGGGATTATACAATTAATCTAAATTCAGTTTTTTAAAACTTACAGGAAGCCTAAAATTTTATGTACTTTTAAGTTTTTGTAATTCCCTCTTCGTTTATCTTTTGAATCTATATATCTAGATAAGATGACATTTGTCAATAACGAAAATTGGCGATAGAACATAGAAGATCTGCCAATATCTTCTTTCCATTATTTTCTTTTGGTTAAAGTTTAATTTGGATAGGATTCCAAACCTTGAGTTGAGTTGCAAGTGCTTGGATCTTCCAATAAAACTGTTATACAATAGAACAAAGTTAGGCATTTTGCCATTGTAATAATAAATTGGTTCTAATTTTATATGATGACCTTGGCCCTTGAGGGGTCGACCATAGGGTCTACATACATGTACACTTCATTATTCCAATCCTCTTGCATATTCCAGAGTACCTAAATAGTGGTAGGAAAGAAACAAAAATTGGCTGCCACCTTCATTTGGTATATATCTATCTAGACCTCAGGCTTGTACTACTATAAATAAGACTCCACACCATATCATTGCATATAAATGCTTTAGCTTCTTGCCTGCATTGATCACTCCTGAATACTTGTTGTTGCATTAATTTCTCCCTTCCTTCTTTGTGTTTGACAATTTGTCATTTAACATGGAACTTAACTTGAAGCACCAACTTGGCCTTATTTGTGTCACACTGCTCTTACCTGTCCTGTGTACCTCTCAGGACTCTTTTACATGCTCCAGAGCAACCTATTACGGTAGCCCAGATTGCTATGGAAATCCAAGTATACTACCTGGATCACCCTCCCTCCTCTTCTATCCATATATACTTGTACATTTTATTTTATTTTTATATATTATAGTCCGTTTGGTTTACAGTTGAGTAGAATTGATTCTAGAAATCAATGGTTGAGATGAGTGATGCATATTTTACGAAACACATTGGACAGAAGTGATTTAAAATCAATTCTGCGAAACCATGATTTTGCATTGTAGCAACGATAAAACAAATAGGCTATTAACTATTATTACCCTGCTTGCTAGGAATTAGGATATGTATCCATGCTAAAATGTACATTCTGGATATCATAATACAATATGTGAAACCCAGAGACATCACACCACTTTTGCACATAATTGGTCAATTAACAATCAATTATATTTTAGGGGGAGCTTGTGGCTATGGTGATTACGGAAAGACGGTAAACGATGGCAATGTCGCAGGCGTGTCGTGGCTATGGAAGAATGGATCTGGCTGTGGTGCATGCTATCAGGTAACTAACTCTACTTAATTTTATGAACTAATTAATCAAGAAAAATCATTCTATTGTTTGTATTGTAGCCTTCTCCTTATGAAAATATCAGCACATGTCTTTTTCATATGAAAATAATTAGTTTAGTGACTTTCCTATTCCATACCGTTAAAGCCCCAAATTAAAAACAGGAAGAAAATAAATAGTTTTAGAATTGGTTACTCACCTCAAATCATATGTTCTTTTTAACAATTGATATAATCCTCAGTGAAAGAATACTCATCATTAATTGAAATAAGATATATATATATATACACACAATATATATAAAGGAAAAGCTTTACCAACATCCACTAACAGTTGTTTATTTATATATAAAAATGATGATGGAATTAGGTTAGGTGCAAAATAGCACAATTGTGCGACGAGAATGGAGCATACGTGGTGGTGACAGATTTTGGTGTGGGAGACAGAACAGACTTCATAATGAGTCCACGTGGCTATTCAAGATTGGGTAGAAACGCAGATGCATCTGCAGAGCTTTTCCAATATGGTGTGGTGGATGTAGAATACAGAAGAGTCCCCTGCAGATACAATGGCTATAACATCTTACTCAAGGTCCATGAGCACAGCAGAAACCCTCACTACTTAGCCATTCTCATTCTCTATGTTGGTGGAACATACGACGTAACTGCTGTTCAGTTGTGGCAGGTAATTAACACCATCTATATTTCTTTATTAATTCCAATCTAAATTTTTTTAATATAATGTTTTAAGGTACATTAATTAATGTATTATAATATAAACTTTTTGTTATATACTTACACTTTGAGAGTGTTTATATTGAATTAATTATTTTATCAAAGAGTTGTGGTTCAGTTGACAATACAGACTGAGATTGTGAAAATAGTTTATGAATTTCTTTCTCACTAAACACACTCTTAGATAAGGATGGGGAGTCTTGACTATTACTATTACTAAACTCGGAACAGGATTGTCCTGATAATAAATGATACACACTACCAAAAAATATTGAATTAAGTACTTTAGTTGAAAGTTGAAATTAATAATGGTAATGGAACAGGAAGACTGCCAAGAGTGGAGACCAATGAGGAGGGCGTTTGGGGTGGTTTTTGACGCTGAGAACCCGCCAAGAGGTGACATCAAGTTAAGGTTACAAATGAGTGGAAGTGGAGGGCTGTATTGGATGGAGTCCAAGAATGTTATCTCTAGTGATTGGAAGGCTGGGGCAGTTTATGACTCAGAGATTCAACTTGATTAAAAACAAAAGAGAAAAGCACTTTCAGATCCCTGCAGGAACAGAACAGAACAGAGGGAGTGGATGACTAGCTAGTATTTTATTGTTTGATGTTGGTGCCATTCTAAGAATAAGAGTTAATATGTATGTATGTATAGTGCTTGGGTGGATATGTAGTGCTCTTTCTTTGTAATTGTTATAGGGACTAGGATTCATGTGCTTTCCATATGAATCATAATATGAATGAATAAATAAAAAGGTACCTTTTCTCCCTTGCTGCTATATATTTGGCTGCCAATGCCACAAGAAATTCCTTGAACCTTCATAATTGTTATATATATATGGCAAATGGAAAGTTGCTGTACTTCAAAGGGTCACTTATTCTCAAATGCCTTGTGAATAAGCCATGATTGGTTCACACCTAACAACTACACTAACTGGAATGCTATGTTAGGGAAAAGAGAATAAAAACACTGGTTTTAGTCAAAATCAATTGACGAAACAACCTCTCCCATTTGGTATTAGCTTAACGGTATGTTTAGGACAAAAAAGAATAATGTGAAGTATTGGAGGAGAAATAAAGAAAGAAACTGATATCATTTCACAATTCACATTACTTTTCATTAAACAACATCCAACTTATTTAATCAACAATTTATGCATGATTAAGAAGTTTGTGTAAAAAATGTGAAATATAAAGTTAAATGGTTAATGATCAATATTTACATCTAGATCGAATTGCTTAAATGAAAATGAATTTAGTTTAGACCAGAATTACCGTGAATACCAACTTGAATTACCCAATAAATTGGTAATCCTAATCCTCAAAAGATACGTGAAAATAATTTTTTGATACTCCAAAATTGAAGTGTGATAGATATAAGTGAGAATCCAAATAGAGAGGGAAAAAAAGAGAGAAAGAGAAATAAAGAAAAAAGAATTGTAGAATGATACCTAAAAGAATAAAACGTGAAAATATTGAAATTGAAATTGCATTACACTATTACTTATTAATTAGATTATTACCCACCACAAAAAAAAAAAAAAAACCAGAAGTTCTAAGAAAAAAGCAAACAGAATAATGCAAGTGTACATTAAATTGAGAAAGATAAGGAAAGATGAAAGATATACTTCCACTAATATCTTTCATTAAATACAGGGAGCAGAGCAGCCAAAGCTTAAAAAACATAACTGGAATTAATCTTAGCTGACAGCATTTTTATGAACGTCAGTGTCACTCAACTTGTCCTCTGTTAGGATACAGAAAAAATATGGCATGATAGAAGATGAGTAAAAGAAAAAATAAAAAATAAAAAATAAAAATAAGCTAAACTGTATATTATATGGATAGGGGAAAACTAAAAGTATAAAAATTTTATTTCTGCATAAATGGTTAAATAAGAAATAATAAATAATTACTCTTGTAGATAAGTAGATGTACCATTTTCGTACCCAACTAAACTAAGGATTTCAGAGGGATTCAAATAGGGGTATGTTTATCCTCTTAATAAAAGTTTGCATCCTCACTCTAGGGAGCAACAATTTTTTAGAGCTACCTAACAAAATATGTAGTAAAACAAGGTAATAAGGACTAAATTGGTGTATTTTCAATTTTTAAAGAATCAAAATCACTAGTTTTAAATTAGAGTTTAATATATATATATATATATATATATATAAACTAAAATTTTACACAGACGTCCAATGATATGCTACCACGTTATTTATTAAATTTAATAACACATGATGTGTCACATTCATTAAATAATATGACGACACACCATTGGATGTCTGTGTAAAATTTCTTTACATTAACATTGTATATTAATTAAATCCTTTAAATTATAGGAACTAAAATCAAATCTCGACTATATTTCAAAAAAAAAAAAAAACATATTTAACCCCGTTTTTTTTTTGTCATCAATGCTATACTTCTTTCAACCCTTCGTTCTCTGTCCAAAGAACTTTCCTTTTGCCATTCATGTTCTTTCCATCTCTTTTTCTACTCAAACAAATAGAGCACTACTTACCAACCCAGACTAATTACGAAGCAACGATTTTCATGGTTCAAAATTAAGTTTAAATTTCATTCCGGCAAAACATAACTGTTCTAACACTTAATCTAACCAGATTTCAATACATCCTACCAGTACATTCCACAGAACCACAAAAGCATTCTTTCTTTTTTATATTGCCATCAGAATCACGGACTTGATCCATCATATAATTGTAATCATAAGCCAGCTCTTGCAAGGGAGGAATGTTCTCAGCAGCAAAGAACATTATGTGAGGGATCCTTTTGTCATGATGATCATAAAGGACATTCTGAGCATAAAGATTAGGGGAGCAACTATGGTTGATGAATCTCCCCACATTAGCAAACTGGGCTGCATCAATGGTGAAGCCACCATCCTTCACAACTTCAGAAGAACTTGATTGTGCATCTGGCATGAGGGTCGAAAGTCCATCCCAAAGATTACTGTTGCTGTAGTTATTTCCAATATCAAAAAGATACTCATCATTACCAGTTCTTTCTTCAGCTTCCTTTTCTTCAAGAACCTCTCCTATATATTCACAGATAAAACTTCCTGAAGGGATGGAATTTAGGGATCTTACACCCCATCCCCTTGTATCGGTTTTAAAAATTTCAAGTTGAAACTTTATTCCAAGCTGGCTGACTCTGTTATGGCAGGTTGAAGGGCACTTACAATAAGGTCCACACTCGTAGACTAAAGGCTTTGCTTCTACAATAGCCCCATTATGGTTGAATGGGATCTCTCCCCCATTTTTTACTACACAAGAACATGTCTTCAAGTCAGAGCATCCATTAGTACAATTACATCCTTCTGGAGGAACAAGATTGCAACAATCAGGATAAATCATGTCAGTTATGTATGTAAAGGGTGGGGGTTTTTCATCATCTACGGTGTTCACAGCACATATGGGAATTCGCTCTTTACCATAAGAAATATCATCAACACATAGACCTTCTCTTGTTTTGAACTTTTTAGATTTCTTCACTTCCTTTAAAGCAAGCTCTGGTTGACCTGGGATTCTTCGCAGGCGAAACCTATAAACCAGTTTCCCATGTGGCCCCATATCCTGCCAACATGACTCAACAAGATACAGTCCATCATAAACATAAGTCTTACATTTTCCATCCATTGATTCGGAGCCACGTATCACCCTAACAGGATTCTTTTCCTCACTACTGTTCTTCAAAGCAAGATTGCCCCGTTCAAGCTTTTGATCTTCAGGTTCTTTATCTTTATCAGTGCTCATCACATTCCCACCCTGCCCTGTATATATCAAAACATCTGAATTATCCAACTCATCAGCATAGGCCCCTGATGCAACAATACTAGTTGCAAGGATCTTCCCATTGTGCTTTACATAATCTATACCTCCCTGAATCTGGCGATGAAGGCCAATTACAGTAAGCTCCACCCTGTACTGAAATTCATCACCAACCTCAACCCCAGGAACAGATCCCAAGATCTGCTTGCCTATGTTAACATATTTCCCTTTCTCCTTAAGGATCTTCGCAGCATGTAAATCAATCCTCTTTTTATTATTTGATTTCTCATCTGACTTAGCTTCAACTTCATGCAAAAGCCTTCTAGAAACAGCTTGAAAAAGGCGTAATGTTTCCCTCACTTTATTTCGGGTCACATTTGAGTCATTCTCATGACCACTGGAATTACGATAATCCAAAGGAGGAACATATACATCCAAACCATGTGATTTTGGGACAATTTGAAAGTCTTTGTTGTTTTCATTAGGGTCAGGAGAATCTTTTTCCCAAATCACTAATTGACCCATATCATCAGAAGCAGTGTTTTCTTTTTTCTTTTTCAACAGCTTCTGCCCAGAATGATTCCGTGCATCTTTAGTCTTGATAGCAGTTTTAGACCTGCCTAGCCGTGCAGCAAAATCAACTTTCTTTCCCTTGCTTTCATTTGTACCACCAATCAACTTAAATTTGGAAGAACCTTTATCAGCAGACCTTGAAGGACACTCTGATTCAGACATCAGACCTAACACTACTTTCCTGTCTGATGAGACCACCAATCTATTCAAATTTCCTTTTGACTCACGCTGATAACTAGACATATCCAAAGGCTTTGTCTCACGACCCTGGACTTCTGGGTAAACTATCAACTCTAGCCCTGATGTTCCCTCAACCTGTACAGTATCTCTAGTTTCCTCTTTAACAACTGCCTTGGAATTAATTTCAACCTGATGATGATTACTTTTTTCAGGAAGGGTATTGTACTTTTCTCTTGTGTTTTCCAGTGGCAATTTCGACGCAGAACATGGTTCAAATACACCCGACATCTTAACTTTCTCTGTAGGATTCCCTCCAGAATCAGCTTGAACAATGTCCGCAAGCTTTCTCTTGCAACCATGTTCAGCTTGAATGTTATTTTCCACTTCTTTTACATCAGTGCCTGCTACTCTTTTCAATGGATTGCCATCTACAGCCAAGTTCTGTTGACCCACTCTCTTATTATTCAAAGAAGAGATCTTCATTTGACACTCATCTTTACTGAGACGTGGAGCATTGCGTCCACAAAAAAGAGGAAAGTTTCTGACAGCTGAAACTTTTCTTCGAGGAAGATACCTTCTAGTTACACTCTCCTCCAAACAAGCACTAGAACCAGCTAAATAGACATTCAATAATAATGATTTTTCACCATCAGACATAGCCACCTCACCCACTGTAGAAGATGGCTTTGATATATAAGAGTCATGTTCTACAGAGTTTTCTGTTGCAAATTCTGTATCCAACACCTCCATGCCTACCGGTGCCACTTTTCCAGGATCATCATTTGCTGAAGTAGGCCCATCCACTTGATGAGTTGAGACTACAGGATTTTCTTTCTTCATACTACAGTCAAATGTTTGGCCAAGAGTCTCAAAATGAATCGAATCTTTTCTTAACTCAGAATGTTGAGGATCATCTCCACACTTGGAAATTCTAACAGTGTCACCCCCTAAACATTCACCATTTTTATCCTCAACAATTGTACCATTAGCAGAACCAAAATCAGCATTATCTACCTTTAACACTGGATCAATTTTTGAAGCACACGGTCCACAATCTTTTGGGAAATCACGAATGGCGGAAACTTTACGCCGCTTATACATGGGCCGAACAAGCGGAGTGCAGTTCCCATTTTCCATCAATGGCTTCCCAAATCTTTCTTCAGAATGACTTTTATTGACTGATGTTGTCATTGCTCTTGATGACTCCAAATTCATCTCCTCCTCCAAACCCCCATTCCTAACCCAAAAAACATATGCAAAAAAGTGTTAAGGCTTTGCCAACTAATAAGCCTGCAATCTGTTTTTTACTCTGCAAACAAGAAATCATCCAAGGAAACAAGTAAAAAATGAAAAATTAAATATTAGAGAACAAAACATGACTATATACATAAACTTACTAGTTATAAAACCATAAGAAAAAAAGAGTTAACATCAGCTAGTCAAAGACAAAAGGAACCTTAAAGCATTAGAGGGTTTTAAGGCAAGAGGTGCCAAGAAGCACATGCCTTACTGAAGAAAGGCGTTAACATTAGAAAAAGAAAACAGAGAAATGTTTTCATATAAATTAACTACTCAAGCATAACTTTCATAGAAAAATAAAAGATTGAGATGATCAATTCACAAAACCCTAAAGTAGAAGTAGCAAATAGCCAAAGAGACTGACAACAGGACCAGAACCAGACAAAAGAACTTGAGAGTGCAAAATATAATTTTTAAGGGGTTCAAATTATGTTTTATAAAAAATTAGAAGTTAGGGGAACATTTTCATTTTTGAAAGTTTTGTGAGACAACATTAAGCGTAGTTCCTACACTAACCAATAACTAGTCATTCCTTTAACATTCTGACTATATTTCCCCATTAGCATCACATGAGGCTCGTGAGCAAGTTAGATGGCTGGGATTTCAGAGGTTTTATTGTTATCATTACGATTTTAAAGACATGCCTCGATTGAACAAAAAAAGCACTCCTCAAGGGCCAAGAGGCAATGTGATTCAAATCACCTATCTCCCTTACCTTACCTGTTCCTCCAATTGAAAAATGATACAATAATAACAACCAACGATTTTCCCACTAGATAAGATCAGTTAGGTGTATCAAATAACTACATAATGTCTTATCATGAATCATGTTTAAAGATAGACCATTTAATTCCAAATCCCTCTTAATGGTTGGGCTAATAGTTTACATCTCCCTCTGCTTCTAACTACTTAACTATCCTCCATCTGGTCTACCGTTGCTTATACGGGTCTTCTCTAAACATGTCAAAAACTCAAACATCTTTTTTCTACAACGGGTGCTACCTACCTACATTTGTCTCTAATGCTTTCATTCTTAAAGGCTAAACTAATTTTATTGTGTCAGAATCATAAAACATTTTTTACTATCAATGCTTATGATATAATTCCCCTTGTGTTGTTCATTATTTTCCACAGATCATTACTCCCCAGAAGGCCAAGCTAATGCTTAAAAAGAAAAATAAATAACAATAAAAAAGAAACGATGTTAGTTTCCAGAAGACGATTTAAATAGGTATAAACATACAGAGAAGTAACATTTTAAGAGGATAGTGAAGACATGCAATTAGGGTAAGAAAAGATCTAATCTTGAGGGAGAATAGGGGAAAGGGTACCTTGGGTGCGACGGAGGATGAGGCCTGCAGTGGTTACTACCAAGAGAGAGTTCCGGTTTCGATGAGAAACGGAAATCACAAAGCGTCGCTTCCCAACTCCAATGACATCCTTGAATAAGGAATAAGGCCTTGCCCTTGCGGTGAGACTGAGAAGCTCTGGAAAATTCAAACGACAAAAAGAGAAAATTGAATTTCAGAAATAACGGCAGAAGAGTGAGAACAGAGAAGAAGAAGCCGATTAACAGTGAAGAAAGGACGGAGAAGAATGAAAATCAGTAAATAAGGTTACCTTTGCAAATTACTGGAGGAGGTTCAGTTCAGACATTCAAGGAGAGACAGAAAGCGATAGGAAATGTTTATAATATGAAAAACCTAGTAAATAAACATGGCAATCAAAACGTTTCTATATATTAAAAAAATGGAGGTAGGGCTCTCGCTGATTTCATTTTGTTAGGTAAAATTAGTAAAATTAGCTGATAAGTTAGCTGGTAGCTGATAAGTTAGCTTTTAGCTGATAAGCTCCTAGCTTATAAGTTCTGATAAGCTAGCTTATTACTCTAAATTAAAAATGTTTGGTAAAACTGGCTCATAAACTAGTTGGTAAATGTAAATAATTATATAAATTTTATTATATAAATTCTATTTGTGTATTTTAGAAAAAATATATTATTATGTAATTATAATTTTATATTTTAAAAAAAAATTAAATTCTTATTAAATATTTTAGTGATAAAATATTTAATTAAAAATTAAAATAAATAATGAAATTGATAAAATAAATAGTAGAATATAAAAATAATTTCATAAATAGTGAAAAGAAAATAACAATTTAATTAATTCATAATTTTTTAATTACGTATTATATAGGTGATAATAAGTAAAAATAAATTGAAAGGTTTTTATCATTAAAATTGAAAATAGATAAAAAGAAATTAAGAATAATAAGGGGAGTGTTTTAAAATATAAGGGATAACAATGGAAGAAAATTAAATAAACTACAAGCTAGAAGCTAGAAACTAGGTAAAGTAGCTTGTAGCTTATAAGCTAGAAGCTCCTAAAATAAACTACATTGAGGTACCTTACCAAACACTTTTGTGTTAGTCAAATTAGCTTATAAGCTAGTCAAATAAGCTAATGGCTTGCTTATTGGCCTTACCAAGTCACTGTATTATTATAATTTTGATATCTTATATTGGAGAGTGAAAGTCTTACACACTGGACTCTCTTTCTCAAAAATTCTAAGCATTCTTTCTCATCCTCTTATTGAATTGGTAAATTTCACTCATTACTTTTGAGTGTAGGATTTTCCCTATCAATCTTTAATAGTAATTTTATCTTTCTTTATATTTGAGTTTTAAAATACTAATAAATATTAATCCCAAAATTTGAAATTTATTAATATTCAAAATCTTATTCTATCTTTTTCTATTCTAATGTTTGTTTTTTAATATAAATCTTTATTCTTATCATTATAATTTTAATTAATTTTATTATCAAATAATAATGTAATTTATACTTCAATTATAAATTTGAGACTCTTCTCATCTTAGTGTTTTTTAATCTTTTTTAATCATCTTTCTTTCTTCATTTTATGATGAACTTTACACACAATTATGAGAGTGAAATTCTATCTCACAGTCTTTATAGTGTGTTTGGCTTGCCATTTCAGCTAGCTGAAAGTTGAAAATCGTAGCTGAAACCATTTCAGCAGTGTTTTGGAAGATAACTTTTTTAGGTAGCGACAAGTTTTTCTTAAAAAGCTACTTGGGGTAATTTTTTTATAAAAAAAACTCCAATTTTCAGCTACTAGTTGAAAATTAATTACTACTCTAGACTTGAATGTAAGCAAAAATAACTAAATTCACACGTATTAAGAAAGTTGGTTAAACTCATTAAATTTGTTTGGTATCATGTAAAAAGTATTTGCATTGCCTAAATTACCCTACATTAAATTTTATTGAAAATTGTTTCAAGTGGACATACTCTCATTCTATTGGCTCACTATTGAGGCTGACATGTAACTTTTGTTAGCAGATCTCACTGATGGGCAGGACCACGATTTGAGGGTTTAGAAAGTTCAGGAACAAAAAACAAAAGATTTAAAGTACATGGACGGATACCAGAATTGACAGAAACTATAGGGATGAAAAAACATATTTTTCCCTATTATAATTTTGAGATCTTATATTGGAGAGTGAAAGACTTACACACTCGACTCTCTTTCTCAATAATTCTAAGCATTCTTTCTCATCCTCTTATTGAATTGGTAAATTTCACTCATTACTTGTGAGTGTAGGATTTTCCCTATCAATATGTAATAGTAATTTTCTCTTTCTTTATATTTGAGTTTTAAAACGCTAATAAATATTAATCCCAAAATTTAAAATTTATTAATATTCAAAATCTTATTCTATCTTTTTCTATTCTAATGTTTGTTTTTAATATAAATCTTTATTCTTATCATTATAATTTTAATTAATTTTATTATCAAATAATAATGTAAATTATACTTCAATTATAAATTTGAATTATAAATTTGAGACTCTTCTCATCTTAATAATTTTTAATTTTTTTAATCATTTTTTCTTCATTTTATGATGAACTTTACACACAATTATAAGAGTGGAATTCTCTCTCACAGTCTTTAATAATAACTTCTCTTTCTTCCTATTTAAATTTTTAAATACTAATAACTGTTAATTTTATCTTATTATTTTTATCTGAATCCTTATTTTTAATAATAAAACACAATATATTATTAAATTAAAAATTAAATAATTGTCTAAAAATATTCTAATCCTAATTTTTTTAGTTTTCAATATATTAATTTATTATAAATTAAGTTTTAGTTATATAAAAATATATCATTATTCGTATGTTTGTGATTATAACTAGTGTGTGTATTTATATTTAGAGACATATAAAATGAAAAAACTTATTTTATATGAGAGTGAAATGAGTCAGAACTGACCTAACATGAGTGTAAGACTAAAGCATATTTTAATATTAGTTCTTTTAAAATTAATTAAAATAATATAATTAAATCATTGTAATTTTATGGATTGAATTTGTTTTTAGTCACTGTGAATATAGTCAAACGATTAGTTCACCTATACCCCCTAAACGCAAGGTAGGAGTTCTCCAATCTTAGGGTTTGGAGAAATGTTTGGGGATTTATTTAATAATTGGAGATTATTTTTGTTAGAATTTTTTTAGGTTTTATGATACATCAAAGACACGTAGGATTGCCAATTGGGATTATTATGTCCACTTCATCTGCTACGTAAACATTTAACATAGAAAACAAATAGGCGAAGGGCCCAAGCAAAAATGAGTTAGAATTATTTAGGGGACTAATTTGGGTAAATCAGAATATTTCGGGAACCAAAAATTGTATTTTAGCCATAAATTTTTATTTATTATTATTAACATTAGTATTATAACACTGTTTCCATGTTTTATTTGTCGTCAACAAATGCAATATGAGAAATCATATTTAAATTAAGGGTTAAATATGTTTTTTATCTCTGGAATATAATTGAGATTTATTTTTAGTTCCTATAATTTAAAAACAATGGTTTTAGTCACTTAAAAATTAAATATACATCAATTTAGTTCTTATCATATAGTGTTTCTGTAGATTTTTCTACAAATTTTCCTATGAATTTTTATCAATAAGGACTAAAAAGAGCAGTTTCATTTTTTGATAAAAAATCATAGGAAAATTTGCAAGGAAACTATATGATAATGACTAAATTGTTATATTTTCAATTTTTAAGGAAATTAAAACTACCGATTTTAAATTACGGGGGCTAAAAATAAATCTATACTATATTTCAAAGATCAAAAACTTATTTAACCCTTAAATTAATTAAAATGTGGGAAATGGTTTCTTTACAAACATATAAACACCTAGCGTATAAGGATATAGATATAAAATTGTTACTTATGCAAATATGGATTTAGAAATGATTTTTTAAAATGCAAGTTTGAGAAAAAAAATTATAGGACCCTACACATAATTATCCCTAGACCCAATAACACTTGACCCAGAAGTTAGTATGAATATACTAACAGAGTTTTCACTTAAGATAATAATGTCTACTTGTATTATTTTCACGGGGTATTTATAGAGGATAAAATATGCACGGGTGTGAATCACTATGTGGTTGGTAAGTGCTTTTACACCAAAATATATAAGGAATTTTTTGTCAGAAAATATATAAGGATCTTGAGCGCGCCTATATTGTCATTTGTCCAGCTGGTAATGGAGAGTATTTTATGGGTATCAACGCTACTACCACAAGGCAAACATGTCATATGATGTACATGTGTGACACCGTTATGATGTACATGTGTCATGGCCAGCTTGAGCATGTATCCGAATGATCGACTATGAGATCTCCACATCATTCGACCCATGTGGCAGATATTTTAGGCTATTCGGTCAGTTGCGGGTTAAAACCCCATAACAAATGTTAATGCCAAGATATAAATTAGCAAAAAATTGATTTGTCACCTTGGTTGTATTGAAGAAGAAAGTTTATATATATATATATATATATAGATGACATGTCATGTGAGAATATAGAGAGAATATATGATGTGAGAAATGTATTTTTACGTGAGAGTGGGAGGGATTAATTTCAGTCACTAAATGAATTTAAACGGTTAAGATTAAAATGTTTAGATTAAGTGTGTCATGTGACAGTCACTATTAATTTGATATTGTATGTGAAAAATTAAAATAAATTATATAATAAAAAATATATCATCATTTATCTCTATTAATTTGATATTGTATGTGAAAATTTAAGTTTGCAATTATGAAGGATTTTCACATTAACTTGGAAAATTTATGTGATTGATTGAATTTATATAATAGTGTTTAGAAGAAATTATATAATTCATTAGGAAGGGGATTATAGGAGTTGGTAATAATGTTAGATAAATTTTTAAATTGGAAAGTCAAAAGTATTTTAATTGAAATACAAAAACAGTAATATATAAGTTCTTAATATAATTTTATTTAATACATTTTATTATTTTGTATATTTTTATATTTTATATTGACAATCATAAAATAAATTCTACTCTTATCATTTAATTTTTTTTGTTTTATTATTTTGCTCAAAGACTACGTTTGTCTCAAGAGAAAGGGAGAAAATATGAGAAAAACGGGGATGGAAAATGAAGTTTTTCCTCTCTCCATACTAAAAAAATTAGATAAAAAATAACTTTCATATAAATAAATTTATATACTTACCCATCTACTATTTTTATAAAAGGAAAAAGAAAATCACTACCCTGACCCAAAATTAAAGCCAAATCGGCCTAGTGGTTGGGAGTTTGGGTAATTTAACATGAGGTTCTAGATTCAAACCTCATTATTTTCTTTGTACACCGAAAAAACCCAGCTATGTTGTGGGAAATTCTTGATCTAAAACCAAAAATAAAAAATAAAAAATAAAAGTTATTTATCATAAATATATTTTTTTCTACCATCAAGCAAGTGAATTACTTGTAATGGTTGTTTCAACTTAACCATTGATATTAGAAGTTTAGTTTAGAACCTTAGGTATGTAATTCCATTAAATACTCGTAAAAAGAGTTTTATCACTCATTAAAATCCTACCCGGCTGGAATAAAATTGTCTACCATAGAAAATACATATGATTTTGAAAAAAAAAAAGAACAAATATGCAGTCTTTTATTATATTTTAAAATTTATAAAAAATTAATTTCTTTTCTTATCCAATGTTATTCATCTGATTAAGTCGAGATATCAAGATAAACTTGTGATCATATATTCGTACAATATGTCCAGTTTCTCCACACACGTCCCATTGGATTGAGGTGTCTTCTCATTTTATTTGTTTATGCGAAAGGTGGGGTTTCTATGTGAAAAAAATAAAAAGGGTGTCAAAATTATTCACAAAACAAAAACTCTGGACTCTGGAGACTACCACTCCTCATTTTCATGCTATATGTTACAATCTGTTACTGCTACCAACCTATACAAAAACCCACCCAACTTTCATAGTTGGCAAACCAAGCCCAAGAAGGTTGTAACTTGTTTGTAAGTAAACAAAAGCACAACCATCATCATCATATGTTTAAGATGTAAAATATGGAACAGAACTGCTCATAGCCACCATAGTATAGATTACTTAATGATGGACAAGATGAGGGTATGCTGAGCTACTACTAGTGCTGGCTTGAGCACCAAAGCTTAAAGTTGGGTACAGGAGCTCTGCTTGTGGAAAAGAACTATTAGATGGAACCTCTAGCAGCAGATCCTGATCAGAACTCTCCCCAGCAAAGTTTAAAGAATCCATCAAGAGTGAGCTAGCAGCAGGAGGCAAAGGAAATAGCCTTTTTGGAGTATAGCAAGCACCATCTTCTTTGCCCTCACAGCCACCCTTTGTGATCACTCTTTTGGGGCTCCTTATTATTGTCTTCTTCTCTGAAAATTTGCAAGATGATGAGTGTTAATAATGATTCCTCAGTTAAGCACTGTTAATAATCAACAGTTCAGTTCTAACTAGTTAATGACAGTAACATAATTTTCTTGTCATCTCTCAAGCTAAAAGGCACAAAATTTATTCAGCATTTTGAGTGTCATCCACCCTATAAATAAACAATGGAAGTGTTCGTTTTAAATAGCACAAATTAAATGCTGGAATTCACATTTTTCAATTTTCACTATGCACCAGCAAATAATATTATAAATCATAGTTGTTACAAATACTATTGTATGGATTATTGATAGTAGTATAAGAACTTAAATTAATTTTGAAGTAGTATTATAGTGTGCAAGATTATAGATTATCATTTATAATTTTATATAATAATCAAGCATTTTAAACCTACAAGAGCTTGGATGAAAAATCCATTAGACACTAATTACTGGTAATTTATGAAAAACTGAAGTACTCTATGGGGGTATCCAAATTTACCCGTTCCATTTCCCTCAATTCAAATCCCTAGTCAGCAGAAGGTATACCCAACAATTGAGTAAACCCCCAATATTTTTACACGTTGTCATTATTAGTCTCTATACTAAAGAAACACGAACAAAAGTCCCAGACCTATACTCTGTTGATCATGTTAATACTCTGATAGGGACTAATGTAATAGACAGAAAATAGATCAAGGACTTTTATTTATGTTTCTTTAGGGTAAGAACTAATATTATAATGTATAATAAGAATGGGGACAAGAATGGAGATTTACTCCCTAACAATCCCATCATTGTATTGTGACATTATGGAGAGAATAATTGGAAGGTCTTAGCATCTGATCTGTTTTTTGTCTTCTTTGATGCCAGATTTTCAGCTAACCTGGAAAGTTTTGATATCGACTATCACGCATTCTCTCGATGTTTGCAACATTAGTTGATTCTGTACCACTAGATCCTGGAGTACCAGATTTTCCAGCTCTGTTTTGACATCTCTGCATCCATAGAAGGTGTGATATCTGATAAGTACCAATACACACATTTTTATTTATCAACACAATCTCTTATTGAGATAATAAACTAGAACAAACCTTTAGAAAATAGTAGTGTTCTACCCATTTTGATTTTGACAGATTGGATAATGCAAGTCTTTTCAAAGTGTTGCAGTCTTCAGGTTTTGCCCCTGACAAAGAGATATCAAAGACACCCACCGCAAGAAGCTGCTGAAAATAAGTTAAGTTCTCCTTGAATTGAGAGCTATCGAACATGACTTTAAGGCTGCACATACAACAACACAAGCTGTCAATGTGATGGATTCAATCTCAACATCTTCTATTCCCATAGAAGTTACATATCTAATGCACCGACACTTTTTATAATTTTTTTAAAAAAGAATAGAATTATTCAAGCAATAGCATGGCATTGAAATGTCATTGATATTTTAATACATTATTATTGAAAATTCTGATGCAGTGATGTATCAAATGAAATGGTTTTAATTTTCTCGGTACAAGCCAATTATAGTTATGATGTATTTAGACTTGCTATATACCTCAGAAAAAAACAAACAGATTTGAAACTTCTGTATAAGAAATATAACTTCCAAACAGCATTGGAAACTCAAACAGTGTTCTTGATCAATTACAACAAAACCTTTATGAACTAAAAATGAAAGAGTAGAATTCTAACCTATCAGGAATATTAGCCGTATCAACCACAGGAAGAAATTGCAGTAATTGCTGCTGCTCTTCATTTGTCAAGGTACTGAAAAACTCGTCATAGTTCACTACATCCTAACCAAACATAATAGCAATTACGTTAAGCATTCAACAATTTGATTCATTTGAGGATTTACCAACTAATATATTATTTATAAATATTTATTCAGAACAAGACTTTATACAAGACTAAAAACAAGTAAATTATTTACAAAAATATTGCCTGTTTTCAAAGCATTTGAATGAAATTGCTACCCTGAAAGCTCTAAGAGTAATTACATGAACAAAGAATCTAATAAAATATTCAAAAAAATGATTACACAAATCGTGTAGTAAATCACTGAAGCCCACATCATTGATGTAAAACCATGACCAATTAGTTCTTACATGCCTGGATAAGAAAATTTTTGTCAATCTAGGCTAAAAAAATGCAATCAATAAAGGGAAAGGGGAATGTAACTCACATTCAAATCTATTGCGCACAGTGGTGAATCATGATTTCCAAGGATCTGTACTCTTTCAAGCTGAGACTTGTCACTGAAATTTAAGAAACAGAAATATTAATAATGACTACAGAGTATTTTGTCTCTTCTCCAAAAATTTCAGCAGATTTATCTCAAATATTTCTTTACCAAGTCACATGCACAAAATATCCAGAACTGACATACAAGAATGGACTTTCTTTTTGTCAGAAACAAACAATAGATTTTATTTTTTGCTGACAACAAAATGAATTTTTTTTATCATGTTAACTAGTAATATTTTGGGTGACAACAGTTTATTGTAATGTAAGAAAGCATGCCTTTTAATAATTAGCTCCTGCTGCATTCCTTGGCCAGCAGAGCTCCTGACCTTTTCAACTCCCTGAGATGAGAACTTCATATCACTAGAATCATTATGCATAAGAATGACACCAGAAGATGTATATGCCTCACTCAATAGGCATTGTTTATTATCAAATGAAAGAGAGCTAGCCTCAGATTCTTCTTCACGAGCTATATAACTAGGGTGCCTAATGAGAACACTTCCATGCCCTATCTCAACAGAGACCATTGGTGTTTCACTTTCAAAAAGAAGATCTTCTTCAGAAGATGCAGAAAAATAAGACTGTTGTTCGTGAAGAATAGTGCATAAATCTTTTGTGAGCTTCTCAACAGAAGAAGGCTTTGGTCGACCCACACATGTCCTCTTTTTTGAAGGCACCATGGCATCCCAGACCACTGACTGAGCAGGACCTAAATAAACCAAACAGTCTGTATTAAGATCACACATTTTTTTTAAAAGCAAAGGGCCGCCTGTTTTGATATGCAGGAGATTACTTTGTATAATGACATGAGAGTAGAAGTTCTTGATCTTAGTCAATTAGTGATGAACTAGACAGATGAAGCATAAATGTAAGAATTGGCATTCAATTAGTGGAAAAAGAAAATGTATTATCTCAGGAATATGTATGTATTATACTGTATAAATAAAAAATAAGAACTTGCCTTTACAAATGTGGAGCTACATAACTAAAGCTTCATGGTAGAGAAAATATTTAAATCACTTATTTGATTCATTTTGTCAATGGAAAGCACACCCATGTACAATTAGAAGTAAAATTCACTTGTCTTCTCTTAGGAAAAGCAAAGACTATGCTGCTATTCCACAATCTATTTCCTTTTTTTCATTCTCACTTTTTTCATTATCCACTTCTTGATTGTGCTAACATAAATCTGGACTGGTAATAAAGTCCATATTATTTCAAAGGAATGGCCAATGCTGCCCCCAATCAGTTACAAAGAAAGATCATCCAAATGAAATCAGCATAGTAATCATCCAACCTGTCAGATCACTAGCATCTGTGCCACCAAATTGTGCACAGCTCTCTGAGTTAGAGATGGCTGATCCTGAACTTGACCGATTGCTTGTATCTTCATCTACAGCCTTTTGGAATCCCTGGTTGTAATCAGGTGCAAGGCCTCCAGATACTACATTATCATGGTTCTGCTTTCGTTTGAGTGATTTCACTTCTTTGTTCTTATTCAACGATATACTCTTTACCCTCGGAGCCCTTTGATCCTCATAATCATCAGTTTCTGCCCGAGCATGTAAAGGGGTATAATTTGCAAGTGTTCCCTTTGTCCTCCACCTAGACCCACATGCATTGCATAGTACTGGCTTCTCGGGTGGTCCATTGCGCCAAAGTGGTGTGCCTGTTGCAATGCTCAATTGTCAGAAATCTACAAACACTTGGCACACTTGCAAACAAGTCTCAGATTGGATAGACTACTAACAACCACATATTCAAGGTTGAGAAAGCATCATTTGTTAGTATTCACTAGCATAAGGAACTAGCTATTCCTGCTAGAAATATTGTCTATTTGCCTGTTGTTAGGTTAGTTTTACACATTTAAGATTAATACATATCAATACCCTTTTGCAAGGAAAACAAGATATTGATATAGAAACCTCAAGCAGTTAGTGATAAGAAAAATTGTAGACTTGTAGTGAAAACAATGATTGCATTTGAGCTGAAATTATTAACAGCAATTGCTGAGTCTTAAGGCAGTCTAAATGAAACATTTCTCTTTTTGAGACACAATCATTGTACTCTATACTAAAGATGGTTCTAGAGTATTGAAGAGCACACCAGTAGCAATCACTTCTACACTTTGTAAACTGCTTCAAATTATCAGAAAAGCAATGAAAATCTTCAAGGCTCAAGTTGCAGGACTAATCTATTAATGTGATCACTGATCAGTATTGTGAACAAAAATAATAGTTACCAATAGAGAAAGCTTGAAAACATGAGAACAAATAGGCAAGAAGGTTAAATTTTTTTCATCAGCCAGAAAGCAAGGGTGTAAGACATGTCTGAGGGATGAATACAATGCTTGTCCAAGATCCCCGGATACAATGAGGAATTGATTTGTAGAGGAAATGAAAACAACTTTATAAAATCCTTCCAAAAGATAGGAATGGATTAACTATTGGCATTTTACAAATGCATAATTCCCTTATCTCCTTTCCATCCAAATGGGTTGACCCTTTTTTTGATAAACACCTTAATAGCAGTAGTCCTATCAGTGCAACTACTAATCCAATCCAATATTCAATGAACCCTGAGCTTAAATTTGCACCAGTTACATTGGCTCAGTTTTCAAACTTAGTCAAGGAAAACACAAACAGCAAAGAGTTAAGAAAACACATATAAGTTGGATATCAACATAATTTTCCACAACTTGCAGTTCCAGATGTTCTAGGCAACAAGACTACTTGTACTTTTTAATTGTATGCATCCAGAATATTACGCAGACAACGCCTAATTTTTCTTAGTTTATATTGGTCAACAACTCTTTCTTCAACACATCTGAATTTGCAAATAGTTGCAGAATACTCTATATAATTTTTTTTTAAAAAAAAAAGGTCAAGAACTTAATTTGAAAATAAAAAAGTATATATTGGAGAAACAAGAACTCACTTGTAACTCCACAGTGATAGCAAGGCCCTTGTTTGCCCATGTCTCAATCTTTTCCGAAAATGAATAAAAAGAAATATGAACAAATTTTGCAGAAAAAAATGAGAGAATATTTTTTTTTTTTTGAAAAAAAAAATCTAAGAAAAATGAAAGTTTTCTGAAATACAATAGTTATCTTGAAAGGCTTTGTATTCTGCAGCAAACCCAGAGTGATGGTTTGCAGAATAAAGCAGAAGCCAATAGACCCAGAAAAAAAGTTTTGTCTTTATAGTCCTTAACAAAAAATTCACAAAAAACAGCCACACACCAACTACTAGAATTGAAGGGATTGATGTGTATGTTTTAGCTGGGAATCTGTACAATCCAATGGAAGAGAGAAAACCATTGGAGGAATCTCATAAATGGTTTATGCAAAGAGGAAAAGAAAGAAGGTAGAAATAGAATGGTGAGGTGAGGGAGAGAGAAGAAGGGAAAGGAGAGCAGGTCTGTGTATGTATGTGACCTCTTGTATTGTATATGAAGTAAATGTTTCAGCTTTTTTTTTTTTCCTTTTATTATTATATTTTTTCCCTTTTCCCTTTTTAAAATTTTTCCTTCTACTTCTCCTTCTCTTTCTTTAGTTGATGTTATTTGAAAGTTTTCAATTTTGCTTTTTGTTAAATTAAAATTTAAAATTATGAGCTTACCTTGCAAGGGAAACAGAGGGGTAGAGGAATATTATTGCACATATCCTGCTGACTATGGACTTTTCTTCTTTGCTTATCGTCAAATTTCAAATCCTCATCAAACAAAATCTTTATAAAGTATCTCATCTTCACCATCCATTTTTTGGGCCTCAAATAGTTCTGGTTTTATAATAGCTCCTAAGCACTAAATATTGTGAGGGAAAGGGGAAAAAAAGGTAATCCACAACAAAAAAAAAAGAGAAAGAAACAAGGTGATGTTTTTGGCCTTTCCCAAATTTTATTCCTGCTATAATATATTTATTTATTTTATGAGATGAGAATACTAATTCACAATTTTATATTCTCCCTGTGTGATGACATGATGTTGATGATATGCATTTAATGTGGTTTTTTTATTTAAACAAAAAGGAATAAACCTGCATATGTGTGACTATTTGTGGTCACAAACCAAATTACCACCGTTGGATTAGGTAAAGGGGTTGATGCCAAGGTCACCATTGTGGATATGCAAATCAAATCAAATAGCCAAATACAAGCATTAGTTTTTAAGTAACTTGATCTCAATTCAACGGTGATTAAAGAGGCTTGTGAGCTAGCCACATGAATCTCGCACCCTATGGTTCAAAATTAAAGTCCATGGTATGGCTCACCAATTTTCAACTTATGGACTGTAAAAATGACAGAAGTCATAATCCAACCCTGAGGCTAAACCGAAATTCATAACTTTTTTTTATAACTTTATCCTCCAAATTAAAGAATGATTTCTTCTCATGGAATTAAACATAATTAAGAAGACAATATGACAAACATGTTATGTCCATGAATCATGATATTTAGAGGATAACACATGGATTTCATTAATTTGGTACCTTGTAATTTTTCTTACTTGTAAATTGTGTCCAACCCATCTAATAAGAAAGGACCATAAGGTCAGGTTGAGAGACCAAGGACATGATGAAGTAAAGTTATTACTCTCTGACTCTCTTTGGGGAAAAAAAGCTATTACTCACTTTCTAAAAAACCAAAATGAAAAAAAAATACAACATGGTAATTTTAATTTACTCAAAAACCATTTGCTAACTTGCTATACACAAGTGACAGTTTGACACTCTCCAGAAACTTTATAAAATCAAACGGCCAAGAAGGCCCCAATGAAAGACAAATCGAATGGCTCCAAGGCATTGGAGAAAAAAAAAAAAAAGACAAGCCTTGCATTATTAAAAACTTATGTTGGGTCAAATATTAAAACACATTTCCTTCACTTATAATGCCTTTTAGGAACTTTCAAACCACCCACTACTCAGATCTTGCATCCAAACCGTTAAATTCAACCATAGCTAACCCCTACCCCTTTTGTTCTTTCCTTTTTTTGCGCAACACATGTATGTAGCCCTCTAAATTGCAGACAAAAGTCTTTTCAAGATAAATTATTATCTCTGATGTTGCATTCAGTAAATTTAATTTTTTATTATTTTTAAGTGAGACTTATTATTACATATATTTTTTTACAACTTAAATAACTCTTATTTTTAATGACAGGACTCTTAAATCTTTATTAAAAGAACCCCACGAGTAATTTTAAATTTTTATATATCATTAACATTTATTTTTATTAACTATCTCGATGAGACAATGAAAATATAAAAATTAATATTATAACGATAATGTAACACATTTATTTGAACTAAATTTTATGTTTACAATTTTCAAAAAAATTTATGAAATGAGTATACCATGATTTTCTCTCATAGGGATGAAATATAATCAAAATAAGGATTATTTTTCTTTTATATATCTTGTTTAGTATGAAAGAAATAAAGTGTGAAAATGAATTTTTATTATAGTTCTCTCTTGAAAGAGGGAGAATTTTTTCGAAAAAATTGCTTTTAAATTTCTCTCATTTTTTTCCCTATCCAACTAATAAAAATTATTCCCTCCATTATATTTTCACTCAATTTGGTTGCTATCAAAAAGAGTAAGAGTTGAATTTTTATTTCCCTAACCCTATATTTGGTATGAAGAAGGAAATAGGAAAAAGAAATATAAGGATAAGAGAAATGGTAAAAAGATATATTCCTCCTCAGGTGATATGAATTTTTATATATCATTGATATTAATTTTTATTAACTCATAATTATCTTAATTATGACACGATAAAAAATATAAAACTAAATATTATAATGACAATGTAACACATTTATTTGAACTAAATTTTATGATTTTAATTATTTTTTAAAAATATATGAAATAAATATATCTTAACTATGATAAATTTATTCCTTTTTAGTTAATTTTTTTCTAAACTTAGGGTTAAGCTTCAATCTTGCATGATAATGTAACACATTTATTTAAAATATTTTTCTATAAAATAAATTTATTTTCACTAAATTTATTAAAAACAGTATAAAATAATTAACATTATATAATTAAAATAACTTTCAAGTTATGTTATTGTTCTAGTTTAAACATTTTTAAAGGTCCTCCATGAGCACTATATATTATGTATGTCAATTGTTGAGACTTAGAGAGTGGTGTGATTAGGAACACAATTTAAAAAAAAAAAAAGTGAGAAGAAAGTGAAATGTTTATGATAGATCGAAGAATAAAAATATGGGTTTTAACTTTGGTGAGACGAATTGAGTGAAGGCAAATACATACATTACATACAAGTGTTTGAACAATCCTGCTTATAAACGTATGAGGGTGTCGGGTGTTAAGTGTGCACCCCACTAATGATTATTTTGAAGAAATATAAATTTTAAACCTATTTTAATTTTTTTTTTCTATTATAGGATCACAGAAGCCTTTGCAATGAAAATTTTCTGTTCAGTTTGAGAAAATATTTCTTGTTTTGTTATTTATTTTTAGTTTTAATTTAAAAAAATAATAATTTTAATTATAAAAATATCATCATATTTTTATTTTATTTAATATCTTCAAATTTTTATACAAGAAGGAATGAAAATAACTCTATATTATTTTTCATTGTTTACTGTACATAACACTTAAAACATGAAAACAATAAAAAAAAATAAGGTGATATTTTTATAATTTAAACTCAAAAAATAGAAAATAAAAATAAAAAATATTTTTTGAAATTGAGCTATCTTTTGTTTTTATTTTTTCCATTCTAATTCTTTCCATCTAAACAATTAGGATAATATTTGGTAAACATCACTGGAGTATTTGTACCTGATAAGATATATGAAAAGAAGAAAGATAAGTAATAAATATGATAAATGATATATGATATCATTAATGTAATAGGAAAAGAGATAAAATAATTGAATGGACGTATAAAAGTATTTATATGTCATTACTTAAACAATTAACCTAAAATACTATCTATTTTATACTCATTTTCTCTTTCTTGATTCTTTCTACCCAATTTCTTCTCACATCAAACATAACAACATTTGTTTGATTTTGTACTTGGATCCCCACACTATAAATTACGTATAAATAATATAAGTATAATTTATTGATTTTTACACTTTTTTCTCTTTCTATATACCTTATTTTCTTATCACATCAATTATTACATTTTTTACTTTATCTCTTATGTTTTCTTTTTACTTTTTATCTCTCTTCTCCACAACTCTTAAAGCCCAATTTTCTAAGGGTATGTTTTGTTAGATTGGAGAGAAATATGAAAGAGAAAAATGAGGTGGTGAGAAATAGGTGAAAATAGAAGGAAAAATTGGGTTGTTTAATAAGAGATAAATAGAGATGAAATAAAATGGAAATGGGGTATTATTTATCTTTATCTTGTTAATTTGGTATGAACAAAAAGAGAAATAAAGTGAAATAGAATATAAACATTAATTGGCACCCTATTTCGCACCAAATCCTATGCAGGCGCGCAGCAGTCTACAACAAAATTTGCTACAGAATAGCTAGGATATGGATATAGAATCATTCATTAGTTAATATCAGTAGCTATTTTCTAGCTATTCTATAGCTAATATGGCTGCAGAGGTTGCACCACGAGTTTGGATCCTTACTCGTGGTGGATTTTGACCAAATATTTCGGGGGCCATATATATATATATATATATATATATATATAATTGGATTTGATCTTAGAAAGAATATAGTTTATATTTATCTGTAGTATTTGAATATTTTTTGGTTTCTGTGTATATGTCTCATTTAAAAATTTAAGAAGGTATTAATTATATTTTTCTACTTTTACTCTTGATAAGATACATAGTAAGTGAAAAAAATTAATGAATAAAATATATATATATAAATGATATATTAGGAGAAAACACAATAAATTTAATGTAAATCAACATATTTATTATATTTCTTAATGAGTTAAATATGTTTTTAGTCCATGAAATATTGTCAAGATTTAATTTTAGTCTCTATAATTTAAAACCAGTGGTTTTGGTACTTCAAAAATTGAGAATACACCAATTCGGTCCTTACTGCATAGTTTTGCTATAGATTTTGCTACGGATTATCTATGAATTTTTATCAATGATGACTAAATTGGTGTTTTTTCAATTTTTGAAGAGTCAAAGCCACCAGTATTAGATTACAGGGACTAAAACAAAATATCGACTATATTTTAGGGACTAAAAACATATTTAATCATTTCTTAATCTATATGTTGTCATGTAATGTACGTGATAGATAAATTATAGGAATGAAGGTAGTAGATAAAATATGTATATACGATGTGTTTTAAATGTAAAAATTAATCTCTAGATTTATCACACACACACACACACACATATATCTAATTTTATTGGGGTCATATATAAAATTACATATATCTACTAAAAGAGTTTTTTAGGAGGATGATGACCCTTCTTAGAGTGTGTTTGGCAAGGCCAATAAGCTAGCTACTAGCTTATTTGACTAGCTTATAAGCTAGTTTGACCAACACAAAAGTGTTTGGTAAGGTACCTCAAAGTAGTTTATTTTAGGAGCTTCTAGCTTATAAGTTACAAGCTACTTCACCTAGCTTATAGCTTGTAACTTGTAGCTTATTTAATTTTTTTTCCATCACTATCTCTTATATTTTAATACATTTTCCTTATTATTTTTAATTTCTTTTTTACCTATTATTATCTATTTTTAATTTTAATGACAAAATCCTTTCAATTTCTTTTTACATATTATTATCTATATAATAAGTAATTTAAAAAATTATGAACTAATTAAATTGTTATTTTCTTTTCACTATTTTATGAAATTGTTTATATTATACTATTTATTTTATTAATTTCACTGTTTATTTTAATTTTTTAATTAAATATTATATCATTAAAAGATTTAATAAAAAATTAACTATTTTTAAAAAATCTAAAATTATAATTGCATGATAATATATTTTTATCTAAAAAACACAAATAGAATTTATATAATAAAACTTATTAAGTTATGTCATTTTATGTCATTTTACATTTACCAACTAGCTTATCCGCTAGTTCTACCAAACACTTCTAATTCAATAAGCTAGCTTATCAGCTCGAAGCTTATAAGCTATGAGTCAGCTAGCAGCTAGCTTATCAACTACCAACTAGCTTATCAACTAGTTTTGCCAGACACACCCTTAGCTCCTTAAAATATGCACCACTTATCCTTACACCCCTATTTCTCTCCTGAAAAGGAGATGAATTTTTTCTAATGAACCCAAACCTTTAAATTTCTCTAATTCTCAATTTATTTTCTATCAATCAAATAAAGATCCCTTTCTCCACATTATTTACTCTCCCTCATCTCTATTTCTACAAAATTTCATTACTACTAAACAAAGAGTTAGTGTTAAAGTTTTATTTCCCTAAATCATAAAAGATAAATTTTTGTCCAAATTAAACCATAGTTTTGAAGTTTTCAAATCCTTAACCGAACATGGTATGTCAGGTTGATTGGTGGATTATTTTCAAAACTAAAATATTTGTTAGATTTATGAGAGTTTATTTGCATTTGTTAAAAACATCACAGGGTAGGCTAGGTGGGTCCTATTAAAACTCATAACTGCTTGTCGTAGACCAATGATCTGGTCTTATGTCTTCCCTCCTTTAATATTTTCAGTTTGTTTCTATAATATAATAATAATAAAGGGCGATTATTGTATGTGAGTCTCCTTACGGTAAGATCGATAGGTTCAGATCAAAGTTGTCATAAAGCTAAAATGTTTATTTATCTATCAATCCTTTGAGAATAGTTGTGGGACCAGGCGGCTATGACTTATCTTTCGGCCACGTGTACAGCAAAACTGATAAGGTGCAAACTGGATTCATGTGCTCAGACGTAGAAAGTTGTGTGTCGTTTTATTCAACGGAATACAGAAGAAGCCGTCTACGGTATCATATAAACAGAGAAATAAAAAAAAAAAAAAACCTAATCTACGGTGTTATAACTTATAACCAATGAAATGAAATGAACTGTTTTTCTTTTTATAAAGTTTTACACGGTGATCTACTGATATGCTGTCACATCAATAATGAATATAACATATCATAAGTTATTAAACTTAATAAATAATGTGACAGCATATCATTAGATGACCATGTAAAATAAACGTATATGTATTAAATCCATAAAATTTAATGTATTGACATTTTATAATAATAATTATTTTTATTTTTCTAGTTTTATCAAGTTATGTAAAAAAAACTAATTAATGGATATCTCGAGTATGTAAAAAAAATGTATTCTAACTAATTCTTTCTGTCTTTTCTATTTTCCAAATTAAGCTAGAACTGGAATTTTATCCAAGTTGTATACACGTACGTTAACTTATAACATGGGTTAGAATAATATACAACATTTTTTCATGTCGGGGAGATTGAATCGGAGCCTCTGAATTGAATTCTCCTAGTTTATGTTTGAATTTGATGGAATTAAGTTTCTTTATAATATTTGAATTCTCCTGGTTTACATTTGATTGAATTAATTAAATTTCGTGTTCAATGGTCAATAAATATGGGCCGGGTGAGGCTTCAAATCGTGATTACTGACTGAGAAGTGGGCAAATTATAAAGGCGTAGTGCTAAAGAGCAAACAGTTAATGTAATGTAACACTTGGATGCACCAAGTCAATGAGACGAAGGGGAAAATGCATATTTTGAAGCTTATAATTAGCAATGGAAAATTAAAATTGTAGAAATTAGGACCTTTAAATTAGGTGCATCTCATTGTAGGCTTGTCTTAGGCTTCATCGTGGCTTGTTGTTTTCCGTTTTAAATTAAATATAGAATATTTAATTCAGTGAAACTTTAGTTCAATTGCATGTATATAAATTATTAATTAAATTGGAATTGGCATTGGCATGATTTGTGAAGCATTGAATCAAGCAAGCCTTCTGTCTCATCTTAATGTATATATTATCTCATCAGTTCGCTGGATTAGGATAATATTAATTATTTAAATGGAGATCGTCTTTAAATTGTAAAGGACGATTTTGCAATCTTTCAAACATGTTTGTTGGTGCGCACATGCATCATGGAATTAGAACTCAAATCACAAGACAGTAAATTATGAGACAAAACATTTTCTTCGTCTCTTCCTTTATTTAATCTCAGGCAAAATGGAAATTATTTATGGCATTAACAATATGAGTGATTTCTCTTTCCGAAAATAGGTATGCTTTTAGCAATTTTAGAACATAAAAATGGGTGTGAAAGCTTTGTACAATCAAGATGTATGCAACCGAATCAAACACATTAAAATGTGTCAGTTTATTTTAAATTCTCAACAGTGCATAATCAATTTCACATAATTGATTTTAAATCACTTTTTACAGTGTGCTTTATAAAATATACATAACTCATTTTCAACCATTGGTTTTAAAATCAATTTTACTCAACTGTAAAATAAAAGTACACTAACTTGTTCACCTTTTAATTGGTTGGAGTCTAAGCAAGGATCTTCATGTATTGATGTAATGAAAGTCTAAAGATTTGAAACAAATGGTGGGGGTACCTATAACACTTAACCTTGAAATCAGTATCTATATATTTCAGCAAAGTTTTAGTACTAAAGAAAAAGATGTACCTGCTTATTTGTGTGAGGATATATATATATATATATATATATATGTATATGAGAGGTAATTTGTATGGTGCTGATTCCTAGGGAATTGGGTCCAATCATCAAGCATCATAGGCCTAGATTGTCATATGTCTGCCTAGGGATGAAGAGGATTTTATGAGTTTTCGTACTTAAATTATAAGGCTGACACATAAGATTACAGAGATGTGAGTGTGGCACCCCATTACAATACAAGTTTTAACTAGTCGAATGAGGGCATGAATCCAACTGACTGACTATCACAAGTATTACAATGGTCAGACTTTATGGCATGTCCAATAATCCAAGTCAAATAGCTAGTTCAATGTAAGACTCTAAAACATAACTATCATGTCATTTTTTAAATAATGGTTAAGATAAACCATCATGATAAATTTGTGGCAAGGGATTTAAAATTATTTATTCTTGATTATAGATTTCACACACACAAATAGAGTGTAATGATCCTCTTTTGTCATTCTACCCCTCAACAAATTTTAGTTATGAAATAGCTAGACATCAACTATAAATATTATTTACTTAATGATTCCGTAATTATTCTGTGTGACTAAATTTTAGTGAAGAGATTAAAAGAATTCAAATCCACAAATAGAGAAATAACTAGATAGATTGGTAGCGGGAGAAAGCCAAGAGGGGGCTAAAGAGTAATTTCCCACCTTTACTAAATAATAAATATACATGTCCCTCAAACGTCTTACCAACAATGGACCTTGATTTCATGGCTAATGACAAAATTAATGTTTAATGTATATCCATATTTTAAAAGCAAACATATATATTACTTTCAACAAATAATTGTAAATGAATAGATAACAGTAAAATTCAAACTCAGAAACTTTGAAATCATGTTTGATCTTACCATTTGAATCAATTTTAGAATGCACACATATATTATATTTTAGATTACACAAAAAAAAAAAAAAACTATTAGGTAGGGATGTATACTTTCTCAATTTATGCATAAACAACCCGAAATATTTTCTTTTACTAAAAAAATATTAGGGTGAGGGTCTGAGGAATGGTGCCCAATCCGAAATAAGGAGGCCAAATTATATATTGATTTGGATTTTATCTTCCGCAAGCATCATATTAATTGCACCTTCGGATGTAGTTGAGTTGAGTGAATGGAACTTTACTGTTCTCTTGGTCAAATGTTCAAATATTTCTTGGCATCTAGGCTTTAGTAAGATGTCGTGTACATATTTAAATTATGTTTTATTTAAAAAATAATAATTACAAAAGTTGCCTTATTTTTATTATATTTTTATATCTTATAATATTGATATATACAAGTAGTGAAAATGGTTTTATATTTTTTTTAATATTTTATGTATAAATTTTTAAATATATATTTAAAATAAAATAAAAGAATGATATTTTTATGATCATTAAAAAATATAATATTTCCTCAAATCCAACAAATGCTAAATAACATGCATATAATTAACAAAAAAGAACACTATTATTGGGTAGTCTTATAATTGTCTTATTATATAGTTTTCGAATGAGTATCTTAAAATATTTTTTTTGATTAATTACTTCAATTATATAAAAACATTGACTTTTTTTATTTCAATACAACAAATTATATATATATTAGAAGTTTTAACCATTGTAAATTAAATCTACTTTTTATGCTTATCATGATTTTGTCTTCTTTAAAATTGGGAGATGAATTTAATTTAGAGGATAAAGTGTAAAATTTAAAATTTTAACAATTTTAGAATTTATTTTATATATATATATATATATTTGTACCTGCACTTTATCATAATCTTAATCCTTAAGTTTATCTTTAAAATATAATCCCTCACATAAGTCAAATCCCTTTATTATATACAAAGAGTACTGGTTCAGCATTGTCTCTTTTTAATTAGTGTACATGTATGCTAAGTGGGCTCGTGACTCGCACATCATGGAGTACATAACTTTTAGGTTGAAAGTCGACACAAAAATGGTGGAAGAACAAATCCTTCAACCTCAATCTAGAATCAACCAAGAATAATACAAAATGACGGGAAAGTAAAAAAAAAAAAAGTGATCTATAATAAATTTTTATTATAAATAGTATAATAATATATATTATAAATTAATTTATTTTTTTATAATAACAAATTTGAGGTATATCTAGCCTAAAATAACCCTACAATATATCAAATGTGATAGATTTGGATGGCGTATAAGAGATATGAAGGCACAACTGCAATAAAGATTAAAGATGCAGAAAAGCCCATTTCAGTGTGCTGAGTTGGGCATCATGGATCACGCCACTCCACACCTAACCTTCGTTGCATTGGGGAACTAAAATACAGCATTATATAGCTGGAAGCAATGAGTGCGATAATGCATATAATGTCTGAAAAATATATTAGAGTAAGATATATAGCATAAAATATATAATTTTACTTTTACTACGTACATATTGAATTTAATAACATATGAGAGATAATATTCATTAAATGATGTAACAATACATCATTGAATAATAATATAAAATTTATTTACACTGATAATGTATATCAATTAATATATGAAATAAGTTTTAATAAATTTTAAAATGAAAAAAATTAACCATAATTGTGTTGGTATCAAAATTTTAGTGGAAGTAATATCTACTGCTACATGAGAAGTGATTTTTTTTTCCTTCTATTTTCACCCCTTTTCATTCTCTTTCTCCCAAATTATTATGACATCTTTCACCCCTTCCAACCCTATATCCAATACATGAACTTATTTTTTTAACAAAAATATATTAGGTAAAGGTGAATCAAAGTGATTTATCCAATAATGTCATCCAATTTTCAGGGAGTGGAATACGTCCTAAATCTTAATTAGAAAGGACAAGTTAAATGTAACCACCCTATAAATTAGTAAAAGTATTAGGCCCATTTGGGCATATATCGAGTCAGATTGATAGAGGCCTTTGACACAAGAGATTATTAATAATAGTAACATATATGGTTATTAATTTTATGAAACCGACTGTAAAATGCAGCAAACAGAGAAGGTGGGTTCGGATCAGGACTTGCAACTGATTAAACACATGGAAATGTAAGTTAAACTAACGTCTTTTTCTTTAAAAATGTAAAACTTCTCTAACTTTGAGGATTATGAAATGTTCTCTCTTTTAAGGTTGAATATTAATATAGTCGAGTTTGTTTGATTTAAAGTGTATAGAGTTAAAATCCGTGTGCGTTTTACTCTTTTATTAGATATCTTTTCACCACTACACATTTTCTCCAATGGACCAATGCGGTGACTTTACGGAATGACTAAATTAAAGGCAGCCACATTCTAATTTAGCATGGAGACATCATATTTATACATCATTACAACATACATCAAAGAGAGAGAAGAAGAGAAAGGGAAAAGAAGAGAGAGAAATATGAGATGTGATGGGTGATATGATGGAGAGATATAAAAAGAAAAAGTGTGTTGTATGAGTTGTTGTATAATTTTAATTGTATGAATTCATTGACTCTTTAGCATGCATAGTGTAATGCAATGATGTCATGTCACACAAGTGATTACCCTCCATATACGTTCGGTATAAAAAGTAATTAACTCAAAGTCCTTCCTATCTTTCGTTGTGACAATATTTCACTTTTCTATATTCAAGAGAATTAAACAATGTGGTAATAGAAAAATACACTAATACATCAATGGACAACAATATATCAAAAGTCAAAAAGCCTATACCATTTGACTCGGACATCAAGTAAATGACATGCATCTATACCGAGTTGAGTCATATATCTATCATCTTCTACGATTTGCCTATTGTCATGGCCTTGGTCTTGCCCCATATCATATGCCTTTTGGGATTTCTATTACACAACAAATAACATAAAAGTTAACTTTACCCACCACTTACTCGTTGTCCATACATGGAATGTTTGGGAAGATTGAAAAACTACGTACAGATCTAAAAATAATATGAATATTTTTAAATATGAGGTGTTTGGTAATTACTTAAATTTAAGATAATTCATACTGTTTGGTTAGAATAATTTTTACATAAGAAAGAAGTGTTATTTTAACTAATCAGAAGAGAGATTTTATCCTTTCTCGCGTGTTTTACAAAATCGTTTCATACTTTTCAGTCTTTTTTATCCAAAGGCAAAACCCTTGGGAAGTTCTTTTTTGAAGACATAAAAGTTGACATTGTTTGTTTGTTTAGTGTGGTTTTTTTGGGATCATACTATGCTTATTTGTATTCAATAGGGATGGTTCTATGCCATAAGCAAATAGAGATATTTTTTTTTACTAATATACCTTTTAGTTTTTCTTTTTAATGTTTAAAGCATGGGTGGAAATCTAGTAAAGCTGGACAACTAGGGAAAGTTGCAACATAGTGCATGATGTTGTCTTACTTAAAAACAACTAGTACAGTGGTATGATTATTTATTTTCCGTATTCATTATTGCCTTCATTTTTAATTGTTGTTGAGGTTCTTAAATTACGTGTCAGACTTTTCAGGGATATATATTGGTAATTGAGGACAGTTGGTGGAAAATACATACATACCACAATACTGATGTTTTTCTGTTGAATTAGAGCTGCTAGATTACTTCCCAAATTCCATGTGCTACTCCACTTAATAGCATTGGTATAAACAATTAAGCATTTAAACTAAGCTTTCATGTCCTACCTAAAGGAAAATCCAAGCTTCTCTGTTACCTTGTAATGGTATTTATAATTCAAGTAAAGGCGGCATCGGACTATGAAGAATATTAGATTAGTATTTCCTATATTTCAAACTATTTATAATTAATTATTATCTATATGAATTTATCGATGAAATTGAAATGTGAAACCAGAGACGGAAATTATAACATCCAGATCCAGTATGGCTAACCTGATATAAATTGAAGGTTCATGACCGAAAATTGAATCATAGCAACCACATTATCAAGCTCAAGTTTCTTGATTCAACATTGAAATTTAGCAACCATCTTCATGGGTTAAAGCTTGTTTAGAGAACGTGATTTATTAGCCGCTACAAAACAGAACAGACATATTGTCTTGTTCCTTTTTGCCAGGTCAATTGTGGCCTTGTTGGGTCCTTTATATTTTTCTTGGTCAGGCAATTAGTGAGACCAACAAGGCAACAACTAGTTTATGGAAATGTTAGCCAAAGCCCCAGATGTGCTTGTTTTTTCTCTGGAATTTTCTGTTCATACCGCCATTTTTTTTATTTTATGATTTTCCTAAATTATCCCTTCCTCTCACCATTTTTCTTCCTTTCCCCTTCTCGCTGCAGCACCCCTCCTCCATTCCCTTTTATCTTTGTCTTTTTTTTCACCCATGGCTCTGAGAAAGTGAGAAAACATACACAAGTGAGCATGGCTTTGTTCTTTTTTTTTTAAAAAAAAATCCCCTTTTGATTTTCCACCCTCGGACTTACAGCGTGTTTACCGGTAGAAAAATGGAGGGAAGCGAAAAATTTTAAAAAAAACTCTTCTCTCTTGTATTTGTGAGTTTAGTTATCTCTTATGACATAAAAGATAAGATCTACCCTCACTTCCACCAGCAACCCTTCCCTTCCCTTTTCCTCATACACATCCTTAAAAACTATAGTGCCTCTCATTGCATGTACTTTCCTCACAAAGCTGCTTTTAAGACTTAAATTTTGCTATACAAGCACTGTTTTAGTAAATTTGGCAACTACTTTATAATTTAAGACCTCGATTCATAAAAGCAATGCAAGAGAGGCACTTCTACAACCTTGGAAATTACTATAAGTACTGCCATAAGTTCTTATTATTCACGCCATCAAAGCATAAAAAAACTCACTCAGCTAATCATATTGTAGAGTATTTTCAATCAAGTTGGAATCTAATTCAATACCTGTGTTGAACAACAGAATTGACAGATAACCAGATCCCACAGATTCTGCACATCCTGCCTCAGGGCAAAACCACATACATTATCAGGGTTTTCCATCACTCGGATATAACTGGGAAAATCAGTCGCGACACTTTGGCTCAACGTGTTTAATATCTCGCGTTAGTTGAAAGAGAGATTCTTGTAAAGTCAGGCACACAACATTGTGGTCTAATTCAATCAAAAAATGATTTTTATTATAATTTTAAAATATAAAATATTTGTTTAACAAAATAAGTTTAAGTATCCACACAAAAGAATTCCTTTACTTCATGTATAAACATAAGATGCACGATCATAGTATATTGATAATTTGGTACCCCATTCTTTGATGAAAAAATTATATTGATAATTTGGTACCCCATTCTTTGATGAAAAAATCTCGTAAGGTCCTGCACTGTGAATTTATGATGGATCTTCATTGATTTCTCCCTTACATCTCTCTTTCTCACTCATTCGGTCCTCTTAAAAATAATGTTATGTAATAATTTCTTATATTAGAAAGCTAAAAAACATGTCAACATGTACCAACACACGAGTAACTGCACAGTGGGAACAAGTTCAAGAAGTGGACAACAGTTTTATGTGTTTTCCAAAGACTAAATGAGAAGCTTCAAACAAGCTGATTGTAAGAAAATTAATCTCTCCTCTTCTTCTTCTTCTCATTTCTCTCGGCTGAATTCTTCAACTGTAAGAGAATAATACAAATCCCATCAATGAAATTTAACCAAAACAAAAGTAGAGGTGGAATCTAAAAAAGGATGTTTAACGATCAGACTCACCATGATAACTAGAATCTGGACAAAAATTGCAACCAAATCAGTAAACAAGGTCAAAGCATGCTTCACATAATCCAGATCGCCAAGGTGTGCCCTCTCAACTATTTCTTGTGTGTCCACTATAATGTAACCCACAAACACCAAAAGCCCAAAATACAACTGCAAAAGTAGCAAATCAATCCCCTGTAAGGAAATCTTCTAGTTCTAGCAGTATAATAATGATAACAAAGTTTCAGATTGCCCCAACCCCCGAGATAATTCCACAAAAGCAAGAATAATGGCAGCCTCTTACCTCAAACTTAAAGAGAGCTATTGAACCTCCAAAGATAGAAGAAGCAAAGTGCAACCAAAGAAGAATGGACAACCCAGAAGAAACCAAGCCACCAAGGTACAGGTACTCCCTACGCCTTGCAACCAAAGCAGCTCCGGAGAAACATGAGAAGGCCAAGGCAGTTCCCACAAATGCACTAAAGATGAGGCTGGAGCAATGGAAGAATAATGTCATCAATTCATCCAAAATTAAAATAAATGTACACACACACATACAAGCGACTAGCCAATTGTTACAAAGGATTATCTAGATAGAAAAACTGTGATAATGGGGTAGGGAAGAGCAGGGGAAATAGTTGTTAAGATTACATACAGATGGTATTATGGTAACCCTATAAGTATCCCTTCCCTCGATGAAGGTGATATTTGATCCCAAGTCCCCCTTTTGGTAACCCAAAAAAAACGTAGAAAATATGTAATGCGCTACCAAATGTAATAAAAGCATACATTGGATCGATTTGAATAGCCAAATCAATCAAGGGTCCAATAGAGGCACCCTGAAACAGTGAGGAGGCCATTAACAAAGACACCCTCTTTCGCTGCATATCATAAAAGAAACAAAGGTGAGTAACGAGTGAATTTTGAAACCATGAACTGACTAGGAGGCTATAGAAGGCAGGGGATTATCATGCCTCTTCATTAGGAGGTGTTGAGAGTAACCAAATACTGCTTCCCACGCACGCTACTGTGGTGAGAAAACCGCCAACATGGAAGAGGACATGCAGGTAGGCTCCAACAGCCGCAGCAACCACGGCGAAACATAACGTAAAATAAACCTATAATCGATCACCGCAAAAAAATTAAAACAGTAACAAAAAAATCAAGAAAAGGTAGTCAGAAGAGGAAAAGAAAAGCAAAGAATCCATCATCCAAATAAGAGATTCTATAAACCTAGTTTGTGTAAATTCTGTAATAAGACATCGAAGAAAAACAACAAACCCTAGAAAATCCACCATTTCATAATTTCTTTGTTGATTGATGAAATACCTATCTTATAAAACCCTAGAAATCACGGCTTTGATACTTTCATCGTTGAAATGAAATGAAGAAAAAGAAAAGGATTACCTGCTTGAGGTGATTTTGAACGACGGGAGAAATCTGACGGAAGTTCTTGAGAGTATCGTAATTCCATCGTCGGCTCCTTGAATCGAAAAAGGAAGTGAACGCGTCCATTGTTGCTTTCTTTGGAGAGAAGGAGATTCGCAATCGCAACACAAACAAACAAACACACCAAAATGCGATCGAGTCAAGAATCACCCAATTTATATTTCATATTTCATTTCAAGGTACGTGCGGATAATTTCGCAGAAGGTTCCATTTTATTTTTATTATAATTTTATAATTATAATTACAATTACAACAATGTCCTTGTTGAAGATGATTAGGTGTGTTTGTGATTCAGTTTAGATCTAAAAAATGATCCAATCCAATTACCGTGATTTTATCTTTTCATCATCTAATTAATTTTAATATTATTTTTAAAATCTTATCCGATTAATATGGTTTTATCTTTTTATATAGAATCGATTTTTTATTTTTTAAAAGAGTCACTAAATATTAAATAAAAATAATAAAATTATAAAATAATAGTATTTAATTTGAGAATTCCCCAAGCAAAATAAATTTAGTTAGAGAAAAATATTGTATTTTTTAAGTAAGTGAAGTAATTAAAAAACATATTTTTAATTCTATTTTTACATAATAATACTGTATTTTACTTTTACTTTTTCTGATGAAACATTGCTACAATGTCCTTTTACAATGTACGATATTTTCCGTAAAAAAAAATATGTACGATATTTTTATTAAGAAAGTTATTATATTGATTATCAACATATTTTAATCCGAATGAAAATAGTTCAATTTTTTTAAGACTTTTAATTTCGAAAAACGTTGTTCCTTGATTATTGATTTGTCTTTGCTGTTTAGATTATTTCATATTATTTACCAATATAGTAATATTATGCTATATATATAATATAATTATTAACGAGTCTTAAAATATTTATTTTATATTTTTATAATATAACATTATTATATTAATAAATAATTTAAAAATTATTAATTCCCAACTTTTTAACATTTTGTTGACCTTTTGGCTTTCTTTGTCCTTAAGTCAATGTTGTTTAATTTTTAAAATTTTAGTTTTTGACTTTTGTATTTGTTCCCATGCATTCTTCTATTTCTTTGTTGTATTATAAGGTAAATCTTTTAAAATTTGAATAAAATATTAAAATTGGTAAAATCTTAAATTATGATTCAATTTATTTAAAAGAGTTTAATCAATATGCACTGACTGTGTAAAAGAGTTTTACACTGACGGTTTTAAGTCGAGTCAAATAAATAAAGTTTTAAGTTTGTGCAGTTAGTATTGAGAGGAAAAAAATTGTTTTTGCCTTTTTTAGGGAAAATAAAAACTCTATATCACTTAAATTATGATATTTTTTTAAAAAAAATAGGAAATAACGATGGTCCTTATAATTAAAATGGTTGGATCTCACATATTTGATATTCTCTAAAGTCTAAACTCGAATTTCTTATTTAGGGATTGTGAAAGCATTCATCCACGTAACACAACCAATTACAGATAGACAGATCAGCACCACACCACTCTCGAAATAGTTTGGTGGATCAAGTTTCCGTTAAAGAATGTCAATTTCATTTTTTGTTGTAAGCGAGAAGTGTTCAGGGAATTTAATTTCTGGTTGAAATTGTTACATTGGTGCTGTACTGTAAAAGTAACAATCTCCCTTACTCTTATCTTACCAGTATCTATACGTGTGTATTATGCCTGGTTTCAGAAGGGGGGGGAACACTATCCCACATAGTAGAAGGGTAAGAAGCAAATTGGAAAATATCTCATTTAAAAGAATATATAACTTTACACTTTTACAGTGTACAATGCGGAAAGTCTGCATGCAAAGGTTTTGAACAGTGACAATCATTCTGTAGATGGTGAAGAGAATAAAAGTTTCAAAACAAATCCAAGCAAAACTCCAAGGAAACCCACAAAAATGGCCGAGGTGAAGGAAAAGCCAGTACTGCCTGTTCGGTTTCTTTGCCTTTTCAGCATGTCCTGCACATTCAAGAATTAGTTATATTTGCAATAGCTCTCAAGTCTCAACTATGAACACATGATCAGACATCAATTCTATATTCAAGTGCTGCACCCAAAAGGAAAAAATAAAAAGGAAAGAAATGTTGTTAACTTCCAATCCCACTAATCACTTTTAGCTCTTATTCACCTCATGGCCAATTTTAGTACAGGGAATGTAGTCAACTTGAATTGAGCTATTGTGCAGTTTTCCTTTCAACCATTGTCTCCTTAAATCAGAATCAAAGAAATAAGTATTCTATTAGACATTAGCCAACAGGACACCGAGGTGTTCAGTCACAATACAATAAGAATACCGGTCATGTCTCTTAGACTCTTACTAGTTACTAATGCTCACATGAAAGTATTCTATTAGCACACAGGAAATGAAACAAACAAAGAAAACAAAATTCTGAGTCTACAATAAATGCTATAACATTACATAATATAGTCAAGTTCACAGTGCTCAAATCACAATGACATTTTTTTTTCCTGTATTAAGTCTATTATTCTTTTCTCTTCTGCATTTTTTATTAATTTATTTTATTTTCTTGGAGGGAGAGAAGATCAAAAGATTTATCGGCTTCTAAATCTGTACTAGTATTTTTCATCACTTTCAAGTTTAGTCACTGAGCTTGCATATTTGAAACAACAGCTCCAACTAAAACCTTAACAAAAATCTTATAATAAAGGAGTAATGCGGGGGGGGGGCATGTAGCACAATTACCAGTTCCTGTTGCAACTGCCGCGTTTGTCTTGCAGCGGCATCCTTTTCTTCCTTCAGTTGCTGTAAGGCCTGACAAGTCAAGGAAAGGAAATTCAATTCAAGCATGACAATAGCTAACCTAAACTACAGAACTGGGCGTTTAAATAAGTTTGATCATCTGGCATTAAATGCTATAATGTAGGAAATGGTTGACAATGAACCAAAACACTAGCAATACTGGGTAAAATTTTAGAGATGATCACTAAAACATACTAGACAGAAGACAGAACTCAAGCAACTACCATTCATTTTGCTGACACAATGACATACCCGGAATGTATATGAATATGTAGAGTGCCTAATCTGCTTGATGCCATTTAAAACTTAAAAGCTGATAAAACACATGTATAAAACTATAGAAAGTGAAAATGGCTCAGAGGAATCATTTGTAACCAGATCCAGATTCAGTTCACTCTAAATAGGAGAAATTTGATGCAGGCACAGATTTATATTTTCCATTAGAAGGGTCCTATAGCAGGAACATTCACCGTTTATTTCAATTTTTATTTTTTTATCTTTACTTATCAGTTATCAATTGCAATATGTTTTCTAGCCTTTTCACATATTAGGCCCTCTGTTGTTTCCTCCAAATGCATCATGCACTGTCCATATGAGCAGTCTGTGCATCTACAAGATGGAATGAAATCTGTCATAAAACCCACGAATTACGTTACCAAGTAAGCCGTGGAAATCTACTCAACCTTATTTCTCAGGCTTTTCCTGTTTCCAATATGTTAAGTTTCTTTGTATCTCTCAAGGGACCCTACTCATATGGGGACTCCAGTATGACACATAAGATGCAACATATGGCATTATGGCTAAATATATAAAATTACCAAATTTGAAATGAAGAATAAAAAATGGAACTTCAAACTGATTCCCACAAAGGGTGGAAGAAGAAAAGAGACTCACAGGAGAGCTATCAAGTTTTTGTTCAGAGTTATCTTCAGAGCTTCCTTCGGGTGAGGTAGGAGAGATATATGAGACTCTTAGTTTCAACTCCTCTATTGAATTACCACTTTCCTTATTAAACTGCAAGCCAAAATAGAAGTATTCATGATCAATTCTTTCTTTTCAGACTATATACTTGATCCTGTATAAAGAATAGTGTTGACTCCCTTACAGTATCTGGTGGAAGCTCATCAACATCAGTATTTGGATTCACTACTGTACTCTGCAAGAGAAACTTGTCTTTACATTGCATGTCTGGTGGGTATTCACGTTGAGCTTGGAGTGTGACTGTACATTACAAAAATTGGACAATATGACAGATGCTAATACCACAGAATGGGAAAGAGCTCTGAGCTCACAAGCAAATAGCATACATATGATTGGTTTGATGTTTGGTAGTATTTAACCCAAAATCAGGTAACTTGGAACCATAAAAACCAGAAATAGTGTACCACATGTTCAGATATAAGCTCTTAAATCACTTTATTTCCTAGTTCTTAGTGATGTGGAGGATAAAAGCTTCCATTCTGTGACCTAATTTTTCCTTTTCCATCTGTCCAAGTCTCATGAAACGTCATAGTTCTAAATTTATGTCCATCAGATGGACATTCGGTAATCTGTTCATGTGCATATCTGATATCTCCTAAAAGGAAATGCAAGACCTTGGGCTGTCTTCAGCTATTCAACCTTTCACACCATCAAAGATGTGCTTTTAGAGCAGAGAATAAGGAATAAAAAAATTATCCACTCTACATTAAATCATCTTAATTAATAGTTTATATTTTAAAGACCACAAATGCTTCTTCTTTTCATTCAATGGTTATATATTTTTCATTCTTCAATGAGTGACCTAAACCCAAAGAAGAAAATAGATATCTTAATCAAAGAATTATACTTATAAATGACTGCAATAGTAACAAGCAGCACCTCTGATTATACATGAATCCCAGGGCTGTACAACACCTGTGTTTGGTCGTACAAAGTACTTCTTAGGGGAAGTGGTTTTGACCTAGCAAACAACAAATTAACATAACACTGGAATCAAAAGCAATCAGAATGAACCAAGAATCAGCTTGAGAAAAGCATATCCAGCAACAAGAAGTCAGTTCTGGGATGTGAAGTTAAGAGAGACTACCTTGAAAGCAACATGGTTCTGTGTGTTATTCAGGACTTTAAGATCGCAATATGTTTGCTTCTCCAGCTCAACTGGACACATGAATATTATGAGAGTAACTTAATAAGAAGGAATTCATATTCATATGAAATATTCTAAAGATGAAATCTTCCATGCATTTTCATATTAGTTGGAATCATCTTTCATCCTATTAGAGCATTCTGATTCCCTACATGCTCTTATTTGATTTACAAAATGGAGAAAACCAAAATGCAATCCTAAATCATAAGAAGTAAAAGTAACACCACAGGTCCTTCTTCTATGAAGAATGCCAATAGAACAATTGTACAAAACCAAACCAATTTTCAATTCCACTACAATAGATTTTCAATTCATAGCTCTGTCATGTCATGTGTAACAATGATGCCTCCCTCTTTTTGTCACTTAACCTATAACATGAAAATCCTTGTTTTTGTTGTTCTATTTAAATCAAGGAAACTATATCTATGCGACTTTGAATTAATAATTTAAAAGCATATGGCAATTAAAGTTTGAGCTACGCAATTTCTACCGTTCTAAATCCTTTACAGTCATTTTCGATCCTGATCCCCAGCCAAGAATGTAAAACTTGTTTATAGAGATCATGACGAAGGGAGGGTTATGAGGGATAAAAATTTGTAATGAAAAAAAAAAAACAAAAGAATTACATACAATGGAACTTGAGCTCATCGGGACTAACAGAGATGATTTGAGTTGCAGTCATGACGAAGAGGATTAGTGTTTTTCTGCAATGGCTGTGGCTGGCAAATCAATTAGAAAAAGTAAGAAAAGCAAAGAAACAGAGAGAGAGAATAAGATTAATGGTGAGAGTGAGAGAGAAGAAAGAAAAGGAATGAAGGATGGAAGTAATATGTGGTGGAACGAGGAGCATGGAGTACCGATGGCTGGCTACAAAGTCCAAACCAAAATAACGCGATTTTCTAGCCACCTACATCGCTTCTGGTCTCAACCGTCCTCAAGAGTAAAAGTGAGTGAGTGAGTGTGTGTGTTTGTGCCCTCTGCCTCTGGCAGACACAGAGAGGACGACTCTGCTCTGCTCTGCTCTCTCTCTCTCTGCGTGTGCTGGGGCCTCCCCCCATCGGTATGGCTATGGCAAAATTCTCACAAACTGACTATTGCTTTCTACACGTGTACTTCTGTATCTATATAAATAGCTAAATACATTTATTAAATATCCATGTCCTAAATGTGGGATACAACATTCAATTAAGATTGTAACCAAAAAAAAAATGTGGGATACAACATTCAATTAAGATTTTACCCATAGTCTACAAATATTTGAGAAGGATTTTATTTAAAAAAAAAACGCGAAGGAATCAAAATTTTGTAATGTTGCAACTAAATTGTACTCTGAAATTGCTGCTAGTGAAATTAGATCCTTGCTTTTTTAAAAAAAAAATCACTAATTCAATTGATAAATTAACTTTTATGCAAGTGAATTTTACATACAATACAAGAGTTTGGTAAGTATTGATTCCACACAAGTGTAGGGGCATCTCATTACATTTTTTTCCATACAATACAAGAGTTTGGTAAGTATTTATAGGGGTCGCTAGGGAATTGCATAAATTTGAAATTCATTTCTACCATAATATTTACTTTCTTGGATGCATTTTATTTATATTTGAATAAATTAATAATTGCAAACTAACTACAAGTTGGTATTTCATAAAATATTAAAATATTAAATTAAACCTACAGCTTCTAGATGATGAACACTCTCTTCAATCTGCCAAGCAAGTAGAGCGTTCAGAAAACAAACAATGAAGTTGCAACCCGGAGCAAACTACATTTTACGATTGTGCCAAATATGAAAATGATCAATCATCAACAGTAACTTGTATTTATAAATCGGGATTCAGAAAGCCAGGGATGAGTCTTGACTTTATTATCATAAGGATCAAAATAAAAGTAATTCACTAATGCTTTTAATAAAGCCAATATGATAATAACAAGGGCACCTTCATCATTAACTTCTAAAAATCTAAAACCTTAAATAGAAATCAGGTCCACCAAAAAAAAATGAAGACGGTGGTTGCCCAAACAGAAAATTTCCAATATGGACAGGTGCCCATGCAAGCATATTTCGACTAGGCATAGACACGTAACAAATAAAACCATAGGAATTGAGAGCATGACTGTTACGGATTTTAATTCTTAGTATTTATTATTTAGTATTGTTTTCTTCGGAGCTTGGTAGAAGGCTTTCTATCGTATAATAAGGATGCAGAAGAAACAATTAAAATTTCTCAATATTATCAAGAGCAACATACACACTTGTTTCCATTTTTCGGAGGATAGATTATGGGGAAGAAAAATGATATATTCTACAACACAACAAATCGAAATAATCAAATTATGGCCCTGCAACCACTTCTCCTGGATCAGCAGGCTACTTCGAAGATGAACGCGATGAAAAGCTATCATTTGAAAGTGGAGAATCTGGGAAGCTTGTCTCTTAGATAGTACAATCTTGCCCTCCTGACCTTACGGTGGTTTACCACTTTGATTTCTTTGATGTTTGGTGAGTAACTGTTACAAGAAACATAAGCATCAGAGCAGGCAATATCTCACAAGAAAAATCTGGTAAAGACTTCCATAATATATCCCAGAGATATGAGAGATTACTTTGGCCTTAAGCAACAATTGGTAACTAAATAATGCGAACCATTTGGCTAATTTGCTTTAATTAATAAATTCAGATCCTTGAATCATATATCATAAACTCTTACTGAGCTATATAGACTGTAGACAAATTATGCAGAGAAGCATTGCATATGTTTATTAGCAACCAACACCATCACACATTGAAACAGGCATGAATATCTCATCCTGCATTCTTTTCATTGGGGGAAGATATCATTAGACTTCAAATTCAGGCTAACTTTGCAACATTTTGGATATGTCTTTCCACTACCCACAATTAAGATTCATATCCAGTGAAGATGGTGTTACAGCCCTCCAATGGAAACAAATGGATCCAATTTGTAAGAATTATTTGAGATGAACTGAGCCTTTACATACATTTTCATTTGGATTTTAGAACAGGATTATCTTCAGCTGTATTGGTCAGTGCCTCCTTAACCAATTTCCTAACAATCTGTATTTTCAAAAGGTGCACAGTTGCAGACTTAAACAGGCAACCGGTACTAGCACAACATCAGCAACATAATGCAGGTGCTTGGAACTAATCCAAATTTTTTTAAAATGATAGCATAGAACTATCCTATTTCCTTTTCACATTTTTAGTCATCCAATGTCTTCAAAGAGACTTAAATTCACTTAAACACGAGTAAAAATGTTAAATGAAGTATTAATCCCAGATTTCCGTTGTCCTGTTTGAATCTTCTATATCCTAGTCACAACAATTGGATACACACGGATAAAAAGCAATGCAGCCAAAAAGAAACATCCAGTAGTGCAAACATTAAGTTCTGGTAAGGGGGGAAAACTTACATTGGAAAGACAATCTCAACACCAGTGCCAGCAATAATTCTTCTGATTCTTATAGTTGTGTGAATACCAGCATTTTGTTTTGAGATGACAATGCCTTTATAAATGGACAACCTACGCTTGTTCTCAGGAACTTCCTGTAAGTTGGACAAAAATAAATCACCATGAAATTCACCTCAGCCTAGGGCTAGGAGCCTTCTTAAAAATATTTTTTTAAAACAAACATACCAATTTGATTTCCACAATATCTCCAGCCCTAATATCTGGAGTCGGCCTCACTTTATCCGAAGCCTCAATTGCCCTCTGATTCAGTATCTGCACCAACAACACCATGCATTGTATAGTTCATCCATCTTTTACTTTTTCTTAACAGTTTCTCACACACACTAGTTTAAGTAAACCTAATTACTAAAGCTTTCCAACTAAGCTTCAAAATAGAATAGAATCATAATACAGATGAAATTGTTAATAGTATAACTCAATTAAGATATGGAAGATAGAAAATACCCCCATAATATCTCCAAGCTTGACTCGTGGTTTTCTGGGCGGTTTTGGTTGCTCTCCCTCAGGATCAGAATCTGAAACCTGTTCTGCTTCAGCTTCGGGAACTTCATCAACGTTATCCGAAGCTTCTGGAACTTCATCAACACTATCCGAAGCGGCGTCAGGGTTGGAGTCAGCTCTCACAACAAAAGTAGGCTTAGCAATGAGAGGAGTGCAACGCCATGAAATTGAGGACGAAGAAATTAACGGCACGTTACGAGAACCGAGCTTGGAAGCAGGGCAAGAAGAGGACGCGAGGGAAGAAGAGAAACCCAGCTTGGTCGGAGTACAGTGATTGGGGGCAAACAGCGCCTGCTGCAATGCAATTACAGAATCAGTAGGGAGATGGAAAATGATTCAGTTTTTTCACATTCAATTCAATTGAATTGCATAATAATAATTTAAAGAGATAAGAGCAGAACCTGAAGAAAAACTTGGGAAGCCATGAGGAAGAGGAAGAGGAAGAGGAAGCTCAACAGCAGCAACGACACTGCCCTTATCTGTTTCTATCCGTTCCACACGTGTTAAAGTGCATTCTTTTTTTGTCCACACGTGTAAAGGTTCATGTTTATTTGGTTGGCCCAAAATTGCAAGCCTCGAATTCATCCGGCCCGCCTAAGATTCACGTTCATTATGGAGTACTGTCCTGGGCCCAACAAAATGATGGACTTATGTGAAACTAATATATTTTCTTAAAAAAAAAATTGACCTTTGACCAAAAAAAAAAAATTGACCCAAAAGAAATCTAATAAAAAATCAAATACATAGAAACACAAATTTTAAAATCAACATAATGCATAATTGTTACAAATAGAGTGCTTTCACTAATCACAGCTATGAGACATTCCAATCATCCAGCAGCACTTCATCTATGGTTGTTTTTGTAAAATGTCTCTGAATGTTTACTCCTTTAAATTGGAATGAACTGTGAGTATCAGGATAACTATACAACTCCTTCAATCTAGTAGCTTGTTCTTGGTTGCATTTATAATTATAATTAATTTGTTAAAAGTACATTATTGTTTGAGAGAACCTAGACAGACCTTAATTAGTTTATTGAAACATTGAGCCACCTCAGTGAGGCTCATGAACAACTATAAATAAAGGAGTTCATCCTAAATCTAGGGCATTTGATCTCATCCTAACTTCTGGATTTGTCGTTGATTAGACAATGAACTCAGTATTTCGGAGACTTTTCATAACAGATTCTAAAGTTAAAGGAACCAAAACACATATGCATAGAACAACTGGTTAAACATTCATTTTGAAGTCGCATGCCACATGCTTTCCTTTCATCTGCCCTTTTTTCTTACATTTTCTTTTACCAAAATACACAATAATTACCATTCTCATTTTTTATGAAACTGTTGCTAGCTAGACACAGTATTTTAAAAGGAAGAGGAGTCCTACATTATTTAGTGAAGAATTTGACTATAAATATTAAGTTTAACTTTGCATTAGAGATAAGTCGGCTTCGCTTATTTGACCGAAAAAAAAGAGAGATAAGTCAGCTCAATTACAAGATGATTAGGTTCACGTGCGTGTAATATGAACCTTCAAGGGACGAGATGTTATCTTATTTATTTTATTCTCTTTTTAATGAGTTTTTAGCTAGCGGTTGGATAGCCATTCGTCTGATCCCTATTCCAGTATCATATCAAATACCTCAGAGCATCTCCAAAGCATGGTTCTTATGAAGTTCTTGCAAGTAAGCATCGCAGGGAAGCATCTCAGTCCCATTGGAGCAGATCTACGTGGACTGCTTGCTAAGAAATTGAGGAGAGAGAAATGCTTCCCCAAGCAGTCGGGAAATTCGGATCTTGTGAATAAAGGAGATTAAAAATAATGGGAGAAACTGAATATGGCGGGGATGAAGATGACAATGACAGTTACAGAGATTTACACTTGTATGAACAAATTGATTATACAGAACAAATAAAATTTAAATACAAAACCACATTAAATTTTCATAAACAAATACAGAACCAAATTTTCAGAAACAAAATGTACATAAATTAAAATTAAAGGAACAAAATCACATAAAATTTTCAGAAATCAATCTGCAGGAAATTTAATAAATATCACAGAAGCACATAAATTTATCAGAAACAAAGATTATAGACCCAAATTTTCAAAAACAAAATTTATAGAAAAAGAAATTACAGAAACAAATAACACATAAATTTACACAACCAATCTGCAGAAGCACATAAATTTATCAGAAATCAATATGCAGAAAATTTAAAAAAAATTACATAACCACATATTTGGGTCCGATTTGCATTTTTTTGGCTCCGATCTGCAATAGCTTCTAACGATCTGCTCCGATCTGCAGGAGGCTCAAACGATTGGCTCCACGACTACAACAGAAGGTCCGATCTGCAGCCTTCATATCACTTCGATCTGCTGCAGCGACGGTGAAGAGGAAGAAGGCTCCGATCTGCGTCCTTCATAGCACTCCGATCTGCAAGTGCGACGGTGGAGGAAGAAGGTTCCGATCTCCTACAGATTGCTCTGATCTCCAGCATTTTTGCTCTGATCTTCATTGCGGTTGGAGAAAAAGAGAAGAGGGTCGGAGACGGTGGAGCTTTGAGGAAGAAGGGGGCGGAGACGGTGGAGATTTGAGGAAGAAGAGGGTCTGTGTGGAGATGAAGAGGAAGAAAAGGGTCGGAGACGGTGAAGATTTGAGGTGGTGAGGGTCGGATACGGTGGAGATTTAGGGTTTGAAGGGTGTGTGTGGAGATGAAGAGGAAGAAAGAGAAGGGAGAAAATGGCACAAAGATGAGGAAATGAATTGGGGCAAATGATCGTGTATGTGATGTTTTGGGGGGGGGGGGGGGCGCTATTATTTTCATTAGGGAAAAAAATTGGAATTCCAATTTGGACGGTGAAGGTGGAAGGTGGTGATTGTTAGAGATTGATGGTGGTAATTTTAATTAAGTACTTTTTACACTTTTATTATTTCTAATCAATTACATTTTAATTTTGTATAAATAAAAATTTAATTGTATTCAGTTTCACTTTAATTTAATTAAAATAGAATTTTAATAACCAACATTTAACTTAGAAATTTATATTTTATTTTAATTAACTTAAAATTATTTTAAGAAAATTAAACTATAATTATTTATATTTAAATTTTATTTATGAAATCAAATAATATTTTAAGTTGAATTAAAGTATTAAAATAATAAATGTGAGGTAACTTGTGGGGTCCATTCTGGAGTTCTTTTAGAGTTGCTCTATTGAAGCGTAGAGTTACTTAAATTGTAAGAGTTGCTTAAGGGATGATGTGTACATGTAAGACCCACAAAAATAATATATAATATTCTTTTAAGCACTTCTTAGGCACCCCACCATTGGAGATGGTCTAATAAACAAGTGTGAACTGTGAAGTATGATATATGCACATGAGAACATAATTTATGATATTTTTATTCATGGAGTATAATTCAATTTAATTTTTCTGAGTTGTTTTTTCCGTTTATTGATTTAATATGACATTAGAGTGCACTTACTTATGATTATTTTTTCAAAAATAATCATTTTAAAGATTTCCAGTATATTTGTTTGAAATTTTAAAAATAAATAAAATCTAAAAAAAAAATAAAATTCTGATTATAATTTATCAGAAACTATTCTTACTTATTTCTTAGAATAATTAAATAAAATAGAAGAAAGAAAATGTTAAAAAATATTTTTTTTATTGTAATCAAACACAAATTAATTAACTTCTACTTTTTATAAAAATCTTTAAACAAAAAATAAATTACTTTTTAAAACAATTTAAGAATAACTTTTTTTAAGTCTGGTCATTTGTTTAAATTTAAAAAAGATTATCATAAGTTATTAATTAGAACTTGGAAATACAAAAAAATTGAATACTTTAAATTTTCTATCTATAAATGAAATATATTTTTATTTTTTAATTGATCAACAAATTTTCTTATAGCATTTGTAAGCATTACCCTTTTCTTAAATTTCCTTTGAATTCCTATTCAATATATCTCTCAACCTTTTTTTACCAATTTTTAAGAAAACTTAATGTAACATATAAACATGATTTTGGATTTTATGACTAATCCGAGGTTGTTCTGATGCATACAAAACGAATACCTTACCAAATCAATTCAATTATACCAGGTATCCACTTTGGAAACAAGATATTGTCTAAGGATTATTGTAATATTTGATTGATAGTTATAGGCTCATGGCGAAGTTATCATTACCCTACCCATGAGGTCATGAGCTAGGATAGCACTAGCATGGCGAGCTATATATGGTGTTCTTTGTTTGGACGTGGCTACCTCATTTGGTTATCGATCCCAAACGACAAGATGTTCTTCTCCATTCACATGGATCCATCGAGCTGTCTGATATTTCCTTCTTACATTGGAAGAATATATATGGGGACACCATATATATGGAAGAAGACGTGGCTATTATTAATGTGAAAGCGATGGAGGCATATGTCATTTTTCGAAAGTTCCAATATGCTCAAACACGATTATTTAATTTGTTATTAACAACTTAACGCTTTGGTTGAACTATATAGTAAATCTCCAAACAAAGAATATAAACTGGGTTGGATTATTGCTTGAGTCTTATCTTCATTAAATGACAACAATACATAGTTAGAGTATAATATATAGAAATAGAATATGCATTTTTTTTATTGAATAATTACGCCTTTAATCTTTAAAATATATATCATTGGAACTTGAACAAGGAATTTACTTAGACAAAAGTAATTTAAAATGAATTACATCGCCTAAGAACCAAATAAACATTGTTTGGTCTGATGATGGTGGTTGAGGGCATTATTGTGAATAATGTGATTCTTGGAGCCGTGGGGCGTAGGTGTAGGTGCTGATGCTCAAGCTAGCTATCAGTCATCACTCACCAGCATGAGCCTGCAGGGACACCAATGATAATATATGTACCTTAGGCAGGCACGCATACATATCGTATATATTTTCTGTGATGGGGTGAAGCACCATATGATATCATTTTTCAAATAAATAAATATTACTAATATTATTTTGGCTTTATTTAGGATAGACCAATAAAAATCGGGTGTATCGATAGACTAAATGGTATATTCCATAAATTATGGAATTTAAACTATAAAAGGTATAATATAGAGACATCAATGCATCTGTAGATATTATAATAAAATTGTCAAGTAGTCCTTGCACTTAATAGTATCTTTTAAATGAAAAAATTTTAAAATTTTAAATCATAAATGAATATATATATCACTATCTAATATACCATAAATAAAAATTTACTTTACACAATGATAAATATTTTACATGATAACTTATTATACAAATATATTTTTTAACAAATTATTAGGTAAAATATCTTAAACAATTTTTTCTTCAAATATTTTTACATACAATTTTATTATTTTTTAACTAATTAACCTAAAAGTGATTTTTACAATTATCAGATAAAAATAATCTTAAACAAATTTTTTTCAAATATTTTACATGCAATTTTATTTATTTCTAAATTAAGCGAGTGATTAGTGTTTATTAATATAATAATTGTAAAAATAAGTATTTACATTATAAGGTGATTAAAACATTAAAACAGTAAATAAAAATATATGAATCTTTGAATCGCAAGTGAACACATAATAATATATAACATTTCATAATCAAATATTTATCTTACACAAGAATGAATATTTTTCATGAACATTAATTAAATTAATATTATTTATAAAATTATCAAGCAAAATGTTCTTAATTTTTTTTTTCAAATATTGCGCATATAATTTAATGAATTGTTAATTAAATTACTAGAAAAAAATTATGTTTTAAAAAATATTTTCTCTAATTCATTGGTAATTATTTATTTCAAACTCTGTAAAGTCAAAGCTTCTCTGCCACACATTAGAATACTTTGCTCAAGAAAGGAAGATAAAAGACAATTTTCTGAGAAGCTTTCAAAAGTGAAGCACAAATAAGGAAACATATTCTACAATATTGTTGTGGTTCATAACAACGCTGCTTCCTCGTTATCCTTAGCTTTGTGAATTCAGTTTTTATGCTAACATTAAAGCTACACGGGTTAAATAGTGATTGAGAAGCTTGAGTTTTTGAAAATATTTTCTTTAAGAAAAACTCTTGTTTAAAACTTCAGATAATAGAGCAATATTTTAGATAACCTTTTAAAACCTGTCTGAAATCTTTAAGGCGTTGTTTTTTAAAGTTTCATCTGAAAATGAAAAGTTATTATAAACACAATTCAACCCTCCTCATTGTGTTTACTTGTGTTTCTACATTAATTTAAGTTAGATCTACTATCTAAAGTTTAAAAAGGATTGTCTGAGACTTTAGATGAGGTCTTAAACATTTTTTTCCTTTTAAAAACCAATTTTAAGAGATGTTTCCTTCCCATATGCACACTTAACACCAATTTGAATAGTTTAATATAATGATAATATAGTGAGATAATGGTTAAGTAGATCACACTTAGGTTTTTATCTATAGTCACTCTTAACTTTCGAAAAGTTGTGTTAAGTGTTAGATTAATTTAATTAATGTGGCCATGTATTTTAATAGTCTAACTTTAATAAAATAGGGCTCAGTGTGATGGTTGTTGACCCACTATGGAAAATAGAGTCAGAAAGGGTTATTTTAAAATCCCACTCCTCTTCCTTTTTAAATATAAGAGAAGTTACCAAAATGGTTAACTGTGTGAGAGAAAACTTCCTAACCATCAAGGAGTCTGAAAAGTGAAGGAAAAGGGGAGAGAAAATTGATCATCAATTTTCACAGAGAATTGAAACAAGAAGAGCAAATATGGATCCAGATAATTAAGTGTCTCTGTCACTCTCATTGTTGTATAGGTGTTCAGTTGTGATCCTTCGAACGGTGGTTTCCGGTGAGAAGTTGGTTGTCAACGGCGGTTTACGTTAGACTCCGGTGGTGGTGTACCTCCAAACACTCTGACGCTCAAGTCAACATGTGTAGCAGATAGGTTTTGTATAGTTACAATAATGTACTTGATTTCGGCTTACTCAGGCTTATTTATATGCAGGTAAAAGGCGATAAATTCTTTTAGGAAGTTGCAACGGTAATTTAATAGGAGCATAACGCGCCTGAATTAAAGTGGACTCACGTGCCCCGAGGCACATATGTCCGGATGTCGTTCCATGTCGGTTAGAGTCTATATTCGCTTGTTGTACGTAGCCAAGTAAATCCATGAGGTGGATGTTGGCACTTACAAGTCGGATGTCGGTCTAAAACATAGTTCATACTTGTTATCCTTATGCAGTTAAGTCAATCCACGAGGTGGATGCCGACATACCTAAGCTGGATGTCGGTCGAGAACAGTAGCCTCAAAGGTAGCATGCTGGTATGCCCCCTATGCTGGTAGGCGCCTGCATCGTAAGCCAGCTTCGGTTGACCCGTAACGGAAACGGCATGAGGCGTACGTATGTCAGTCCAGAACAAGACTAAGCCTAGATAGATGTCGGCGGATGTCGGTCCTAACAAGTTTGATCAAGGGACTGAGCCCGAAACATTGTCAGAAGCAGGCCAGAAGTTGGTCCAGAACAATAGGTATGTGAGAACCATGAAATTCTAGATCCCGTGTGGTTTCCATAATTTGAATCCTAGGAAACTATCATAATAGAAATTTACATTACGTCCTTAACACTCAACAAGTGTATAGGCAGTGCAAGATAAAATAGTGAAAAAACTTAAAGAAATAAATGAGCACTTTCAAATTGGTGTTATTATATGGGACCGACCCAGTCAGTTCAATTGGTTGGATAGGATATAGGACCCATGGTCGGTCCGATCAATGTACCAGATCAAATTTGCTTATAAACCAGTCATGACATCATCAACTTGGTCTCAAACTAATGAAAATCGCCTAAACCGATCGGTTCACAGGTTTTGCTTCTGTTGGATTGAAAGTTGGAATAATACATAAATTCAAAAATACCTTCCCCTCGAATCGAATGCGTGAACACATGCAGGACAAACGTGCTACAAACGAGCTCGGTAGCAATTCACTGAGTTGCTCTTTGTAACTTTAGGGCAAATTACTCTTACTGAAACATGAACACACAACTAAAATATATTTCATATTATAAAATATAAATTTTAATTTATAATTTATATTATTAAGCATGAATATATTTTCATAATTATGATCGCATATTATTTTATTATTTAAAATTTTATATAAAATTTAAAAATATATTAAATTATTAATAAACTGTGAACTAATATTCGAAGGTGTATTGTGTTAAAACATACTACATTCGTCCCTATTTAACTATTCATTTGTAAACCTAATGCAATAATAATTACATCTTTCTCTATTGTACCCTTATGTTAATAAATGACTACTCACTATTAAAAAATAATGAGACCCAATTGTATTAAGAGAGATAAAGGGTAAAACTGAAAGGTTAAAATTTATTTGCATAAAAACAAGAGTAATAATTGCTTTCCTTAATATATGTGTTTTTTATTCAAGTGGACAGTTAAATAGGAACAAAAATAGTAATTTTTATGAGAAGCATTAAATAGTTAAAAGAATTAATTTAATAAAAAAAATTTATGAAAGAAAGTATATTAAATTTCTGTCTATTTTAATTAAAAAATAATTTAAAAGTACCAAATAAATATTATTCATTAAAGAAAATTATTTTAGTATTCAATTGATAAATTATTTAATTTTCTATCATAATTTTACCGGACTCCAACAGTGAAATAATATGAGATGGTTATATTGGGTATATCTCTACACACTCTAAAAGGTTTGTTATCTTCTTTATGTAAAATAAGGATTCATGAAAATAAACTCTAATTGAATTTTGATAAGAGAATGATTTGGAAATATTTTTATCAGTCACAAAAAAAAAGAAATATTTTTTATTGGAAAACAATCTTAACAAATCTATTTTGTATTGGATTATTTTATAAATATAGTCTTTTACTGGATTATTTTATAAATGTTATAACTTTTATTCTCTTTCATTTATACTGTATCGATTCTTGGTCCATCGGTGGGAAAATATTGGTTTGGACCACTGTAAAAGCCACCTATTATTTTTGGGTCTTAAAAAAATTGGTAGTATATATATAAAAGGCATGTCCATATATAGTTGAGGTATGGACTTTTATTCATTCTTCTACTCTACCAATTAAAGCGGCCCTTCAATTCATTCTTTCTTCTGTTGTTTGAAAAAGCAGATACTATTACTAGAGATATATATTCAGGTAATCTAAACTCTAGTCATATAAGCACTGAGAAAATTCATATCGGCTAACACAACTATTTATATAGGTATAATTAATAAAAAATTAAGATTTAGTAAATTAATACTAATAGACTTCAAAATTTAAACTAATATTATTTTGAACTTTTTTATTAATTTTGTGTCTAATCCTCATGGATACAAGAATTATTCCTCACTAAATTACATGTAATAATTTGATAGTAAGCAACAAACAGAACAAATAAGATGCCTTGAGCCTGAGAGTGTGAGTGGATTATTCCAATTCCATTGGTACATGTTGTTGGACCTCACAAGATGCCCCTGAAGTGAAGCTTGTGAGCTTTATGTGTGTCTCAAATCCATACGTGTCAATCCCACCCTTGATTGCATCAAGTATTCGCGCATTTCAATGACACCCAATTGAAAGAGTGATAAACTCTTTCTTATCTTCACTTCACCTCACCTCACCGCTATATATATAATAATAATATTTCTTATCACAAAACGAACCCCACTGCTCTGTTCCTCTTCACAACCACTCCTGCTCCTACCTGCCTGAAGTGTTCCTCAATGGCACTCACACGTGCCAAGCTCCTCCTAGGCCTAGCCATGTCGTTGACTCTCGTGGCAATGTCCGCAGCCCAAGCTCCCAGCCCAGCACCAACACACTCTGCCATGCCAACTCCAATGATGCCATTGCCACCCACTCCTTCACCTGCTGCCTCCTCCCCAGTACCAATTCCAGGTCCAGAAAGCCCAAGCCCGACCATGAGCCCAACTTCATCGCCACCATCTCCTCCTGCTCCTTCACCATCATCCACTCCATCTTCCTCACCGAGAACATCTCCTTCGCCCTCACCTTCCACCGGAGAACCCTCGCCTCCGGTGGCCTCAAGCCCAAGCAACGCGTTTGTTCATGGAAGTAGCTTGGTCATGCTAGCATTGTTTGCGGCTGCTGCGGTACTTCTTGCTTAACCTCAGAGAGAGAGAGAGAAAGGGTCTTTGATTCAATTTAATTTACGCAGACTGAGATATGTATTTGTGTAGCTTTTTCCCCCTCTCATTATTTTCAGCTTCTCTCGTATTTTCATTAGTTTTTATATTTCTTCGGTGGTGGTGCTTCATTGGTGACATGTTAGGCAGGGTGACCAGATGTTGCAGCATTTATGTATGTATATGTGCGTCTCATTTGTCACACACATATATATATATATTGTAGCATTTTGTAGTAGCTTACTCAATAAGAGAGGTTAATTTCGTGACTTCCACTTTCGTGTATTGCGGTGTTCAATTTCACGAATTCACATACATACATACATGCCCTGCTTCTAACATATGAATGATCTAATTTATTCAGGTGTCTACAACGAATATTAATTAACAACTCTTAATTAATTGTCTACCTCTTGGTTTGTTTGCTATTTCAAGAGGTCACAACAATGTTCATATGATTTGCAGTGTAGAATAAAAACGCTGGCCCTTGTTGTGAATAAAAAAAATCTGGCTTCATGACACGACATACCCAATAATAATCAGTGTCAACTGCAACTTTAATATGTGAAAGACATGGTGGATCTGGTAGTAGTAAGAAATTCTAGACTAGGCACCATCATAATTAATAAAAATAGTTTTCTTTCTTTTTTAATTAATAAATAAAAGTGGCTAATTGGTTGTCTTGTAGGGTGGTTGTAGAGCAAGAAATAACAGGGGATCAGCTATCTGTATGATTTATTGCTTTTGAGCTTGGAAGTTGAGTATGTTTCTTAATTGAAAGCCTTTCCTGATATTAGTTGCAACTTGCAAGAGATGGGAGGATGCTTAGGGGAGTGGAGTAGGTGAGCAGATGATCAACTGCATAAATCTTAAGGTCAATTCAGTGGTGGGGAAGAGGAATGGTAGAGAGAGAAAAAGGTTAGGTGATGCTGCTAGCTGTTAAGAGAGGAACAGGTGACTTTGCTTTTGGAGGAGGGGGAGGTGGCAATTTGGAATTTTATTTATGAGTGCAGAAGAAAGGGTTAAAGGAAGAACGGGACGACTAGTGGTGGAAGAATAAAATTAGGATGATATTGGTGGGGCAATCCTGTGTCAAATCAACCGGAGTAGAAAGTGATGTGCACATGGTCTCTCCTAGCCTAAAAATGTTAACTGAGACATTCTAAGCTGTGGAGGAACACAACTGAGCACAAATATCCCACTCCCTAAACATTATTCTGGGTGATTTAACAAAAATATTAAGAATTTTTAAAAAAATTGTGCACAAATGACCTAAGGATGTTATGGAAATTTAAAAATGATATATTGTAAAAAGTAAAATAGTTATGAGTTTAATTAGTATACACTAATAGCATAAACAAACAAATTTTACATTGTCATCAATGATGTGTTACCATGTTATTTAATAAACATAATATCTCATGTACTCATTAAATAATGTGGTAATATATCACTCATCATGTACTCATTAAATGATGTGGCAACATATTTACGTTAAATCCAATATTTATTATGTAAGAACAAACAATTTTAATACCTTATTTATGTAACTGAAACCATTTTAAAAAAAAAATGACATGATTGTTCTCAAAATCACAATTTCTCCATTTGAAACATGGAGAGCGTTTTGTATATCCTAGCTTTGATGGAAAACAATTATCTGAATGAATGCTAATAAGAGTAGCGTTGGTCCGGATGCACGTTCAGAACGTGATTTTTCAGTAAACCAAACACACTGAACAAGTGAGTTGGTTTCCAGTTTTCTGCCCTTGGTTGGGCCATAGTTCATCAATTAAATGATGTTCATGCTAGGGCAATCTTCAGCCAAGATTGGAACAGCCAACCAGATAATTTAGGCTAGTAGACCCACCAAATTAAAGCCCCTTGGCTATACTCATACTCATATTTGCCTCCAACTTGGCAAGGGGAAGAACACAAATAAATATCTACATTATTAGTAACCAAACTTTGCATGTACACAGAAACACGTGCAGAGAGAGTAAAACCACATCCTTCAAAATTTTACTATACGTTTTCTGCTTAATTATTTCTTGACTTTTCTTAGGAGCAGATAATAAATGCTATCATGACAATTCCTAGATGCCCGTCATCTAATGCTACTTCGATTTAATATGTCGGGTCAGGTGAACTTGTGCTTATACTCTCTCCGGTAATTCGCAACCCAGGATGAACTAAAACTTACAAAAATGATGGATGGAGAATCACGGTGACGGGGGGACCCTTTAGCATGCAAGCACTTCAATGAGTTTACTATTATTCTTATCCTACTTTCTTCTTTGTTTTCTTCGGCACTCAAAACACTCAGTACATGGCAAATTATTTCTAATTCTACCTGAAGAACTAGTTTGAAGTTTGCTAGATGGTATTTTCAGGTCCTCCACTAGTATCTGACGAAGCTTCTCATTTTCCTCCACTAGTTCTTCAATGATTTGCTGGTGTTTCAAAACCTAAATCCATAAAAATACATTATAAAAAGTATTGTGCTATCAAATTATCAATTACAATTTGACATCTTGACTATAAAATCAATGCTAATTAGACAAAAATGAAAAATTACCATCTGAAGTATTTTGTTCTCTCTCTGCAAGTGTCCAGCCTACAATGTATTTTGGAAATTAAAATCAGAATTTGATATAATATTGCATTGTGGTATCAAATTATCAATCATGATTTGACATCTTGATTACAAATTCAATACTAATTAGACAAAATGAAAAATTACCGTCTGAACTATTTTGTTCTCTGACTGCAAGCGTCCAGCCTACAATGTATTTTAGAAATTAGAATCAGATATTCATATAAATATAATATTTGATAAACCCAGGAAAAACTTAGAAAGAGGAAAGGAGGGAATAATATAGAGACATGAACATTCTATCATTCACATGCATATTGATTGGTAAAACGATGATAATTTTGTCTTGTAGTAAACTTCATAGTTATCAAAATCATTTCACAAACAAGAACAAGACTTGTGAGATGATCGTATTAATAATCTAATTGCAAGTAAATGATGTATTAAAATACCATAACTAATCAGCAAAAATAAAAAGAAACAAACAGTATTTAGTCCTTGTCTATTGTTCTAAAACATGGGAGTAATAATGACACCTATAGTTTAAAGTTTAAACAACAGATGATGCATATAGGAAGAGGGGCGTAAGAATTGAGTCTGATACTCATCTCTCTCAACAAGCTACCATATCTTTCCAGGCTCAACAATTTCCACTAACAGAGTTTCTGTTACTCAAGTAGAATCATGATTTTTCCGAGAGGGCAAGGAGCATAAACACAAATATAATATATGCATTATCAATACAGGAAGTTTGAATATTGTTTTCAGGATTGTAGGGAATACTACAACATTCCCATGTTAGGATCTAGTTTAAAAAATATATATTCCAGTGAAGATGTGGCATTCCAATGTTTTGGCCAAAAAAAAATCTCATAGGGAGAGATGGGTTTTTCTTTAATATCTGAGAATAGCTATAAAAAGATATCATCACCCAACCTCATCACTTATTCTTCCACCCATAGTACCACTAACCCAGCATTGCCGCCATTGTCATTGTTGTTACCATTATTCCCACCACCCTGCCACAGGTACTCATGAATAAAGGGCAATCTTGTGCTACAAAACTCTCACCATGGCAAGGTTTGGGGAAGGGTCAAACTCATAGCGGATCTATTTAGGCAGTTTTCCCATTTCCTTTTAGTCGCATGGCGGCAAATCCAACCATTGTACTAAGGTTCCCCTTCATTTGTGGCAAACCAAACACTTATGGAAACATATCCAAGAATGATATTCTGCTCAAGAGCCATGACACAGGTGGCACCAAGTCCCTTAGAAGACTACTTGATCCTATCAAGGCTGCTTTGCCTCAATTTTAGCCTACCTGCCCCATCTATACACTGGGCAGCATTTGGCACATGGAAAGAATGGAATAGGACAACCTGTTTTCTTTTCTTTTCTTTAGTTTCACCCTCTTAACTGGAATGAAAAATGTACTATTTTTCTACCTTATATCCTGCTTTGTTCATTTTCTAATGTACACCAAACATAGAATAGAACTCATAAGTTTTGTTTTGTCCTATTCTAACATGTCTAGCAAATGGTATGTCTTGGACATCCTTTGTAATTCCCACAAAAGGAAAAAAAAAAAAATCATATTCTCGGGAATAAAACTATTCCAAGAAGCAAATACTTCCTACATTCCACATCTCTTCTTTGAAAAGTCTATATAAATGTAGAATGCAAATTATTTCATTGCACCATAAAGTGTATGTGAAAATTCTAGGCTAGAAGGCATTTTCAAAAGTTTACCAAAATATCATCAAAAGTCGAATCAATGAGCTTTCATGAATCGAAGTAACGGCATAATATCTAACTGTCATAAATGAGAATGAGTGCATACTGCTTCATCAAGTCCTCCTTCTCCCTTCAACAGTGGATTGTGCAGAAAACTGTTGATAACCTTCTCAGTTCGGCTGCCAAATGCAGAGTCGACTGCAGTGCCTTTTAATGCAGTATTTTCAAAAGCTGAACCAATCTGCATTGGTTGAGACCCTGTAAGACCTTGAGATACTTGATCGACTGATTTAGTTGCTATCTGCATCATGCTTCCTGCAGAAATTTTATCTGTATTGACTGTGCTTGTGGCACTTTGCAAGGATGCTGGAAATGCACCCTGACTAAAGGGTAAACTGGGAGAGAGTCCGAACTTCATCATCATCTTTGTCATTGCTACCTAGCAAATTCAAGACTTTAAACGTGAGATACAAAAAAGGCAGAGAATAAAAGACTATAATTTTCAAAAGGGAGAAATTTCACATACGGCAAGACAAGATTGAATTTGATTCAACACTCCTGGTTTCACAGCTAGCCCTGCCATAATAAATAAAAGCTCAGCTATCAACTTAAGAATGTACATAAAATATGGAGAGTCTTTGTCAACAGAAATAATTAAACAGAATCCACCAACATCAAGTGACAGAGTATAAGGTCAGGAATATATAAATGATAAATAAGTTTCATGCAAGATCAGCACTTGAGTCTACAGCGTCCTGAGGTTTAGGCATGATGTGGCAATTCCTAGCAATGTCTTATGCTTCCATATTTTTATTCTTTATCACGGAATATAATGTCATAAAAGTCACGAAAAGCTGAAACATTGTATTATTTGGCAAAGAATTGAGGAATATACTATACCAACTCCAAAACCATGACCGAAACCAACTCCACATCCAATCCCCACTTCTATATTCTTAGCTCCCAACTTCTTCAACTGTTTAAAATATGAGAAATGAGCATTTCATTAAAAGCCAAAAGACAAAGGAGTTACAACCACAATAACAGCATACTTCAAACAGGAAGATGATGAATTTTGTCTTACAGAAGTATTGACATGCCTGCTAACACCAGAAAATGCATCAGTTGCACCCCTGGTAGCACTCATTACTTGATTCAACATTGGTATTGCACCTACAAGACAATATAAATACGCATTGGTAAAAATTTCATAAATATATTTCTCAAGTAATATGACCTAAATGAAAGAAAAACAAACAAATGCAAGGAGTATTGAAAATTGATTGGATATAATGCACATAGGCTTCTTAATTGATGGTATATATGTTGAGCTGCTGATTGACATGTGAATAGTAAAATATCATAAAAGCATAGGGAAATGGGGAAAAATAAAATAAATACATGGTTTGTGAAGAGAAGAAGTTTGAGTAGGGGAGTGGGCAGTTTTATTAGGTTTGAAGAAGCGTCCCAAGTCCATGGTGTTCCTAATAAGAGAAGAAGAGGAAAGTACCTAAATTTAAAGGGCGTCCAACGCCGATGCCCACTCCACAACCGATTCCAAAACCTGTAAATACTTGACCTACCTTCAAAGTAAATGGATTCTCGATTCGTATTGCATTTCCTTCACTGCTACTGCTAACTCTCCTACTTTCCATTCCCCTACAAGTCTAGTCCCTCGCCAAAAGCAAAGCAAGGTAAAACCCTCTCTCTCTCTCTCTCTCTCTCTCTCTCTCTCTCTTTCTTCTTTCTCAAAATTTCCCTCCGTCTTGCACTGATGCAACGATGCAGTGGGTTCGGCTTGCGTGCGAACAATAGCAAACACGCTAACTTGCGCCTGCCAACGTGGCGGTTAAGGAAAAGCCTCAGGCAAGCGCAAAAACACGTGGAATTACTTGACCACCCTTGCTAACACATGTAAAATGCCAAAACTATCCTAGCGCGAGAGTGAGTTATTATTGTTGTGTAGTTGTACCTAACCTTTCCAACTGTTTGGAATAAAATTGATGACGGACGAGAAATTCTCAAATAAAGCTTTTATGGATTATTAGGCCTAGTTGATTTCGGGCCCATCCATATAACATCAGCCCAAAAACCCTTAATAATTTCGTAATTTATTAAGATAATAATATTTTCACATAGGCGTCGCTCAAACTTAATATTTTTATTTTGGGAATTTTAAAAATTCATTTCATTGATAAAAAATTATTTTATTGATAATTACATACATTATTTTTCATATACACTTTGATTTAAATTTAATAATTTATTTATAAATATATAATAAATGCTTTTATGGCATATAAAAAATAAATTATGAGATATTAAGATCTTGTGCATCACACAAATAAAATACTAGTTGATAAATATTCTAGAAATGTGTAATATTAGAAACATATAGAAAAAAACTAAAAACTTGTATTTAGGATATTATTTGATAGTTCTAGAAGTTGTCTCTAGAATTCTCTTATAACTTATGAATGGTGGTGTGAAGCCTATAAATAGGCAATGTATCCCAAGCATTTGTAAGCTAGCAAGAAGTGGTGTTGTCAATCACCAAACTATGACCTATAGAATGTTTAATTTAACGTTAAAACATGATAAATTCATGTTTCTAATATTAGAAATAGTTGAAAAATTTAAATTTAGTTTAACCAGTTTCAACGTCAAATCAAACACACTTTGTTACCTTTCATATCATATAAACTATCATCCCTTACTTTCTAACTCTATTAGTCATTTCATCAAATACTTGTAAAACTAAAGTTTGCACCTTTGTCACACTTATTTCATTCACCCAACTATTTATCTATTTCACAAGCAAGTTTTTTGGTATTTTACCCATTTCTAAAACTAACAATTACTGAATCCCTCATCATATGTTTTTATTTTTCCCCTTTCCCTTGTAAGATACAAAACAACATATTGTACTGTTCCATCAGTAGAGCTATTAGTTTATACTAGCACTATCCCCTCACCATAAATTTTCTTGGGAAATGGTTGTGCGGGTTCTACTGGCCAAACTGTGTGGTATTGAGACTAACTTGAGAATTGCCGGGAGCATGAATACAGACAACTTTAGTTGGAGAGTGATTCTTTAACAACTGTATAAGGTTAATTGAGAAAGGTATATCATCCCTATGCACATATTCTGAAACAAATTTCCATCTGGAGGCCTTTGCTTGTTGTGATTTCTCATACTTTCGAGAGGGGAACAGAATTGCAGATTGTTTGGCTAATATGTCCCATTCTAAGAGCTTAGGTCTTCAAATGCTCTCTGAGCCCATTTTCTTAGCCTTCTGTGGCAGGATTCTATAAGCGTTTTCTTTAATTGTAGCATTTTTGTTTAAAAGTTGTAAGGTTAATTGAGAAAGGTATCACTCAAGATCATTCATATGCCCATATTCTAAAGCAAATTTCCATCTAGAAGCAGAGGCCTTGGCGTGTTGTGATTTCTCATACCTTTCGAGAGGGAACAGGATTCCAGATTGTTTGGCTAGTATGTCCCATTTTAGGAGCTTAGGTCTTCACATGATTTCTGAGCCCCCGAGAGTTTCTTAGCCTTCTGTGGCAGTATTCTATAGGCGTTTTCTTTAACATTTTTGTTTAAAAGCCGTAAAGTTAATTGAGAAAGGTATCACTCAAGATGCCCATACTCTGAAGCAAATTTCCATCTGGAGGCAGAGGCCTTGGCGTGTTGTGATTTCTCATACCTTTCTAGAGGGAACTGGATTGCAGATTGTTTGGCTAATAAGTCTCATTCTAGGAGCTTATGTCTTCACATACTTTCTGAGCCCCGAGAGTTTCTTAGCCTTCTATGGCAGAATTCTATAGGCGTTTTCTTTAGCATTTTTGTTTAAAAGTTGTAAGGTTAATTGAGAAAGGTATCATTCAAGATCATCGGTATATTGTAAAATGGTTTTCATGCTTGTATATATGATTACAGAGAATAAGAATATATACAGCAATAGCAGAGAGGATATATCTGTGGAAAAAACAGTCCAATCCCTATAATTAAGCTAATTCCTATAACTAATCGTGAAAACTAGCTAATGCAGCAAATAAATCTATATTTGGTAATTTACTATACAGTGAATCAATCAGAAATCTCAACACTCCCCCTCAAGTTGGTGCATAAATGTCAGGCCCAACTTGCTTAAAAATTTAGAGAACACTGGTTTTAAGACTGCTTTAGTGAGAATATCAGCCATTTGATCTTCTGTTCTGATCTTAGGCAACTCTAAAATCTTCCTATCTAACTTTTCCTTGATGAAAAACCTGTCTACTTCAACATGCTTTGTGCGATCATGTTGTACTGGATTATGGGCAATATCACAAGCAGCTTTGTTGTCACAGTACAGTTGGATTGGTTGCCTAGGAGGGTATCCCAAATCTTCCAACAGTAGCTTCAACCATAATGCTTCACATAGACCAAGTGCCATACCTCTAAATTCAGCTTCTGCACTTGAGCGGGCAACCACACTTTGTTTTTTACTCCTCCACGTTACAAGATTTCCACCTCCAAATGTGAAATAACCTGAGGTAGACCTCCTGTCATATATGGATCCAGCCCAATCTGCATCTGTATATACATTTGGCTTAACTATGTTTTTAGTCCCTATAAATATATGTCATTTTGTTTTTAGTCCCTGTAAAATTATTTTTTGGTTTTTCATCCCTATAAAATTTTCCGTTTGTCATTTTGGTCCCTGTCATTAACTTTAAGCTTATGTGGCTAACAGAGTGTCACGTCATCCTGCCACATGTGATTTTTCTTCCAGCTTAATTTTGTTTTTAGTCCCTATAAATATGGTCTTTTTGTTTTTAGTCCCTATAATTTTTTTTTGTTTTTTTACCTCAATCTCATCCTCATCTAATATCACAGTGTCCTTTTGTTTCTTCTAGTGCATTGTTACACTTGAAATTCTTGAATTCTTCATGGTGGGTTTAAGGAAATAAATTTTTTATGTATTCAATTATTTGAAATTTCAATACACTTGAATTCACTGTATAAAATGAGAAAAACTTGTAACGACCTTTTTTCTGTCTATTGACTAACAAAATTCTCATTTGATTTATGTCTATTGATGACCTATATATAACTTTATTGTAATTTGTCCTGAGTAACAAAAAAGGCTTGTAATTGTAAATCAAGTGAAAATTTTGTTAATCAATGGATAAAAAAAGAATTGTAGAGAAAAAAATGTCATTACAAGTTTTTTCCACTTTATACAGTGAATTCAAGTGTATTGAAACTAGTATTGATCTCGTGCGATGCACGGATTTGGTATTCAAATTAATTAAATCATGTGAAAATTAATTAACCTATAATATAAGTAATTAAAATATTATTCAATTTATATATTGAAAAAAAAAATTATTGTACATTTTAATGAGTATTGTGTTAATAAGAAAATATATTAAAATGTATAAATGAAAATTTAATACATAATGCATAAATAAATTTATATTTATAAATTATCTCTTTGTACTCTATATTTTTTATAATATTACAAAACTTAAAATTATCACGGTAAATAAGAGTTTTAAATCCTTGTTGATACATCACAAAATATAGTTAAAATAATAATGTGAACACTTAGTTGAGTAGCACGTAGATATTGATTTTATCTCTTTGAATATTATAATATATTAGTTTCGTCCTTTTTTAAAATTTATTCATTTGTTAATTGTTATCTTTTTTTATGAAGTGGATTATAATTTAAGTGGAGTATAGTTTATAATATCATATATAATAAATATACGATAACGTTTTACTATTTTAGTTTTTAAAATTAAACGAGTAGATATATTTCATTTTCTGTGTCTAATATTTATATTGAATTTGGTTCATTTGTTAAGTATTTATATTAAGAATTTAATTAGGGTGTGGATCAACTTAAGATAAAAAGTTTGACACGTGGGAACAAAAAAGAATTGGCCACCAGTGAACAGTTGACGAAAATGTGGACAAATTTAAAATTATAGATTTCAAATAATTGAATCCATAAAGAATTTATTTCCTTAAACCCACCGTGAAGAGTTTAAGAATTTCAAGTGTAACAATGCAGTAGAAGAAGCAAAAGGAGACTGTGATTTTGGATGGGGATGAGATTGAGATGAAAAACCAAAAAAAAATTATAGGGACTGAAAACAAAAGGACCATATTTATAGGGACTAAAAACAAAATTAAGCTGGAAGAAAAATCACATGTGGCAGGATGACGTGGCACTCCGTTAGCCACATAAGCTTAAAGTTAACGGCAGGGACCAAAATGGCAAACGGAAAATTTTATAGGGATGAAAAACCAAAAAAAAATTTTACAGGGACTAAAAACAAAATGACCTATATTTATAGAGACTAAAAACATATTTAAACCTATACATTTATGTCTTGATAATCAGTGTGTTTAGTGAACATAATACCCCTTCCAGGTGTAGATTTCAAATACCTTAAGATGTGCATGACAGCATTCATATGTTTTTCTCCTAGGTTATGCATGTACTAACTAACAACACTTAATGCATAAGTAAGATCTGGTCTGGTATGGGCCAAGTACATTAATCTTCCAACAAGCCTTTGATATCTCCCTTTGTCAACCGGTACCTGATTTGGCTCGAGACACAATTTCAATCCTTCTTCAATAGGAGTAGTAACAGGATAACACCCTTCCATGCCTGTTTCTCGTAAAAGATCTAGGATATATTTTCTTTGGGAGAGAAATAGTCCTGTTTTTTATCTGGAAACTTCTATCCCAAGAAAATATTTCAGAGGACTGAGATCTTTCATTTCAAATTTTCCAAATAAATAACTTTGTAGAGCTTTCCTTTCCTCACGGTCATTTCCGGTAACCATCATATCATCTACATATATGATAAGAGCGGTGATCTTACCGTGCTGTTTATTTAGAAACAAAGTGTGATCTGAATTGCTCTGATGATAGCCAAAAGCAATCATTGCCTTTTGGGGATTGCTTCAAGCAATACAATGATTTCTTTAATTTACACACCTTTTGACTATGCTTCTTTGGAACCATACATCCTGGTGGAAGTTCCATATAAACTTCTTCAGATAATTCTCCATGGAGGAAGGCGTTCTTTACATCAAACTGTTGTAATGGCCAATCTAAGTTTACCGCTAGAGATAACAACACTCGAACAGTGTTAAGTTTAGCCACAGGAGCAAATGTCTCCGTATAGTCTACCCCATAAGTCTGAGTGTAGCCCTTTTTCCACTAACCTTGCTTTAAACCTTTCAATTGTTCCATCCGCTTTGTACTTTACAGTATTAATCCATCGACATCCAACTGGTTTTTTCCCAGTGGACAGTCAACAAGTTCTCATGTTTCATTTTGTTGCAAGGCTTTCATTTCCTCATTCATCGCATTTTCCCATCGTGGATCAGCCAGGGCTTCCCGTACATTGTTAGGAATAGCTACAATAGATAATTGATTTACAGATGACTTATTTGATTCAGACAAACGGTGGTAGGATACAAAATTATTCATAGGATATCTAACCTTACTAGAAAGAGTAGGCTCATGAGTGGGTTTAGGAATACCTCTAGTGTGACGTTCCGGTAGTTGTTTTTTTGTTGGCACGAGATTAGGAGCATCCATGATAGCAGATGATTCGTTTGGTGTGTCATCAAGAGGCTCATTCAAAGATATAGGGGAAGTCATACCAAGTTCGGTCACCACCTCATCATGTGAAGTCCCATTTATTTCATTTTCCACCTCATCAGTACAACTTGATTGCAAGTTATCTGCATAGTAGTTACCGCTAATGCAATTTGCTTCTAAATGGTCTGTAACCTGTGAAGATTTGTTGCTGCAATCAAATGTTGTAGTAGTATTTTTTTCGAATCGGTCATCATCTTTAATGGACTCACCTTTCTCAAGATAAACATATTCTTTGCAATCACAGTCTAAAGTCAGCAGTTCTTGATGGTTCTCCCCCTGAAGTGCAGATTCTGAAGAGAAATACATTATTTGTTCATGAAAAACAACATCCATGCTTATAAACATTCGTTTAGTTGGAGGATGGTAACATCTGTTGTCGCCGATCGACCATGAAGCTGCAGAACAATGAAGAAATAATGGCTGAGACGCGTAGATATACGCTGCCCTTAAGGGTTATTTCGCGGAGCGCGTAACCCCCCAGGATTTAACAGCCCCTTCCCGGAAGCACCGAGGTATCAGAACAGTGAACACTGTCAGCAGAGCAGAGTAGAAAAGAGAAGAAGAGGAGAGGAAGTGAAGTGAGGAATGAGTGAATAAAACTGATAGTGTAGCTCGGTATTTATAGGTAAATAAGGGTCAGTCCATTAGCAATTTCGGAAAAAAAGGATAAGGATTGATCCAGATATAGTGGGCGGTTACCAGCAAGAGTCTGTAACCTGTGAAGATTTGTTGCTGCAATCAAATGTTGTAGTAGTATTTTTTTCGAATCGGTCATCATCTTCAATGGACTCACCTTTCTCAAGATAAACATATTCTTTGCAATCATAGTCTAAAGTCAGCAGTTCTTGATGGTTCTCCCCCTGAAGTGCAGATTCTGAAGAGAAATACATTATTTGTTCATGAAAAACAACATCCATGCTTATAAACATTCGTTTAGTTGGAGGATGGTAACATTTGTTGTCGCCGATCGACCATGAAGCTGCGGAACTATGAAGAAATAATGGCTGAGACGCGTAGATATACGCTGCCCTTAAGGGTTATTTCGCGGAGCGCGTAACCCCCCCAGGATTTAACAGCCCCTTCCCGGAAGCACCGAGGTATCAGAACAATGAACACTGTCAGCAGAGCAGAGCAGAAAAGAGAAGAAGAGGAGAGGAAGTGAAGTGAGGAATGAGTGAATAAAACTGATAGTGTAGCTCGGTATTTATAGGCAAATAAGGGTCAGTTCGTTAGCAATTTCGGAAAAAAAGGATAAGGATTGATCCAGATATAGTGGGGCGGTTACCAGCAAGAGTCTGTAACCTGTGAAGATTTGTTGCTGCAATCAAATGTTGTAGTAGTATTTTTTTCGAATCGGTCATCATCTTCAATGGACTCACCTTTCTCAAGATAAACATATTCTTTGCAATCATAGTCTAAAGTCAACAGTTCTTGATGGTTCTCCCCCTGAAGTGCAGATTCTGAAGAGAAATACATTATTTGTTCATGAAAAACAACATCCATGCTTATAAACATTCGTTTAGTTGGAGGATGGTAACATCTGTTGTCGCCGATCGACCATGAAGCTGCGGAACAATGAAGAAATAATGGCTGAGACGCGTAGATATACGCTGCCCTTAAGGGTTATTTCGCAGAGCGCGTAATCCCCCAGGATTTAACAGCCCCTTCCCGGAAGCACCGAGGTATCAGAACAGTGAACACTGTCAGCAGAGCAGAGCAGAAAAGAGAAGAAGAGGAGAGGAAGTGAAGTGAGGAATGAGTGAATAAAACTGATAGTGTAGCTCGGTATTTATAGGCAAATAAGGGTCAGTCCATTAGCAATTTCGGAAAAAAAGGATAAGGATTGATCCAGATATAGTGGGCGGTTACCAGCAAGAGTCTGTAACCTGTGAAGATTTGTTGCTGCAATCAAATGTTGTAGTAGTATTTTTTTCGAATCGGTCATCATCTTCAATGGACTCACCTTTCTCAAGATAAACATATTCTTTGCAATCATAGTCTAAAGTCAGCAGTTCTTGATGGTTCTCCCCCTGAAGTGCAGATTCTGAAGAGAAATACATTATTTGTTCATGAAAAACAACATCCATGCTTATAAACATTCGTTTAGTTGGAGGATGGTAACATCTGTTGTCGCCGATCGACCATGAAGCTGCAGAACAATGAAGAAATAATGGCTGAGACGCGTAGATATACGCTGCCCTTAAGGGTTATTTCGCGGAGCGCGTAACCCCCCAGGATTTAACAGCCCCTTCCCGGAAGCACCGAGGTATCAGAACAGTGAACACTGTCAGCAGAGCAGAGCAGAAAAGAGAAGAAGAGGAGAGGAAGTGAAGTGAGGAATGAGTGAATAAAACTGATAGTGTAGCTCGGTATTTATAGGCAAATAAGGGTCAGTCCATTAGCAATTTCGGAAAAAAAGGATAAGGATTGATCCAGATATAGTGGGCGGTTACCAGCAAGAGTCTGTAACCTGTGAAGATTTGTTGCTGCAATCAAATGTTGTAGTAGTATTTTTTCGAATCGGTCATTATCTTCAATGGACTCACATTTCTCAAGATAAACATATTCTTTGCAATCACAGTCTAAAGTCAGCAGTTCTTGATGGTTCTCCCCCTGAAGTGCAGATTCTGAAGAGAAATACATTATTTGTTCATGAAAAACAACATCCATGCTTATAAACATTCGTTTAGTTGGAGGATGGTAACATCTGTTGTCGCCGATCGACCATGAAGCTGCAGAACAATGAAGAAATAATGGCTGAGACGCGTAGATATACGCTGCCCTTAAGGGTTATTTCGCGGAGCGCGTAACCCCCCAGGATTTAACAGCCCCTTCCCGGAAGCACCGAGGTATCAGAACAGTGAACACTGTCAGCAGAGCAGAGTAGAAAAGAGAAGAAGAGGAGAGGAAGTGAAGTGAGGAATGAGTGAATAAAAATGATAGTGTAGCTCGGTATTTATAGGCAAATAAGGGTCAGTCCGTTAGCAATTTCGGAAAAAAAAGGATAAGGATTGATCCAGATATAGTGGGCGGTTACCAGCAAGATTATAGGAAGACCGAGTCAAAAACAGTCCATCAAAATTTGAAATACGGTTCTAAAAAGGATAAGGATTGATCCAGATATAGTGGGCGGTTACCAGCAAGAGTCTGTAACCTGTGAAGATTTGTTGCTGCAATCAAATGTTGTAGTAGTATTTTTTTCGAATCGGTCATTATCTTCAATGGACTCACATTTCTCAAGATAAACATATTCTTTGCAATCACAGTCTAAAGTCAGCAGTTCTTGATGGTTCTCCCCCTGAAGTGCAGATTCTGAAGAGAAATACATTATTTGTTCATGAAAAACAACATCCATGCTTATAAACATTCGTTTAGTTGGAGGATGGTAACATCTGTTGTCGCCGATCGACCATGAAGCTGCAGAACAATGAAGAAATAATGGCTGAGACGCGTAGATATACGCTGCCCTTAAGGGTTATTTCGCGGAGCGCGTAACCCCCCAGGATTTAACAGCCCCTTCCCGGAAGCACCGAGGTATCAGAACAGTGAACACTGTCAGCAGAGCAGAGTAGAAAAGAGAAGAAGAGGAGAGGAAGTGAAGTGAGGAATGAGTGAATAAAACTGATAGTGTAGCTCGGTATTTATAGGCAAATAAGGGTCAGTCCGTTAGCAATTTCGGAAAAAAAAGGATAAGGATTGATCCAGATATAGTGGGCGGTTACCAGCAAGATTATAGGAAGACCGAGTCAAAAACAGTCCATCAAAAAATATCACGCGCAGGGGGGTAAATCCACTGATTTACACTAAACCGAGCAACCAAGACCCATTCTCATGTGCGCGAGCCAAAGCCTTTCTCAAGTTGTTTGAAAAGCCCAATCACACTTTAATATATAAGCACTCTAACATACTTTACTCCAAGCAATGTGGGACTTGAGCTTTTTGAATGGTTTTGAAATACTCTTGAAGCTTACAACAACATCGATACCCCTTTTGGTGCATAGCATATCCAAGAAACACACATCGTAAAGCTCGAGGTGCCAATTTGTTTGGGTTCTTTTGAATGTGGATGAATGCTACACAACCAAAAACACGGGGAGGCAAATCCGCACTACCAAGGGTAACCACTTTGTTAATGAGAGTCTGCAGTGGCGTTTGAAAATCATTAGAGTTAGAAGGGATCCGATTTATGACATATGTTGCCACTGTAAGAGCCTCTACCCAATAAGACAAAGGCATATGAGCCTCTAATAATAAAGAACGTACTACCTCCAGTAAGTGCCAATTTTTTCGCTCGGCAACAGCTGCAGTGTATTAGGACAAGTAGTTTGATGAATAATCCCATGTACTTCCAAGTACCTCTTGAGGTCTAGACTTTGGTATTCACCACCATTGTCATTATGAAGAACTTGAACCTTTGCATTGTATTGGGTTTCAATCATTTTGTGAAACTTTTGAAATATCAAGTTCACTTCTCCTTTGGACTTCATTAACCATAACCAAGTCATCCTTGTGCAGTCATCTATGAAAGTAACAAACCAACGTGATCCTCTTAAAGTAGAAATCTTAGAAGGACCCCAAATATCCGAGTGTATAAGCATAAAAGGAACAAGACTTTTATTCAAACTGAGTGAAAAAGGAACACGATGGCTTTTTGCTTGTTCACATACATTACAACGAAAAACAGAGGCATCAATCTTTGCAAATAATAAAGGAAACAATTTTTTCAAGTAACTAAATGAAGCATGTCCCAGGCGACTATGCCATAGTCACATTTCAGTTTCCTCTTTCTGTTTGGTAGAACTATTCACTGTCAAAGCGCTTTATAACTTCCCAGAATCTTCCGACACCAAGTCCAAGTAGTATAATCTTCCTTGTTTAACACCATAAAATGTCCTTAAACACACAAAAATTGGGCCAAAAAATAACAATACAATTTAAGGCTGTAGTGATTTGAGAAACAGACAAAAGGTTATATTCTAGAGATGGAACAACTAAAATAGAGTCCAAAGTCAAATTATTAGTAAGAGTTAAGGATCCTTTTCCAATAACAGAGGTTGTGTCACCATTAGCAGTGGAAATCAATTCTTTTGAGGATGGTTTCATGGATGAAATTTGTCTAAAATCAAAAGTCATATGATCAGTAGCACCTGAATCAATTATCCATGTGCTATTAGTAATAGGTACAGAAAACTCACCACCATTACCTCTAGTTGCCATCAATGCAGTGGACTCCTTAGAGGTGTCATCTATGATCTTTGCCTCAACAATCGCTGCAGTTGGATTTTTTCTTCGTTGATTTAAAGTAAAGACTTGTAACTCATCACTTCCATTATAGAATGCCTTAGATAATGCACTCCAAATTTCACGCGCTGTGGCTAAGCGTAAGTAACACTTCATAATTTCTGGGCTCATGGATAGCAACAACCACCTCTTCACCTTTTGATTCTCTGCATACCATTTTTCATAACCAGGATCTTGCTCTGCAGGTTGCATCTCCTTGCCTCGAATATATGAGAGTTTCTCCCTCTCTGCAATATGCATTTCCATTATCTGTGACCATATGTCGTAATTTGTTTCACTAAGAATGATTCCAGCATTGAAAGCACTTTCATATTGAATAATGACAGAAGTCGGTGCAGGCCCAGATGATTTGGGTGCAGATTGTTTATCAGACATCTTATAGGTTCACAGGGTGTTCAAAAAGAAAGATTAAGAAAATGGTGGATCAAGCTTAAAGAAAAGGGCTCGTGATACCATATTGTAAAATGATTTTCAAGCTTGTATATATAATTACAGAGAATAAGTATATATACAGCAGTAGCAGAGAGGATATATCTCTGGAAAAAATAGTCCAATCCCTATAATTAAGCTAATTCCTATAACTAATCCTGAAAACTAGCTAATGCAGCAAATCAATAACGTATGCCCATATTAGGAAGCAAATTTCCATAGAGGCCTTGGCGTGATTTCTCGAACCTTTCAAGAGGGGAACAAGATTGCCGATTGTTTGGCTAATATGTCCCATTCTAGGAGCTAAGTCTTCACATGCTTTATGAGCCCGGGAGTTTCTTAGCCTTTTGTGGCAGGATTCTATAACATTTTTTTAGCTTTTGACCTTTGGCCTCCATGTAATGAAAAAAAGAAAGACGTGTCTGTCTATCCTTAGAACTCAAAACTTAAAACTGAATAATCTTTTAATTATCCCAAAAACTAATAACTTTTAAGTGATAATAATATTTTCACACTCACAACCAATTATTAAACGCATAGAAAGCTAGTTCTATCATGTCTGCTAACTGTTTTGATTTTTTAAATAATAATAATAAAATTAATGGAAGGAGTTCATTTATAGTGAGAGGAGAACTTAATTAGTATATTTAACAAATAATTCAAAACAACTCACTTATTTTTGTAATTTTATTGAGACAAAGCATAGTACACTACACTACATAGAGTTATGTTTCAACTAGGGGTGAAACTATAATCACAGCACATGCATTCTCCTCTGGGCATGGGACTGCCATGACATGTCCATCATCACCAGCAGCATTTGATGCAATCCAGCAAGAAACATGGACAGGCTTATTTCCTTCATGGAATGCTACCTCATACACCCCAAAATCGTTCCATGTAGCACCAAGGATTTTCTTCTGAATGTCTAATAATCCCTGCAGATTGTACTTACTCTTTGTCTTTGAGCAAGTTTCTACCTTGATGACCTCTGCTGAATCTTTCACCACCAAAGAGAAATCTGAGCCCATTTTTATGTCCAGCTTTTGTTCTGCATCTTCAATGCAAAACATGACTATTTCCCCCCAATATTCCTTGCTGAAATCTACATCCTCTGCAGTGATTTTGAATACCATGCTCTGAACTCCATTTTTGCTTTGAGTACGGCTGATTATTTCAGATGGGAGAGGCTCAGAATTTTCCTGACTAGTGTGGTGAAATATGGGTGTCTTGGTATCTTTATTTTGGGGTAGCATTTTGTTGTGTATCTGTACCCATTTCTTGAGGAAGTTCTCAACTACCAAAACCTCTGCCAAGAGAAGGCTGCAGCTAATGCCAATTGAGTATCCTCCACAATCAAAGTTGGTCACCTGATGAGAAAAAGGAAAATAAAACAGACACACATGCCACAAGCCCATTGAAAAACTTCAAAATTTCTACTTGATTAACCAAAAAAATAAATAAATAAAGAAATAAACAGAAGAGACAAAAGGCAAGGTAATTAATATTTGCCTGAACATAGAAGAGGGGACAGAACTCAGGATGATGCTCATCAATTTCCTTCCAGAAGACAAGCTCAGACTCAAGGTCTTCTTTTTCATTCAATTCAAGAAACTCTTTCAAGGTGGTTGGGTAGCGTGCCTCCAAGAGTCGAATGCCAGAATCATTGGACACAATTTCAGTTACTGTGCCATCACTGACCTCTTTTCTTTGGAGCCTGCCAGCAAGTAGAGGGTGATCCAACAGGACCCTGGCTAGTGACTCCACAATCCAACCAGCCAGAGACCAACCATGGTCCTCCTCGTTCAGCTTCTCATAGTACAGAACTATGTGGTAGCATCCCTGAATGGCTTTTGGGTAGAGAGTGTCAGTGACCAAAACTTGGCGAACTCGCCGTGGTTCAGTCACCTTGAGCGGTGGCACACTCATTATAGATACAGTCTGCAACTTGGAGTTCTGGGTGCCACCATTGCAACTATCCATTTTTTGTTTTCCCTCAACCTAACTATTGTCTAATACAAAGTGACCTCATGTATTTATAAGGAAAATAAATGTTAATCATCTCAAATTTGGGGTTTGGAGGTGCATAATTATTATGATATAAAAAATAGGAAATTGAAAAAAAAAAGTGAAAAAGAAAATGTAAAAAATTGAAACATTGAATTATATATGACCCGATTTATAATGACAACTTTACAAAGAGAATTCAATATGTGGGGTTGCAAAAGTACATTCCCATTTCTGTTGTACGTGTGTGTGCTTTTATATTTTTTGGTTCATAAGCACTTTTTTTTTGTGCATATGTGTGCTTTTATATAATTCATCTTCAAAAATAAATTTCATATTGGACTCTTATATATGTGCCATCTAGCTTCTAAATTATTTTCAAGGAGGGAATTGCTATTGAGTATCCTACGATTTTGGTTAAGAAATAAAGTTTTTATTAAAATAATATTTAAAATTATAAATGTAATATATGTTATGATTTTCAATAATAATTTTTTATCTATTAATTTTTTAACTAATATCATGATCATTTTTCAAAAACTTTATCTAAATTAGTTTTCAAAAACTTCCAATTAACTTATGTTTAGATGTGTAAAAAAGCGTAAGGTGTAGTAATAAAATGAAATGAAAAAAAAAACTTATCATTTTATTAATTATTTGGATATTTTGATAATGGCATAAAAAAAAGAATTCTTTTAGTCACATTTCACCCAATTATAGGGAGAAAAGAGGTAAGATAATAAATGAAATTATATCTATTCTATCACATTTCATTCATTCATTCCATTCTATTCTATTTTTAAACAATCCAAACAATTAAATATTTAATATTTCATTCTTTTTTATTTCATTTTTTTTCCCTTTTCACCATTTTAAATACAACTTTAAAATAAAATAGGACAATCAAATAATTAACCCTCCAAAAACTAGACCCTAATCCATCCTCTAAATTATGTAACATATAATACACTTCATCCACTTCTAATTATAAGAACTTTTTTACTATTTTACACGAATTAAGAAAGTTGATTAATTTAGTTTATTACAATAAATTTGTCATGAATGTTTATCATATTTTCTAAACTACCATTAAATTTATTGAGATATATTATCTTTCTCTTTCTATTAATTAATTATTCAATTGTGTTATACTCTTTCTATTAATTAATCATTTGCATGCCTCCACTAATGGAGTATTTTTGTCAATTAATGTTTGACTGAAAATATTCTTATAAAAAGGATCAAAAGCCACTCTAAAAAAGTTATTATAAATAGGACCGGAGCGGATGAAGTAACATTTAAGATTTTGCTTACATAATCAAGCGCTTACAAACAATTGCTCTCTAAGATATATCCATTACCATATTTAAAACCAAACATGTAGACCATTTGATTTCATATTCCGAGAGGCTAAATTTATACTATCTAAATCACATTATAAATGTATATTCAGTTCAACGCTAGTAAAAATAGTGTTAGTTTAAATCCATGTTTATAACGTGATTTTGAGGTAAATTAAAAACATTGTTAATATATAAGAAGTTGCATTAGAGTCAGGACACTATTTCAGAAGGTTTGAATAGATTATTATCAAACACCTAAGCAAACATGTATCATTAACACTTTGTTTGGTAGGGTGAAGAGAAATAGGAAAGAGAAAAATGAGGTGAAGATAAATAGGTGAGAAATAAAGAAGAAATTAGGTTGTTTGGTAGGAAAGAAATAGAAAAGAAATGGGGTGGAGAGAAATGGTATTTTTATTTGATAAGAGAGAAAAAAAAGGTGAGAAATTAGATTATAATATATAAAGACCAAAGCACCCCTATTTAAGTATTGATAAATAAAATTTATAAAATAAATTAAAATATTATCAATATATTAATCCTTCAATAATATAAAAAAATTCCAAAAATAATCTGAATTTGAAATTAGAAAGTCCAAATAAAATGATCCTAAACCCCTATCAAATGGAATGATGAACACGGTAGATGAAAAATGATCCTCACCCAGAAGAGACAAGGTCTGGGAAGAAATGGAGCGCGAACATGAGGCAAGTAGAAATGAAAAAGAAGGGCAAGATAGTCTTTAAAAATTCCGAGTCATTGTCTCACTCACGGCTACATTAATTCCTCCTTTTCTGCGTTATTTCTCGGCTGTTTAGCTGAGAAATATTAATCGCTGGGACCCACACACTGCAATATTCTCTCCCTCTAATTTCTATTCTACCAAACACAATTCTCATTTCTCTTCCCCCTATTTTTCTTCTCCCCCCAAAATTCTCTTTAACCAAACGAGGAGTAAGTGATAGGAAAATTTCATTCTCATACTCTCTAAAGCTAATCTAGGTCAAAATCTCTCCGTCAGAATTTGTCTTTAACTTTCGTGCACGTATTATCCGTGGTTGAACAACAATTGGGTTAGACATTTGTTTTTCTCGTTCTGGTAAAAGAAAATATAGAAGTACATGGTTTGCCACCCGACTTGTAATCAGTAATCCCCTTCCCCTGATTAATTATTGGTGTGCGGTTGGGAATTTTGATGACATACCCTTACTTATAAAGTGTTATTAATGAGATTATATTTATATATACTGCAGTGCACAAAATACCTATTAAAATTCAAGTTGTTAACTGCATCATGCCTTGGTTTGCTTTTTTAAAAGATGCCTTGGATTTACTTGTGAACTAATTAATAGATTTTTTTAAGGATTCGTATATATTTTGAATTTAATGGAATATCAGTGTAAAAAAATTACACAAATATTACATGGTGTACTACCGCATCATGTGCTATTAAATTAGTAAATAATGTGACAACACATCATTTGATATTTATGTTACTTTTTTAATATTGACGATGTATATTCATTTATTAAACTCTAATATTTTTTTGTGTTGATAACAAGTGTCCCTTATTATTAGAAGTAGTCGTGTTCAGAGTATAATTACAGTCTCTAAAAGTGTGTTTAGTGATAATCGAACCCAATAGCTCTTGTCATAGTCTCGTTACCATCTAAGCCACAATCATTTGGTAACTCTTATATTTCTAAGTGAATGAATTAAGACTTTAAAAATAGTTTAAAAAAGTATGAAGTCCTTAAAAACAAGTTATTTAATGCTTTGTTTGGTATTGTTTAAATAAAAGAGAAAGATAGAATAGAGAAAATATGGGGAGAGATAAAGAATCAACCACGTTTGGTATTACAGTGAAATCCATAAGAAAGGGAGTTGGAGTGTGGGTCCCACGGAGAATTTCTTTCTCCCAGCTTTGTGAAGAAAGTCAAAAGAGATTGGAGTGTTTCTACTATTTCCACATATACCATTATTTTTCATTAAGAAGATACACCGACATTGGGACTTGGGATAGGGTGGATCAAAGGGGGATTTGGATTCTCTCCAGCCAGGTTTAGCTACGGAATAGCTACAAAATAACTAGGAAATCAAAATCCCTAACTAAGTTGTAGCTATTTCGTAGCTAAACTTGGTGGAGAGGCTAGAGAGGATCCTTACACATCCAAGGGCATTTTTGTTTATTGGATGATTTATCATTTCCTCTCTTCTCAATTTCTGCTCAACCAAATAAAAATGTCTCTTTATTTCTCTTTGTTTTTTCTCTTATACCAAACAACCTATAAATATTCTCTATTTCTTACCACTTTCTCTATTCCCTATTTCTCTCTTTCATATTACTATTCTAAAACCAAACGTATTCTAAACGATATAGTATTTGTTTGTATAAAATTCCAGTGCAATGGAAATCAATTCTCCACAATCGAAAAAATCATGTCCGGTCAAATTATCTTGGGATACGTGTGGAATTGTTTTCTCACTATAGCAAACTAATAAACAAACGTAATATGACATGTTTCGTGGACATGATAAGAGACAATATATGATAACTTTATCTATCTTATCACTTATCATGTGTTTGTTGCATCAATAGGATATGATAACTCTATCACGTGGCTTATCCTATCATTTCCTCTTAGTGTAATTATTATCCTAAGGGGGGAACTGGATTAGGGAGTGATAGGATATATACATTTTTTCCTCATTTGTCCTCTCTTTCCACTCCATCTCTCCACTCTCTCCACTCTCCCTCTCCACTTTCCCCATTATCCTCTCTCTCTTCACTCCCTCCATCTCATCTCTTTCATCTCTTTTTTCTCCCTCTATCCCTCTCTCTCTTTTCTATCTCTGTCCTCTCTCATGTTCCCCCACTATCCACTCCCTTTCTCCCCTCTCTTTCTCCTCTTTCTTCACTCCCCTCTCCCTCCCTCCCCTTTCTCCTATTCTTTCCCTTCACTTTATCTCTTCTCTCTCGACTCTCCCTCTTCCCTCTCTCATATCCTCTTTCTATGATAATTTTGATATTATTTTTAATAATTTTATTATTTTTTATTAAATTTAAATAATTTTTCATAAATAAATAATCTTTTATTCATGTATGCTTATTGAAAAGTCAAAAAATTAAATTTAATTTACTACAAAATTGAATTGAATTTTATAATAAGGGTAATTTTATCATATCAATATTTTTTATATCTCATCCTATCATCATTTGTCCATTTCAAACGTATAATAAGATAAAATAATGTTATCCGTCTTCTTATACTGGAGTGCATCAAACATAAAATAAATTTATAATTTTTTAAATTAGGTGAGTCAACCCACTTAACCCACCAACCCGCAATGGGTCGATCTGGGTTAGTATTTTTTCCAGCTCACCAGAAAAAAGTGAGTCAACCCGGCTCGGCTCACTTTTAGCCTAACCCGTGGTGCTCACTTTGACATCTTTAATAAGAGTTTATCATGCTCTTCTCATCTCATGTTTCTATCCAACTCGTCTATTTTATCGTTTCTTATGATATCATGTCCACCAAACCGCGATTAATACATTAATTGTATTAATGCAAATAACTTCCTGCCTATTTTTAAAAAGGACAATCCTACTTTCTCTAATTATTTTAAACAATAAATAAAAGGAAAAAATACTTGGTTGCTTTCCTAATTAATGATCTAAGTAACCAAGTGCCAACGGTATAGAAAATATTTAATACATTTTTTATTATAATAATTATTAGTATTGTAATGACTGATGAGTTAATATTATTAATATACAATTCTTAAATAAATAAGCATTTTTATCATATTAATCTATATGATTTTATCTATATTAATCTATATAAATCATTGAGCATGTAGATTAGTTGGTAAAGAGTTATTTTAACTTAATCAGTAATCTTAAAATTAAAAGTGAGTATGCAGCTGTATTAAATACTCGGAGACAAAATTTTGTCGACGATGTTGCACCAAAAAATATTAATCTATATAATAATTGCTTTTAAATCTTACATTATGACGTAATTCTTTTTTATTTTAACAATATACTGAATATAGCATTATTCATCAAGAACGTATTTATATAATATCAAGTCAACACTCAACTAATAAAATTAAATTGAGCCGATTTAAATGTTTTGACTTCAATTTTTGTCATAATCATCCATTAATAGGTTAGCCCTGCTACAAATTTATATTGAAAAACCAAAAGAGTGAAAGTTCACTGTAGACATTGACAGAAAATGACCCAGGATTAAAGCCGAGAATGTGGACAGCGAGGAACCAGCAAAGTGGTAGAACACTAATTAAGAAATTTATATATATAATAAGTTTTTATTAAAAATTATGATATTAATTATATTTATTATTTTGTAAAGTGTCCGGTTAATTAACGAGTATATTAGACTATTAGTTTATATATATAATAATTATATTAAAAATCATAATATTAATTATATTTATAATATTAATTGTACGGTCCAGTAAACACTTTTTAATTTTAGTTTATTGACAAGTGTCCTAAATACAATCATTAGTAATTTCCTTTAACAGAATATTACATGTAACATAAATGACATGTGATACGCTTCCGCACTATTTTGAGGACATTTTTACTAATGTCCTTTTATTTTATACTTCATTCTTACACATACTAAACAATGCGCGTTTATAAAACATCCTCACAAAAAACTTGATAGGGCGCACTCCACAATAAATATTTATTTATTTATTTATTTATTTATTTTTTGAAAAAATGGGTCTAACTGTCTAAGAAAACGCTTATAGGATGGGCCCTATTATTTATAAGGGTGGCGTAATTAACATAACATTCATCAGGGTAGGGGTGTATGTAATGTATATACGGAAACACCCTCAAATCTACGTGCTTATATCCATAAATTAGCATAATATTAATATATATTTTACTTCATAAGGAGGTGTTTTAAGCTCCAAAATTGTTGTTATACTTTTCAAATCACGCTTTTTGTTTTTTCCTCATTGACATATCACATATGTTCTCTAATTAGCCATTAGTTTGGCTATTCACAAATAATTTTCTTTCTATAAATTTGAGTCACTAAAAAGGAATAACAAAAGAGCGAAAACTTTTGAACGTTTTATTTTTTAAAACATTTCATTTAAATAAAAATTAAAATTAGTAGCTAAAATATTTTTTTAATATTTGGTAAAGTAATTTTTAGGCAATTACTAGTTAATTTTTTTTATAAGTTACACTCGAGGTAGTTCTTTTAAAAAGGATTGTTTTTGTCAATTATTAACTAAACTTTTTTATAATTTTATCCCCTGATAATATTTACTCACTATTATTTATCATTTTAATGATGTCCTTATATATTATTTTTATAAATTTTTAACTAATTTTATTATACATTTTAATAAAAAACAATTAACTTATTAGATTTCATCTAATTTTTAACTTTCAACTAGGTTTTTTATTAATTTTATCAAACACATGAAATGGTAGAGCCGGCAAAATGGGCTAGCCCGACCGGGCCGACCCGCAAAAATATAGGGCTCGGGCACCTATTTTAGAAACTCGAATGACTCCCGAGTTTTTTAGCCCAGCCCGATAAAACCCGCTACCCACAAAAACCCGCAAAAGGCTAGGTATCCCGCAAAAACCCACCAAAAAACCGGGCTACCTGCAAAAAACCCGTAAAAAAAAAGGGTTCGGACACCTATTTTAAAAACCCGAATAACTCCCAGGTTTTTTAACCCAGCCTGATAAAGTCCGCTACCCGCATTGAGATGGGCCGAACCGGACCAAGCCGGGTAGCCAAATTGACAGCTCTATGAAATGGTAATTCCCTTATATAGTTGTCCTCACATGCAAATTTATAAAATAGGGTAGTAAATGCTATAATAAATTATACACGGTTCTTCTCCCCACTTCCTCCCAATCTGTGACCCTCCCACCCACGTTGTGTGTCCATCAATTTATAATAATTTTCTTTAACTGTCTGCTTTTATTTTATAAATGTGTATCAGTCAAAATGAAAAATTGATGAAATATCTTTATATGGAAATACTTGACCTTTATTTATTAAATTGTTCTCGCTTGCAATTATGTAAATTTATTAATATAAATGTGTACGGCGCCATCTAATATGGACCATGATCGAGAAAGTAATTTAATGGTGAAGCAACTAATCTAGCTGATAGGTATACTATATATACAAAGACATGAGTTTAATAAATAAATAAATATATATATTATCACATTATTATTTAATAAATATAACATGTTAAATGTTATTAAATTTAATAAATAATATAATAAAATATATATCATTAAATGATAGTGTAATTTTTTTATATTGACGGTATAAAATTCTCATTAATCTATATATAAATGATAATTATTTATCAAAATTTTTTAATTGGTATTATTTTTCACATAAAATCCTTTTTCAACATTTTTCTCCCTTGGAATTCATTGATTAACAGAAACTACTATCAAACTACGTACGCATACATCGGGTATGTATTACAATTAAAGGTGCTGCAAATGGAAGTCATGCGCCTCTCATCCGTAAAACAATAATGCATCCATAATGATCTGCATCACATGTTGTAATTGTTAATTAGGGTTTAAATTCAAATTGAAAATAAAATTTCAACTTTGATTTATTATAGCAGTTAGATGTCACATGTTTGGTAGGGAAATGTGTTGATACCCAATCAAGTACAGATGTCGAGAGAGAGAAAAAAAAATTGAAAGAGAAGTGACAAATGTGATAAATAGTGTAATATAATATAAAAAAAAGATGATGAATGCAATATTAATGGATGATAAATTTGTTGATGTGTTTATGAAATACCACTCTATTTGATATACAACATTTCTAATGTATTTTGGTAAGTATTGAATGAGTTGTCTTCCTTCAACGGACATTTTGTTCTACATGCATTTAGATAATTAAAAACACTTCCATTGCATCTAAATTTATTTTGTCCACATGTTAACATGCATGCATTTATTACTTGACCATATTAATTTATTTATCCAAATTCAAGACATGTAAAACATTTGTCCGCTCAAAATTTATGAATACTCATATCTCATTTGATTTTCTCTCCCCAAATATTGGTGTATTATTAATTAAAGAAGGAAAAAGTTATTTACACATTCAAATTTTAGTGTAGGCAATACAGGAAAAAGAAAGATAAAAAGAAAAATGAAATGAAGAGGAAAAAAAATGAGAAATATGATAAGTGAAACGATGAAAAATAAAAAGATAAAAAGAAAAGGTGTGTGTAAATGAAAGTATAAATAAAAGTGTGGAAAAATCAAAGTTAATAAAAAGAATAGGTCATTAGAACTGCCATTTTTTACCAAACCGATCTGACCCATTTAATGTCGAACCAATGTTAAGTGGCCCTATATATTTAGTTATAATTGTGATGTCTTATATGTAATTAAATTCACTCAACAATTTAATCAATTTGATAATTGAAACCAATAGTAAGAGACGCATGTGATTATAAGTTCAAATCTTATTGCAGTCATTGCAAAAATAAATTGATAATTGAAAAGCAATGACTTTGACGTGATTAAATTTTATTTTTCCATGCATCATGGGTGAAAATACTGGTAAATGCACAAATAATAAATGGCCAAAAATATCCTTTTTACACATAATTTACATGTATATATGAGGTGAATAACATTTTTTTTGTCATGTTACATATAAAGGTTGTGAACATTTAAACTTCTAATTAGATGCATATAAGATGCTAATTTACTTTCATTAGTCTTTATGAAGGGATAAGTTAACAATCAACACCTATTTTCTTGAACAAACAAACTAATCTCTTTCTTTTAGAAAACAATTTAGAGTGAGGGGCATTTGTATAAAGTCATATGTGTTATTTTAGAAACTATTATGGATGAAGTGTTATCTAAGTTGTATTGAGAAGTAAATTTATGGATTATTGACCTTGAAAGTGATTAGTGGTAAGTTGGTATTCAAAATCCAATTCTGATCATGATTTCAAAGTGTCAAATAATACTTAATGTCCATTTGATTTATAATAGACAAAAGTAATGGTTGAAAATGAATTATACACTCACTACAATGCACATGTAATAAAATGATTTCAATTTAATTATTTAAAACCATTATTATATGGGTTGGTTGAGTGGAGCAAGACAAGGTGGTTGCAGGTTCGAACCCCCACTTATCCTCTTAGGGTGGGGTAAATGTAAATATCTCTGTAAGAGCTCTTTAAGCCCTGGAGCTTTCCCTGCATTGTACTGGGCCACCATTTAAAAAAAAAAATGATTATGTACTATAACACACCGTTATTAAAACCGGACCGGTCCGACCAGTCTGGTCAGGATATTGGATCGGATATGGTGTCAGGTCGGGTGTGATGTTATTGGGCCAATCATAAACTGGAGTGAACCGCGCTCACAAATCTGGGCCAACACGGGTTGACTGCTTGTCTGTCTGTTCCTTGTGAGAAAATGCAAAAGCGCATTGTTGAGTAGGGGTGGGAACAGGCCAGACCGCTCGTCAGGGGCCTACTACCCGGCCTACATCAGGCCCAGGCCAAGGCTTTTTCAAAAGCTTATATAGCAAAACAGGCTAGACTTCAGGCCATCAAAAATACCTTTTGAGCCTATCAGACCGGTCTATTTAACTAAATATAAATAAAATACTAATATTTTTTTATATTGCTATTATTATGTACCATAACACACCGTTATTAAAACTGGACCGGCCAGGATATTGGATCGATATGGTGTCAAACCGGGTGTGATGTCATTGGGCCAGTCATAAACTGGAGTGAACTGCGCTCACAAATCCAGGTCAACGCTGGTTGACTGCTTGTTTGTCTGCTCCTTGTGAGAAAATGCAAAAGCGCATTGCTGTAGGGATGGGAATAAGTCAGGCCGCTCGTCAGGGGTCTACTACCCGACCTACATCAGGCTCAGGCCAGGTCAGACCAATTTATTAAATAGATCAGACCAAAGCTTTTTCAAAAGCCTATATAGCAAAACAGGCTAGGCTTCAGGCCATCAAAAAACCCTTTTGAGCCTATCAGGCCGGTCTATTTAACTAAATATAAATAAAATACTAATATTTTTTATATTGCTATTATTATTATTATAAAGTTTTTTTATTAGTTTTCCTTATAATTATATACTTATTAGCTTGTATAAACATTTAAGTATGTTAAAAACTTGAGTCTATAAGTCTATTCATATATATATGCTTATGATATATTAAAGTACCTTATTATAAAACAGGCTTGTCAGGCTTTAAATAGGCCATATTCAGACCATAAAATAAAGTTTGTCAGACTTTAAATAAGTCAGATTCGGATCATAAAATAAAGCCTATGTCAGATAGGCAGACAAACTGCCGAGAGTCTGGCCTCTCATCCCTATTGAAGAGACTCGAACACGCAATCCTTCAATCATCCGCACGCACACCGACACCAAGCTGATGCTTCATTTGATTATAAATGCCATGATTTTGTATATAGTCATTTCAACATTCTTATCAATTGTACTTCCTCTCATTTAATTAATATTAGTTAACATAAATAGTTTTATGCTCTTTAATAAAATGTTTTAAAATTTTATATTATTTGATTATAAATACTAAATTTATAATATATTTAATTATTATTGATAAATCATAAATTAATGTTTTTATTATTTCAATTATTAAAAATAACTTTAAAAATATTTATTTATATTATTAATATTTAATCTTTTAATTTTTTTATAAATTTCAAGTATTTAATATAAAAATTACCAGTTTTTAATATATATCGGTTTAACAAGTGACTCATTAGTTCGACCAGTAACTCATTGACCCAATACCTTAACCGAGTCGATCACCGGTCCGATTTTTATAACATTACTATAACATCGTCTTTCCACACAAGCACTTAATTTACTAAATACTAAAACCATAAATACTTCTAATCATTGAACCACCATAAGTTTGTGATATATTAGCATAGTGACAAATTTTGGATGCATGAAATGAGAGCATTAAAAATGAAATGGATAAATTGTGAAAAATTAAAATAAAAATATTTTCTTGATTTCTTTTTATAAGGTATCTTGTAGAAATTTTGTCACTCCATTTTTATAAGTCACTTCACAATTTTAAGGAAGTATTTATTGGTTTTTTTTCTTCCTTGCTGCTATTAACTTTTATGTATCACTTGATAGTGAAATTAGTTAATATATTAAATAAGGATGAAATTAGAAATTAATTTTTTTAATTTTACTAAAATTAATTAATTTTTACCATTTTTATCATTTTATTATGTGATTCGGTCTGAAAAGAACGGTGAGAGTATAAATAGACGTGTTAAAATTCTAATACACACATGGGGAAGATAGGAAAAAAACGACGTGAAATGGGGTGAAATGTAAATATAATTGTGTGTGAAAAAATAAAGGAAAATCATTGTTCAACGACTATATTGCCACCACAAGTTTATATGGCCCTCAACTCAACACACGCGCGCGCACTCTCACTCCACGACTCCGCTATTATCTGCCATTGCTGCTGAATTGAACAATAGAACAATATCCATGGCTACAACAACTTCGTCCTTTGTGTTTCTGAGCTCACCGCCTCGTCATAGCGCAACATTATTCAGGTTTCGATATGGAATTGGAGGCCGCAGGGGTTGGAAACCCATCAAGGCTCAATCTGATGTCCGAAAGGAACATGTTGTCATCGTGGGTGCTGGAATCGCAGGCCTTGCAACTGCTCTGTCCCTTCACAGGTTGCATCTTCATATATAGCCATTAGCCATGCTACCTACCTACCACCTCTTTCTTAACATTATTTTATTTATCTATGAAATTAATGGTTGGTCAGGCTTGGTGTTCGGTCCCTGGTACTTGAGCAGGCTGAGTCACTTCGAACCGGTGGAACTTCACTCACCCTCTTCAAGAACGGGTGGAGAGTACTTGATGCAATTGGAGTAGCAAATGATCTCAGACCTCAATTCTTAGAAATCCAAGGGTAATTGATACATATATGCATCATTCTTTTCTTTCATTGCATCGCATCTATATCAGCTGAGCTTTAGCTGCTTCATAATATCAGCTGTACAGGATGGTGGTGAAGTCCGAAGATGGGAGGGAACTACGAGCCTTCAATTTCAAACAAGAGGATCAAAGGTATTGGTCTATCTATGGTGTGTGGTGTGGATATATAGGATTGTCTCATCTTGGATTTTATCATTATTGCTTTTGTCATCAAATTCAACATACATTAACTGTTCTTGTAATTAAGGCTATATATATATATATATAAGCTTTGTTGTGGAGGAATATTTATCAAATGCATAAGGGCTATTACCCTGCAGCCAAGAGGTGCGTGCAGTGGAGAGGAGAGTACTTTTGGAAACCTTGGCTGGTCAGCTTCCTCATGATACGATTCAATATTCTTCACGGCTAGCAAGGATTGAAGCAACTCCAAATGGGGATACTTTATTGGAACTTATGGATGGGTCCAAGCTGCTTGCAAAGGTCAGTCATTGTGATTTAACTATAGCTCAGGGAAAAACTGTATATAGCAGCTAGAATTAGCTAGTATGAACTATTATGGACATATGTTATGCTGAATATTTAGTTAATCAGATGATTGGCTATTCCTGAAGAGTGTTAACAAATGAATGAATTTCATGTCTAAATAGATTGTAATAGGGTGTGATGGGATTCGATCACCAATAGCTAAGTGGATGGGGTTTAATGAGCCCAAGTACGTTGGTCACTGTGCTTTCCGTGGACTTGCCTCTTATTCAGATGGACAGCCTTATGCACCAAGAGTGAATTACATCTATGGAAGAGGGTTGCGAGCTGGATATGTTCCTGTTTCTCCAACCAAAGTTTACTGGTTTATCTGCTTCAACAGTCCATCTCCAGGTTCTTAATAACATCTCCATACATACATTGGTTGAATTATTGAGTTTGAAGTTTTAGATTAAGTAATGTTGCATGGTATAATGTCATCGTCTATTTTTGTCTATGTTCTTATGAGAAGTACTTGAGTTTAATGGCAGGTCCAAAAATAACTGATTCATCTGTACTCAAGAAGCAAGCTAAGGAACTAGTCAGGAATTGGCCCTCAGAGCTATTAAACATAGTGGATGCTACGCCGGATGACACTGTCATTAGGACTCCATTGGTGGATCGGTGGCTTTGGCCAGCTATAAGTCCAGCTGCTTCTGCAGGTAGAGTTGTGCTGGTTGGAGATGCATGGCATCCAATGACTCCTAATCTTGGTCAAGGAGCTTGTTGTGCACTTGAGGATGCAGTGGTTCTTGCTAAAAAGCTTGCTGGAGCCATCAAGTCTGAAGACCCATCTGTAGAAGGAGCTTTCAGTTCATATGGCACTGAAAGATGGCCCCGTGTATTTCCACTAACCATACGTGCAAACCTTGTGGGTTCCATTTTGCAATGGGAAAACTCATTGGTATGTTCTGTTAGGAACAATATTGTCATACCTAAGCTAGTCAGGCTTGGACCATTGCTGGAGCATACAAATTTTAGTTGTGAGAGTCTATAAAGAAGAAAGGCATGGATGGCACAGTGAAAGAAGATGTTGTCAAGGGGATATGGAGTTTCATCTCTGCTCAAGCCACCTCCCTAGTCCCCACCCTATGTACATCTGAATATGTGTATACACTGCATTCAATCAATGTAAAGAGAAATGCTTATATTCATTATTGCAATTGAGTATGAACTTAGTATTGAAATAGATTCTCCATACTTATACAAGTACAGTCACTACTTCAATGCCAACCCCTCCCTTTTTCCGCCTAATGATTAGTGTGCCTTTGCCTGTCATTGGAGATGTAGTAGTTTTATCACCTAACTAAAGCCTAAAGATTTATGTTGTTTAAGCCCATCGATTTGTTGTAAGGATATTTCAGTTGCTATACAGCAGTTAAGATAGATGCATTAAGAGTTACAGATAATATGGGTTTCCTTCTGATATAGCATAAGCAATAAATAAATTTGTAACACAAATATATAATCAAAATTGAAGAGAGCTTCTGAGTTCTGAATCAAGAAACATAAGGGCAATCTATTAATATGCAATCTGATAAAATATCTATCCAGATTACAGCAGAGTACAATTTTCTTTCTTTGTTTGTTTACGATTAAAGAAAGCTATTTGTTACAATGAAAACAGAATCACAAATCGTTTTACAGCATGAGATAACACTTGAGTTGGTTTTGTCTTCTCCACTCTAAATCCCTGAGCTGAGACTCTTATGACGGTGACAAAAAGGTCAATAGATACATACATGTATGCTGAAATTGTTCATCCATCCATCCATCGGAATCTGTAATATGTGTAAAAATTAGATCGGTTACGAGCTTCGAACGGAGTCTAAAATTGGAAATAAGTGGTGGTATAGAGATTTTGAAAAAGGTGAGGTTGAAAAGAGAGAACCTTTGTGAAGCAAGTTACTTGTGAGGGGAAGAGAAGAACCAGAGGAGGATGGCGCAGAGAAGAACGAGAAGAGGGATGAGATGAACTGCTTTCTGTGCTGATCTGAGACGAGAGAGTTCCCTCTGAGCAACGTCGGAGAGGGGATTGTATGTGGGCAGGTCTTCGTCGGTCTCCATGTCGCCTCTCAACTTCCAAATGAGTCCAACTTTTAGTTCCTCACATTTTTTCACTCTACTTTTTCCAGGTGCCGGCATTATTAAGGCGACTAAGGTCCCAACAACTAAAAATAATAGAATGGGTACGAAATTTGATAAAATGTATACAGTTGATTTTATGTATAGTCTAAGAGCAATAATAAATGACTTAAAAAGACATAGTGATGTTATTAAATTATTTTTATTAATTTATTACACTTTTTCTCATTTTATCTAAGTACATTAACGTGTAGTGTGGTGTACTATTTTTTAAGCTTCATTTCCTATAAAAGTGAGAGAATAAAAATGGAAAACTAACATTAATATTCATATAGAAACTAGAGAATGACTCATATTATGAAAAAAAAAAATTTATTCTCCTAAAATGACTAACAAATTAAAATGGAGAGAGTATTTTTTCCCCAAGAGTGTATTATCTTTTCTAAAAAAAATCTTAGTAAATAAAATAATAAAATAACACATTATGTATCTTTAGATTAATTGTTCATAAAGGTAAAGAAAACATTTTACATTATAAATATAGTTAAATATATATACACTATCAATGTAAAGAAATTCTACACAGACATCCAATAATATGTGCTGCCACATTATTTATTAAATTTAATAACACATAATGTGTCACATTTATTAAATGATGTGGCGGCACACTATTGAATGTCTATATAAAACTTTTATATCAATTAAATCCTTATAAATAATTCAAAAGTCATGCAACAAAAGAGAAATATTAGTAACACATTTTTTTTAAAAGAATAAGACATCTTTTTAGAGATACTATTCAACAAGCTTTTGTTTTCGGTCGAATTCAACAAGCTTTATGTAATTGGCCTTATACCTACTTGTACCATGGATTGCTTATCAGCAAACTAGCAAACCCAAATCACCTCTCAACTTAGGGCTTAGAGGCTTTGCACCGTACTAGTATTGGGTTGACTGATTGCTAAACTTATAAGCCCAAATTTCTTTTTAACTTACAGCAAGTTGAGAGTCCATTTAGGCTTTTAACATTAAAAAAAAACATTATGTCTGCTCGACCGAAAAAAAAAACATTATATTTAGTTTAATATTGAAACAAAATAAATTCATATTTTTAATATTATAAATAATTATATCAAGAAATATAAATTTGAAATTTATCACTTTTTAACACCAAATTGAATTTACACTAAAACATTGGCTATAGGCCTATACCACTAGCTAAAGATTAGGTAGAGACCTTGTAATGCAGAATTACATGGATTATAGTTCCAATAGACAAAGGGCTATTAGCCTATGTCCCCGCAAAACAATAATGATTTGAAATTCTCTATGAATTGACTTGCTTTGGAACTGATAAGAGAAGAAGTGGTGTGTGTTTGATTTCCATCAAAATCACGTTTTAAATGTGGACACAGGCGTTAGTGATAGTAACTTCTGTCCGAATCAACGTTTTAAACGTGGATTCAGTATATATCAAACACACTACTAGGGTTATGGAGAAATACACCCCATTCTCTAGAGATAGACTTAGGTTCTATCCTTTAGAATTTGGATTTTTGTGGAAATTGTGTGAATACACCTATCTTTTAAAAAATGAACACATTTTATAAAAATTGATGAGAAGTTTTTGTTCTCACGTGTGAAAAGTACACATATTTGCAATTACAAATTTATTTTATATTTAAAAAACTTTTTATCGCTTATACTAAATATAAAGAACCTTTATTTTCAATTTTTTTCTCATAACATTTAAAATAAACACCACCCGAAAATTAATTTGACTGCAATTATTTTGATTAATTATTTATAATGTTTATCTACAAAAATGGTGATTTTGCAGTAGAAAGAGAAAATATTAGAAATGCGGATTCCAATTTTGTTGGGAAAAAAGAAAAATAAAATATCACGATTTTGTTTTTTTGACGGTTTCAAGATTTTTAATTTAAAAAATATGGAATCCAAATCAAAGAGAAAATTTTTTATTTTTTTTTATTCTGAAAATCAAAGAGAAATAAAGTCATTGCTTTTCACCTTTCCTTTTGGGTGCCTTATTTGAAGTCTATCGGGGCCTGTAAATCTTGGACGGCCCACTACTACTTTCTTAGCGTGTGGGAAGATCTTTATTATGAGATGAAGGACTTCGCTGGAGTTTCCTTTCTCCTAGGTGTATTTGTTTCTTAGCTGTTTAGTAAAAAAAAACGTTGAAAATTCATTTCAATTTTTACCAAGTTGTTTCTTAGTCGAGAAATATTCACATGTTCTTTTCAAAAATTTAAAATATTTCAATATATTGCAATGATATATTGTTTGAGTTAGATATAAAATACTATAAAGAAATAAGAGTGAGGCATGCATTTTTAAAATAACATTATTATTGAAAACTTTTTATTTATCTATGAGTAATCTTATCATAAACATAATATCCTGGATTTCTAATTAATTGTTTCAATGTTCAACCCGAGAATTATATGCAGGTGGGACAGATTCACAGGATGCTCTGATCTAATCTGAATAAAAAGATAAAAACTGAGAAGCCAAGCCACCAATTATGGATGTCAACATGAATCATTATACCACTCAGCCTTTCTTTTCACAATTATTTTAGGCCTCTCAACAGAGTACCATTCTTTTCACAATAAAGCAAAGCAACCAAGAAATGGACTTGAACCCGGGTCTTTCGGGTGAGAGCCGAATATCCTAACCAACTAGACTACAACGGAGATGAAATATTTTGTCATACTAATTTAACTCAACAATAAATTCACATCCACTTGAAACTTGAAAGTAATAACATCTTTGCTAATTGGCTTGAAGAAAAGTATTGAAAGATGCAGAGAGATTATTGTGATTTGTTAAAACCAAGAGAAAGTCGTTTTGAAGAATTTAATTAGTATTAGCCAACCTATTTGTAAAAGCTGTAAAGAAGAAAATGTTGTATATATAAAGGAAATGTTATATATATATATACACACACCAAGTGAGGATTAATTCTTACATAAGACTTGTGATAAAAGTCACTTTAATATTATCTTAATTTTTTATTAATTATATTTTTTTAGGAAATTAATTATATCTAATTGACACTATACTTATGAAATAATTTTTCCTAATCAAACTCGATCAAGTCATGGCTCATATTCAATAACATAATAACATCGCAGATAACTCCAAAAATAATTAATAATGGATGATAGTTGAAATAAAAAATCAATAATTCTCTTATTATATATATGGAAGTTGCTGATATATTCCCACCTTATTTGTAAAAGGAGTATATTTGCATACTACACATTTTCCTTTTAAAAAAAAAAAACCAAAACCTTTCCCTTTAAAAATAAGTAAATTATGGGTATTTTAATAATTTAAATTTTTACTTTTTTTAAATAAATTTTCAAATTTCTCCGTTCACGTTCTCTCTTTTTTCTTCCCTTCAATATACTATATATCAAAATGATTACGAGCTTCCACGTGTCATGCTCAGGAAAAAAAAATTCCCACCTAAAAATTTGGCCATTAAATCTCTTTTTCTTTTTGCTTTTTTTTAAAAACTTTTTCTTTTAGATTTTTTTAAAAAAAAAAGAAAATTCCACGTGTCATGCTTTGGAAAAAAAATTTCCCGCCTAAAAATTTGGCCATTAAATCTCTTTTTCTTTTTGCTTTTTCTTAAAACTTTTTCTTTTAGATTTTTTTTGAAAAAAAAAACTATTTTCTTTTTTTTCATAAAAAAATCTATCTCCATTAATTTAGCTTTTATTACCGTGTTTATTTTTATGAATAACAGGTATCCTCCACTAGAGGTTGTCTTAATCTTGTTGTTTTCTTTTTTCTTTTATTTTTTTATTTCACTTTTATTTTTTTATTATAAAATTAAAATATTTTTTCTCATTATTAGTTTTTATTTATATGTTTCATTATAAAAGAAATTTTTTAATGAACTGCGGGTATTTTCCGCGGGAGACAGTCATGTTCCTACAATTTAATTTTTTCTCACACATTTATTTTTTTATTATCCTTTTTACTTTCTTTTATTTTTTAATCAAAATTCTATCTTCATTCATTTAGCTTCCATTGTAGTGTTATTTTTATGAATAATGGGTATCCCCATAGGAGGCAATCTTAATCCTGTCGTTTTCTTTTCCTTTTATTTTTTATTTCACTTTCATTTTCTTTTTTTTATTATGATATTAAAATATTTTTTCTCATTATTCATTTTTGTTAATATGTTTCGTTATAAAGGAATTTTTTTTAAACTGCAGGTATTCTCCACGGGAGACAGTCCTGTTTCAACCATTTTATTTTTCTCACACATTAATTTTCTTTTTTTTATTATCCTTTTTATTTTTTTTTATTTTTTTTATCAAAATTCTATCTCCATTAATTTAGCATCCATTGTAGTATTTATTTTTATGAATAATTGGTATCTTCCACGGGAGGCAGTCTTAATCATGTCATTTTCATTTTTCTTTTATTTTTTATCCTACTTTCATTTTCTTTTTAATTATGATATTAAAGTATTTTCTCTCATTATTTGTTTTTATTAAAATGTTTCATTATAAAAGAAATTTTTTTGAACTGCGGGTATTCTCCATGGGAGACAGTCCTGTTCCTACCATTTTATTTTTTCTCACACATTAATTTTCTTTTTTATTATCCTTTTTACTTTCTTTTTATTTTTTTATCAAAATTATATCTCCATTAATTTAGCTTTCATTATAGTGTTTATTTATGAATAACGGGTATCCTCCACCAGAGCCAGTCTTAAGCCTGTCATTTTCTTTTTTCTTTTATTTTTTTCATCTCACTTTCATTTTTTATTATGAAATTAAAATATTTTCTCTCATTGTTCATTTTTATTTATATGTTTCATTATAAAAGAAATTATTTTATGAACTGCGGGTATTCTTCACGGGAGACAACCATGTTCCTACCATTTTATTTTTTCTCACACATTAATTTTCTTTTTTTATTATCCTTTTTACTTTTATTTTTATTTTTTAATCAAAATTTTATCTTCATTCATTTAGCTTCCATTGTCGTGTTTTTTTTACGAATAATGGATATCCTCCACGGGAGTCAGTCTTAATCTTGTCGTTTTCTTTTCCTTTTATTTTTTATCTCACTTTCATTTTCTTTTTTTTTATTATAATATTAAAATATTTTTTCTCATTATTCATTTTTATTAATATGTTTCGTTATAAAAGAATTTTTTTTAAACCGCGGGTATTCTCTACGGGAGACAGTCCTATTTCAACCATTTTATTTTTCTCACACATTAATTTTCTTTTTTTATTATCCTTTTTACTTTCTTTTTATTTTTTTATCAAAATTCTATCTCCATCAATTTAGCATCCATTGTAGTATTTATTTTTATGAATAATGGGTATCCTCCACGGGAGGCAGTCTTAATAATGTCATTTTCATTTTTCTTTTATTTTTTATCCTACTTTCATTTTCTTTTTTATTATGATATTAAAATATTTTCTCTCATTATTCGTTTTTATTAATATGTTTCATTATAAAAGATTTTTTTTAATTGCGGGTATTCTCCACGGGAGACAATCCTGTTCCTACCATTTTATTTTTTCTCACACATTAATTTTCTTTTTTATTATCCTTTTTACTTTATTTTTATTTTTTTATTAAAATTATATCTTCATTAATTTAGTTTCCATTGTAGTGTTTATTTTTACGAATAATGAATATCCTCCACCAGAGGCAGTCTTAATCCTGCCATATTTTTTTTACTTTTTTTTATCTCACTTTCATTTTTTTATTATGAAATTAAAATATTTTCTCTCATTATTCATTTTTATTTATATGTTTCATTATAAAAGAAATTTTGTTATGAACTGCGGCGGGTATTCTCCACTGGAGACAGTCCTGTTTCTACAATTTATTTTTTTTTTCACACATTAGTTTTCTTTTTTATTATCCTTTTTACTTTCTTCATATTTTTTATCCAAATTCTATCTCCATTAATTTAGCTTCCATTGTAGTGTTTATTTTTACGAATAATGGGTAATTGGGTATCCTCCATTAGAGGCAGTTTTAATCCTTTCGTTTTCTTTTTTTTATTATTATTTTATCTCACTTTCATTTTTTTATTATGATATTAAAATATTTTCTTTCATTATTCATTTTTATTAATATGTTTCATTATAAAAGACTTTTTTTTAAACTGTGAGTATTCTCCACGGGAGACAGTCATATTCCTACCATTTTATTTTATCTCACACATTAATTTTCTCTTTCTATTATCCTTTTTTACTTTTTTTTGTCAAAATTCTATCTCCATTAACTTAGCCTCCATTGTAGTGTGTTTTTTTATGAATAATTGGTATCCTCCACGGGATGCAGTCTTAATCCCGTCATTTTCTTTTTTTCTTTTATTTTTTATCTCATTTTCTTTTTCTTTTTTATTATGATATTAAAATATTTTCTCTCATTATTCGTTTTTATTAATATGTTTCTTTATAAAAGAAATTTTGTTGAACTGCTGGTATTCTCCACGGGAGACATGTTCCCACCATTTTATTTTTTTCACCCATTAATTTTCTTTTTTTATTATCCTTTTTACTTTTTTAATTTTTTTATTAAAATTTTTTCTCCATTTATTTAGCTTCTATTGTAGTTTTTTTTTATGTTCAATAACGAGTATCCTCCACGGAATGCAGTTTTAATCCTATTATTTTCTTTTTTCTTTTATTTTTGGCTTAATTGCACTTTTGGTCCTCCTATTATCATCAATTCGCGATTTTGGTCACCCTACTTTTTTTTTCGCGATTTTGGTCCCCCTATTATTCCAAGTTCGCGATTTAGTTCAAAATCTTGGTCCCCTATTTTCAAAATCTATGTGTTAGAGGGACCAAAATCGCGAAAAAAACAAGTAGAGGGACCAAAATCGCGGATTAATGATAATAGGGGGACCAAAAATACAATTAAGCCTATCTTTATAAAAGAAGATTTTTTATGAACTGTGGGTATTCTCCACAAGAGACAGACAGTCATGTTCCTTCCATTTTTTTCTAAGACATTATTATTATTATTATTATTATTATTATTATTATTATTACTACTACTACTATTATTACATTTAATGTACATCAACACATTTATTATATTTCCTAATGTGTGTTTTTATGTAATGAAAAATCAGAAATGGACGATGACAAAAAATGTATTATCTTTTTACCTTTTTTTTTTTGTTTTTTTAACAAAATCATATCTTCATTTATTTAGCTTCTATTGTAGCGTTTTTTTCTCCTTTTTGTTTGTTTTTAATTAATCATTCACTTATAATATCATTCTTCATTCTCACGTTAGTAAAGTTATTTTTTTATGAATAACAGGTATCATACACGAGGGCAGTCTTAATCCTGTCTTTTTCCTTTTTCTTTTATTTGTTATCACACTTTCAGTTTTTTTTATTATGATATTAAAATATTTTCTCTCATTATCTGTTTTTATTAATATGTTTCATCATGAAAAAATATTTTTATAAACTGCGGGTATTCTCCAAGGGAGACAGTCGGGTTCCTATTCTATTTAGTCTATATTAAAATTATTTTCACAGTGCATGTGTCATGTTTTCAAGCTTTCGTTTTTTATGCAATGAATAAAGGTATTCTTCACGGAAGAGTCTTGCTTTTTTCATTTTTTATTTCTATCATACTTTTTATTTTATTTTTTTTATTATATTAAAATATTTTCACTAATTATTTGTTTCTATAATTTATTTTATTATAAGATTAATTTTTTTTAATGCACCAACGCTTGCCCATTGCTTCTGCCTTTTAATATCCTTTCACGGTAATCTTAATAAAACCCCTACCAGTATATCATATATCATATCATATATCTCTACTATAAAATTCTTCCACTATGATGCAAAGTATCCAACTCTCATGCATTCTCTCTTTTTACAACATGAGCTTCTTTTATTTTTAAATCAAAAATTTAGTCTATCTGATATTATATTATATTAAAGGAAAACAAAACATCTACTTGTCACGTGTCACTTTCTCAAACAATTTATTTCTCTCTAAAAAATACCATATCATTCTTTTTATTTTCTTTTTATTTTTTTATCAAAATTATATCTCAATTTATTTAGCTTCTATTGTGGTGCTTTTTTTATGAATCACGGTTATCCTCCATGGGAGACAATGTTAATTCTGTCATTTTTTTTCTTTTATTTTTTTTATCACACTTTTATTTTTTTTATTATGATATTAAAATTTTTCTCTCATTATTCATTTTTATTAATATGTTTCATTATAAAAGAATTTTTTTATGAACTCCGGGTATTCTCCACGGGAAACAGTTATGTTCCTACCATTTTATTTTTTTCTCACACATTAATTTTCATTATTATTATTATTATTATTATTATTATTATTATTATTATTATATTACATTTAATGTACATCAACACATTTATTATATTTCCTAATGTGTATTTTTATGTAATAAAAATCAGAAATGGATGATGACAAAAATTGTATCATCATTTCACTTTATCTTCATTTTTTTTATCAAAATCATATCTTCATTTATTTAGCTTCTATGATAGTGTTTTTTCTCCTTTTTGTTTGTTTTTAATTAATCATTCACTTATAATATCATTTTTCTCCATTATCAAGTTAGTAAAATGATACTCCACAGAAGACCGTCTTAATCCTCTTAATCCTGTCATTTTCTTTCCCTCTAAAAAACATCACATAATTCTTTTTACTTTTTTTTTTATCAAAATTATATCGAGCTCCATTTATTTAGTTGTTATTGTAGTGTTTTTTTTATGAATCACGGGTATCCTCCATGGGAGGCAGTCTTAATCATGTCGTTTTCTTTTTTCTTTTATTTTTTTTATCTCACTTTCATTTTCTTTTTTATTATGATATTAAACAAATTTCTCTCATTATGAAAGAATTTTTTTAATGAACTGCGGGTATTCTCCACGGGAGATGGTCATGTTGTTCCTACCATTTTATTTATTTTCACACATTAATTTTATTATTATTATTATATTACATTTAATGTAGATCAACACATTTATTATATTTCCTAATGTGTGTTTTTATGTAATAAAAAATCAGAAATGGACGATAACAAAAACTGTATCATCCTTTTTACTTTCTTTTCATTTTTTAATCAAAATCATATATTCATTTATTTAGCTTCTATTGTAGTGTTTTTTTCTCCTTTTTGTTTGTTTTTAATTAATCATTCAATTATAATGTCATTCTTCTTCATTTTCATGTTAGTAAAGTGATCCTCCACGGGAGGCAGTCTTAATCCTGTCGTTTTCCCTTTTATTTTTTATCTCTATTTCATTTTCTTTTTTTATTATGATTGTAAAATATTTTCTCTCATTATTCATTTTTATTAATATGTTTCATTATAAAAAAAAATTTATGAACTGCGAGTATTCTCCACGGGAGACAGTTCTGTTCCTACCATTTTATTTTTTCTCACATATTAATTTATTATTATTATTATTATTATATTACATTTAATGTACATCAACAGATTTATTAGATTTTATAATGTGTATTTTTATGTAATAAAAAATAAAAAATGGACGATGACAAAACATTTTTTCTTCTTTTATTTTTTATCACACTTTCATTTTTTTAATTGTGATATTAAAATATTTTCTCTCATTATTTTTTTTTATTAATATGTTTCATTATGAAAGAATCTTTTTATGAACTAATGGTATTTTTCACGAGAGACAATCTCGTTCCTACCATTTTATCTATTCTTCTATTTACTCTACATTAAAATTGTTCCCATAATACATGTGTCGTGTTTTCAAACTTCTTTTTTTTTTCTTTTTTTTTTGGTTTTTTATTCTAATAATGATTTTTTATGCAATGAATAATATGTATCCTCCACGAGAGAGTCTTGCTTTTGTCGTTTTCTTTTATTTCTATCGTACTTTTGTTTTTTTTATTATATTAAATCATTTTCACTAATTATTCATTCCTATAATTTGTTTTATTATAAGAGTAATGTTTTTAATGAATCACGAGAGGCAGTCTTGCTCTTACTATTTTTTTTCTTTTTTCTCATAAATTAATTTTCTTTTTTATTATTATATTAAAACATATTCTCTTAATATATAAGTATTTTATGATAGTTAATATTTTATTTCGTGCGGAACACGGGTAATAAAAATCATACCATAAATTTACCCGTGCGAAGTCACGGGTCTCGGGTCACTTGCTAGTTTTATTATCAAAATGAAAAATAGCTTTCAGATTTGAACACAAGTTGAACGGGAGTAGTTTTTTAATTTTTATCATTTCCACTGTATGTTTTCTTACCTAGTGAAAATGGTTGTTCCTTTCATGCCCTCGTTAAAAGAAACGTAAAAAGTAAAATAGATGTATTCAAATTAAAAAAATGAATTAATGAAATCCATACTCCACATTTTCACTACCATAATATCACATGTTGATAATGAAGAAGACTCCGATGGTGGTGCAACAACGACCTTATTAGAGTACTGAAATACATATGGGTGTTGATATTAAAATGAATTTAGCGATCGACTTTTCGTGGAGCCACAGTTGCAATTGCAAATTGCTGGAAAAGGGAAGAAGTAAGAGAGAACGTGAACGGAGAAATTTGAAATTTATTTAAAAAAGAAAATTAAAATTGTAAATTACTAAAATACTCATAATTTATTTACTTTTTAAAGGGAATTGATTTGATTTTTTTGTCAAAAACAAAAGGTGTAGTATGCTAATATATTTTTTTTACAAATCAAGTAGAAGTATATTAACAACTCTCCATATATATTCATTCACCTATTCATGTTCTCTTGCAACAACTGCTTCTTCTTTATAATTTACATGGAATCACATAAATTAAAACAACACGTTATAAATAATTAATACATTGTTCTTTTAAAAAATTATTCTATAATATTTCAGATTTATTTTTATTTAAAATTAAATTTCAATTACATGATAATTATATCAATTCAAAATCTTTAATGATGATAAGTGTAAATATAAAAAAATAATATTAAATGTTTTTAAATTTATATGTTTTATATAATAAATAAAACTGACATTTTTTTTATCTAATAAATAGACCGGAATGAGTATAAAACATTGATTGATTCCTCTTTTATAAAATAATTCATGTCAGGAAAGTGAATATAACTTCAGTCTTTTACAAATTTTACAGAAGTTGGAATCTTTCCACTCAAGTTCAACCTCTAGAGAATCTCGTGCTAACAAACATATTTTCATTTTCGGTTAATATTTGCCATTTTATAATTTGTTTCATATATGTTCTTCTAGTTTTAGCTTGATAATTTGAGCAAAAGATACATAGACATGAGTAAAAGAAAAGTAGATAACACATGGAGTATATGTAATTCACATTTGAGTTTCATTAAGATGGACTGGGCAAACAAGTAGGCATAGACATGGATCCCTGTCTATTTAGATTCACAGTCAAGGCTTTTGCCTTGCTAGTATACAACTTCTTTACATTAGAGCTTTGATCTTGCATTAATCTAGCCAAGCTTCTCTTTGCATTTGCTCTGAACGGACAATTAGACGCCATGAACCCATCCACCAGGTGCAGGTAAGCCTCCAAATCATGACAACAGGCCATGTCAGCATCGGGCTTCAGGTAAGGCGACATCTTGGTGTGGACACGTAGCTCAGTTCCAACATGTGAGTATGCCAATGGGGTGTTCTCTTCCAGCATGTCCAAGACACCACCACCAACCTTGGAGTTCCTTATTTTTTCCTCAAGCTCCTCGCTCACAAATATGCCTGGGACCCTAGTAATCACATCTTGGGAGTTCACTATTCTAAGCACTTTCACGTTTTTTGCCGTGATGCGGTCCCCAAAGGCCTTGTTACCCACCCTAGGCCCACCAAAGGAAAAAACAGCCACTGGTGGTACATCGGGCCTGCATGTGCTTATCTCATCAGCCACCAACAACGCTAGTGTGGCACCAAGGCTGTGCCCTGTAACGGTTATGCTTAATTGTTCACCTTTGTAAGCATCTAAAAGACGCTTCACTTCTTCCACCACGGACTCAGCCAGGCTTGGCACGTGAGCCCCGCGGGTCTTGTACAAGCTCAAGAACCCGCACTCCGCTTTGGGCTTTCCTTGGGTTTGGGTTGCCGAATCATCATCGTCAATGTCGATCAATTGGGCCCTGAGATTCTCAGCCCACTCAAGACACGTGGAAGTTCCGCGGAGAGAGATTACGATGTCTCTCCGTCCCATCCTTGCGATCTCCCTCCTGTCCTCGCAAACGGCGACGTACCCGACCCAGCTGGAGCGCTGGGTCATCCATCCAAGATCCGGAGCCACGTCATCAACCCATTTAGGCAATCCGATTGATGACGTGGCATAGAGGCTCTTGGTCACTCTATAAGACCTGTCAGGCAACGCCACGTGGCGGGGCTGGGGTGGCTCATCCGTTGACATGGCAGGGTCGGAGTGAAAAGCTTGATACGCCGCTTGCACGAATTCGCCGTACCTTACGACCTCTCGCCGGAGATTCTCATCGAGGGGATCTAGCATCCCTTTCCAGTCGTTGCTGCCGTGATATTCCTTCCACCGGCTGCCGATGACGTTTCGCGGGGAATACTCTGCCGTTTTAGAGAGCAACCGCTGAAGGCGCTTCAGGTTGCGTGGGGAAATTTCGTCGGCGGCTTTAATCTCCGGCCATAGCCTTGCCAGATTAAGGCCTTCCAGAAAGTTTCTTCCTTTCTTCTCCTTTGGCTCGTTATTTTGGATGGGTTGTTGCTGGTGGTGGTGCTGGAGTTGGGTGGTGGTTAATACCGGGTTTTGGCTTTCGAGGAGCTTATCGAGGTTGGAGAGGTGCAAGCGAGTGGACTCGGAGATCAAGGGCTTCTGAGATTGAGACTGAAGGGAAGCAAAGGTTGAGGGTAATTTTGCGGAAGAGCTTAAGGGAGAAGCTCGGCATCGGAAGCTGGGGCATCTTATTGCTTGAAACTTGTGAAGGTTGTGAGCTGGTAAGGTGGAGCTGATTTGCATCATGGTGATTGATGAAGAAGAAGAAAATTGGATGGAGGTTGTTGAGATGGAGATGAGAGAATGATTCAGCAACTAGCAGGTGAAGAAGAGAGAAGATCCTGAAGAGTGGTTGAAGTTGGAAGCCAAGATGAGATTTAATTATGTCCTTGAATGGATCAAGTCATACAAGGGTGTATTTAAAGAGGTGGCCAGGTGGGTCTTCATTTGGTAGTTAGCTTATTGCCATCGCTTTTACTCATCACAATTAATTACTAATTAACTAATTGATTATTACGGGTAGCATAGCAATGTACGGCTTGGCTACCATTTTTTTATGAATCCGCCAAAATAATTCTAATATGACTTAATTGAGTAAAATATTTTATGTCTCTTTATTTATAACATGTTAAATAGGATTTTATTAACATATATTATATTTGAATTTAATAATTCTTCACTTGAAAATGTAAATAAATTTTATATAATATTCAATTATATATATTTTCTTATCTTACATTTTAAAATTATATTATGATAGGATTAGATGATGAAATATGATTGACTCTTTGTATAAAAATTATTTACGTACATGATTAATATATATGTTATTAAACTCCTTTATTTATAAAAAAGAAATAAAAAATTTTACACAATAAAATTATGTGAAAATTTAATATATAAGAAAATATTTTCTAAAATATCGTGGTCGTCATCGGAGGGGCAATTATTATTATTACTATTATTATTGAATTTTATCTGATAAATGCCTTAAGACTAGTTAAGGAATAAAAAAGTTTTATATTTAATATTTTTCATTCTTAATAAAAACTTTGAAAAAAAAATATCCAAAAAAAAAAACTTTTGGCAAAGTTTAAATATATAGACCGCGTCGCTGGGTTGAGTATGAGACCTACCTGCATTTAATTGTGATTATGTCAAGGGAAACTGGGAAGGAAGTCTCATTCCAGAAAAGTCTGCGGCCACATCGTAACGCTGCTACTCGCTTTTAGACTGAAATGACTCATTTGTCCCTGTGGAATTAGAATGTCGTAATGCCATGGACCAACCATTGCATTGGAATTATATATATTGTTTTTTTGGTGAAGAGAATTATATATTGTTTGACTATGAAAAACTCCATCCATGTAAAAAACTAGTACTGTTCTGAAATGTATAAGTGGTCAACTTAGCTATGTAATAACAATAAGGTTATATCGTATTCCTTTTCGTAAAATCGAATTAACAACAAATATTATATATTTCATAAGAGTATATAAAAATTTTATAATATTAAAAGTGAATTAAAAATTAATAAATGTAGTGGAAAAGTAACAATAATATTTTTTGGGTTGAGTTTATAATATAATCAGTTTTTACTTTTTATTGATTTGATTATATATGCAATAATGAATATATATTTGTAAAATATCGAAAAAAAAAATTGATATATGGTACTTTTCCAGACAAATGGGATAATCAGTAACGCGAGATGGTTTTTTTTTCCTCGAAGATGTTTTGAAGAGGGAACTTTGATATATCGCTTTGACGTATAACATGATTTCAAGAGCTGAAGCATGCAAACATATATGTTAGACATTTCAGATTAGGTCCAAAAGTTTGATCTTGTAATGAAGTAGAGTAAAAGTGTTTGAACATTGAACACACAATAAATAGAACAATTCAAGTCAAATATCTGCGCCAAATGCCAATTACAGAAAACAAAGAAAAACTCAGTAGTGTGTACATCTTTAGGTTTGTCTTAGCTATATGTTGGTGGCCTATATATATCTGTTTGTTCAATTCCATCAGACAGCGTAGTATTACAAAAACATTTTAATTTCATACTATCAATTATGTGTATTAATGCAAAGGTAGGAGTTTGGACCTCCTGGTCCTGGCTGAAAAAGCCGCCGGATGCGAAAATGATATCACACACATATATACTTAATTTAGTCTTTGTTTGGTTTATAAAGGCAAATGCAATCACATATTTTATTCGGACTCAAATATGAATAAAAAAATATTTATTTACAGTGGATTAAAATATAAATAAAATTTAATTAATTTCATCTTATTTAATGATATTATTTTAAATTACCCGTTTATTAATTCATATTTTATTTACAACCACTACATTTAATGAAATCATGTGCCAATATAATGAGAATATGTCCACTTGAAATAAATTTCAATAAAATTAAATGTTGGACAATTTAGGTAATGGAATTACATAGATAATATCAAAAGTGTTAAATGAGTTTATTAAAGTCCAAAATTAATAATTTTTTATTGGACAATTAATACATTATTTAATATTGTAAATACAATCGATGTCGTGATTTCCAATAAAAACCTATTATGTTAGTATATTATTCCTTGACCAATGCTAGGGGTGGAAACAGGCCAGGCCAGGCCAGGCTTTGGCAGGCCTGAGCCTGGCCTGACTCATAATTCTTAAGCCTGAGTCTGACCTGTTACCTGTTACAGGCCTTTTTGTAAGGTCTGGCCTGGACTGCGAAAAAACCTGGCCTGACCTGTAAGCCTGTTTAGAAGCCTATAAGCCTATGTAGGCCAGCAGGCATTTTAAGCAGACTTTTTTATATAATTAATTTAATATATTCTAATTTTTTACTATATTATAAATTTTTTAATTATATTTATAGTTATTTATATAATTAATTTAATATATTATATATTATTATATTAAACAAGCCGGTCTGTTAAGCCTAATAGGCTTTTTCATAGGCCTTAAGCCTAGCCTATTTAACTAAACAGGCCTTTTAAGAAACCTTAACCTAGCCTTTTTAATAAACGAGTCAGACCAGGTCAGGTCGCAGGCCCCTAACAGGTCAGCTGGCCTATTCCCACCCCTAACCAGTGCACTTAGGGTACTCGTTAGCAAGACTCTTAAATAAAGTAGTAGTACATAATTGTGCTACCCACGAGCATATTATCATTTTTTCTGTATTTACATTTTAATAAATTCTTTTTAGCATTTTATTAAGTTTTTTTTATCTTTAATCGAAAATTTTCCTCGCACATAATTATCAATTCAATCCTTTCGAATAACTTTTTACTAAGTTGTACATTGTAAATTTAATACTATACCTCTATTCTTATTTAACTATTTATTTTGACAAAAAAAAAATGTTCTTATTACTACATCCGTTCCATTTTATTTGACGTTTTAGTAATTTTTTCTGTCCCATTTTAATTTTCATTTTATAATATCAATACACTATTAAATGCTCTTTTCCAGTTTCACCCTTATTAATTAGTTAATGTGTTTCTTAAATAATGTGTTTTTAATAGGAGAGATAAGGGTTATAACAGGAAATTAGTTAAAAAAATTATAAAATTTAAAATATTAATGATGTTCCTTAATTTCTGCCCCGCAACCTTAAACATCAAATAAAATGGGACTGATTGAGGGAGTGTGTCCATTTTCAAACCCCATACAATAATAATTACATCTTTCTTCATTTAATCCTTATGTCAATAAATGACACACTATAGAAAATTAATGAAACCCAATATATAGTATTAAGAGAGATAAAAGATAAAATATATAGAAAGTTTAAAATTTAATTCTATAAAAACAAGAGTGGTAACTGCATTTATTAATATATAATTTTTTGTTTAAATGAACGGTTAAATAACAACCGATATAGTATTTTCTACCTGAACATCCACTTTAATTTACAACTAGTGTTTTACCCGTGCGTTGCACGGATATTATTATTCTAATAGATTATTAAATATGTATAAATAAAAATAATAATGATTCATTTTTTTTAATATTTAATTCTATATTTATTAGTATATAAAAAATATTAAAAAAATTTAAAATAAAAAATAGATTTGAAAAATCAAATAGAAAAGATTAATAATTAAAATGGAAACTATTATAAATTTTGTTTCATTTATATTTTTTGAAATGTCTCCTTGTACACTATTTTTTTGTCATATTACAACACTTAAAATTATTATCACATATAAGGATCATAAGTCCTTGTTGAGACTAAACCCTAGATACAACAGTATGTAATTGACCATGCAAGAAAACTGGTTTTGGTAAATACGCGCTAATATGTGATAATGTCTTACCTTCACTTTTATTAATCCGGTTCAATTGCAAAGTCTAGCAGATAAACCAAAATTGTTCATTAGCATGATAGACACTCCTATTTTTAACACTAACTTATGATAAGGAAGTGCAAAACACCCCAGCTTCAATACCAATCTCCTCATTTACCTTTCGGGACTCAAATACACTCTCTCTTCTCTAGTAAATAATATCATGACATATTCATTAATTGAATGAACAACATCTAATGTAAGAGCAATAATTGTTTTATCCTAAACAAAGGCAATGTTTCCAAAATTTGAAAGTAAGTTAGGGTATGCAAACAAAACTATATCTCCAAATGTATTACCTGTAGAATTCATCAGTAAATCCTTCGATATTTTAGTATTAGTCGCATCATCACCATCACCTAATGCAAGAATTCACTCAGGTATTATCTAGTATCTAACCCGTGCGATGCACGTGTATTAAGTTTAAAATACAATATCTAAGATCAATAATCTATAATATTTATCTCCTTTTAAGAAAAATAATTTATCATATGTTAATAGAAATAATTTAAGTATAATAACATCTGTATTTTTTTAAGACATGACTATGATGATTAAGTAAAGAGATAAGTGTTTTAATATAATATTAAAATAAGAAAATGAAAGTGTGATAAAAAATTAAAAAAAAATGGCAGGAGCAGGACTGCTCCCGTGGGGATACTCAAGTTATAAAGAATCACGAAGTGAGAATAAAAAACAAAAAAATGTAAGTAAGAAAACATGACACGTGTGTGTTTTTATATAATGAAACAGATAAACAGGAATGAATAATTAGAGATTTTATTTTAATATAATAATAAAAAAGAAAATTAAAGTGTGATAAAAAAAAAAGAAAACAATAGAACCAGAACTAATTCCTGTGGAGGATATACATTGTTCATTAAAAAAAACTATCACAACACTCAATGCATTGGTAATGTTAATGGTTGTAATTCTCAATAAAACATTTCCACTTTTGTTTTATTATCTTGTGCAATATTGCAAAGGTTAGAAAAACCGATATAATTATAAATTTAAATTATATTGATATTTGAGATCCCTGATCTTAGTCACTTAAAACATATATAAAGTGTATGGACAAACCGTTGTTGGAAGAGTTAACCCCATAATTACGTCGATGTTCACGGAAGGAACATGACTGCCTTCTGTGGAGAGTATTTGGGTTTATAAAAAATTTACTTTACTGAAGTGAGCATAAAAAAATCTAAAAAAATAAAAATAACAGAAGTGAGAGAAAATGTGACATGTGTTCCACGAGAACAATTTTAATATGGAGTATATAGAATAAATAGGAGAGATAATAAGTGAAAACATTAATGAATAAAATAGAGAGATAATTGTTTTAATATAATAATAATAAAAAAAGAAAGTGTGATAAAAAAATTAAAAAAACAACGGGAGCAGGATTGCCTTCCATGGAGGATACCTACCTGATTCATAAAAAAAATACTTTTTATGCGTAAGACATGTCACATGTGTGACAAAAAAAAAAATGAACTTGAGTGAACTAATTAAAAAAAACTATTCACGTGTGGCCAAAAAAATAACAACCCTGAGTAAACAGTACTTAAAAAACTGTTCGCGTGTAGTATTATAGATACTCCCGGCATCAACAATGAGCAGAAGAATACCTTCATTCGACCAAACACGTTTAAATAACAAATAATAAATATATATCCTCATTTAAAACTTTCATACACAATATTTATTTTGTATTACACTATTTTTTATGAAATCAAAATTAAAGTATTTGAGTTATGTTGGATTCATCAATCATCATGTTGTATTTTTACAATCTTTTCTTTAATTTTTTTAAACCTTTACGATGAGGGAATTTGTAAGAGTGTGTTTGATTGCAATAAGTAAATTTCTATCTTATTTAACTAACTTATAAACTTATATATTAGTTTAATTAACATAAAAGTGTTTAATAAACTTAAAATACATAAATTAACTTATTGTAAGAGTTTTCAACTTATAAGATACAAACTACTCAAACTAACTTATATGTGACCTATTTATTTCTCTTCCTTTTCCATTCTTCATATTTTAATACATTTTTTATTTATTTTTAATTTATTTAGTGTTTTTGGTAGAAATTCTTTCTTTTCTCTTCCCCGTCTTTGCTTTCTTCTCTTTTGGCCTCTCTTCACACTTTTTTTCTTACTTAAAAATTTAAAAATTATTTAAATTGATATTCTCTTATTACTATTTTAGATTTTTTATATTATACTATTTATTTTTATTATTTCACTATTTAGATTTTAAAAGAATATTTATCACTAAAAAATTAATACAAACTTTAAATTTATAAAAAAACCAAAATTAAAATTACCCAATAATATATTTTATCTAGAAAATAAAAATGAAATTTATATAATATAACTTATTTAATTATGTCATTTTATATCAGTTTATATTTACTAATTAATTTATCAGAACTGGTGAGAACCATTCGAGCTAGTCAAAAATCGGTGAAAACCGATTGAACTGGTCAGTTTCAAAATTTTTAATTTTTTTGTAATTTTTTATTTGATCTAAAATATTTTTGAGATAAATAAAAATATTTTTTAAGGATTACACATAAATATTTATTATTTAATCAATTATTATAAATATTTTATGATATAATACATATAATAAGGTCTTTTATATTAATTTATAATTTTATATATCTTGATTTCTTATGATTTTATCTTATTTATTATTTAAAAATATTATATCATATTAAAATATATATTTAATTATTACCGGTTTGACCACGGTTAAACCATTGAAACGTGAACCAGTACCTTCATCGGTTTAATTACTAGTCCGATTTTAAAAACATTGGTGTTAAATGAGTGTTTTTTGTAATCATTGTTGTTTGATAAAACCATAACTATACAAATATATATTATCAATGTGTTTGATCTTTTTTTTTGTGTTTAATCTGAACTTAAGTTGATTGCAAGTTAAATACACACCTTAGCTCGTTTATCCATTTTAAAATGTGAGTGGAGTGTAATTTATAGGTGCTATTGTTTTTTTCGACCCTTTCATAATTCGCAGCAAGAAAGGTGTTCACCACTAACCACGACACTCTGCGGTGCGGATTCAATTATACTACTAGAATATACCATTATCAATTGATAGTGCATCTACCCCAGTATAAGCCAATTAATTGTTAGGTTGGAATTAAATGATGAATCACAACTCTTATTTTCCCGTGTATAAGAAAAAGTAATGAAATTTGAGAATCTCATGTTAAACTATTTAAACTCCAATTACTAGATCGATTTTAGTGGGTTTATTGAATCACAACTCTAGTAGTAATTTCTTTTTGGTAGAGAGTAGTGATTAAGTGTATGTTTGTTTTAAATTTTAACGGGATAAAACCATGGTTTTGAAGAATTTATTTTAAATCACTTTCGTACTTCGTAAAATGTGCATTATTCATCTCAACAATTCATTTCTAGAATCAATTCTACTCAACTGTAAACCAAACGGACCCTAAGAAGTACTATATATTATTTTAAATATTTTATTATTTAAAAATAAATGCTGCTTATACATATTGTGTGATAGGTAATAATATAACTAGTTACATATTATATTTAATTTTTATTACTCTGAATGTTCTCTATCTTTTTTTTTTATCTGTTGTGTTATTAACTCGTGATTTAAAACATACATATTAAAATCAAATATTGTTAAAATGTGTCGTTGTAGTTTATGTTAAGATATTAAAATGATACTTATTAATCACTTTAATTTTTAATAAATATTTATATTTTTACTTAATAATTTATATCTTAAACAATACATACTTTAGAATTAGAAAAATACTTTTATGATAAATGTTTTATATTTCTTTTCTTCAAAACATACTTTTAACTTAAAAAATATTATTAGGAAGTAGTTTTTTTTCCTTTTCAATTATTTAATTAATTTCAAACTGTTGTATATCTTTTAAAAGATATTAAAAATAACCAGAAAATAAACTTTAAACCTATTCTAAAATGTGAGTATGTCTGACGATCATTTTACAAGTAAAGTATTATATATTCTCATATAATTTTTTATATATAATATGACAGCCTATCAATCATCTTAATTAGTTTAGAAAATAGTAAAATACACACATACGGAGTATAATAAAAATTATATTCCTAACAAGACTCTTAAAGTGAGCTTTAATAACGTAGCAAGTAGCAAGTAGCAACTTAGGCCAAGGAGTGCATTTTATCACCTTTTGTTACTAAACTAATTAAATATTAAACATTATATTCTTTTTAATACATGAAATTAATTTATTTTATTTTTCATTTTCCATGCACCTTATTATATATAAATATATTTAATTCCTCATTCTTGATAGTGATAATTTTTATATATGTATCCTCTTTCTCATGTACATGCTTTTTTTTTTGGTCAAAAAATAACATGCTTATAGAGTGGTATATTAATTAGTTTAACTTTTTTATTAGTAACGTGGTGGGTGATATGTCCTCCGCGGACAATGAAAATAATAACCCGCTTTCATATCATGCGCATGTGATTGCGACATGCTCCCCCGCGTTGTCATTTGTTAAAACTCACTTGATTGCTAAACACTAAACACAAAAACACCCTAAGTTGACTTTTGATTTCTTATTCTCCATCTTTTTCACATTCATCCTTACCGCAAAAATATCAAGTCTAGTATCATAAATAGAGGTACATTATTATTAATTAACGAGTGTTTGAAAGTGTTTATTTGAGTTTAATTATCTTATGATATAAATACTTTATATATATATATAGAGAGAGAGAGAGGTGTTTGGGTAAGCTTATGACATGTTCATAAGCTATTTTTAACTTATTGAAATAAGCTTCTCGGAATATAGTTTATGCAAAGTTTAAGTACACATGCATTATTCTCTTTTCAATTTTCATCTATATATTTTCTTAAGAGTTTATTTATTAAGTACTTATTAAATAAGAGTTTGGGTCAGTGTGGATGTATTTAATTATGTAGAATAATTTCTAGGTGGAAAAAATAGAATAATTCAAAGAGATCAAATGAATTTAACTTCTCCATAAGTTGAAATTAGTCTTTGTAATAATCCACCTTCTCCAAAAGCTCTCTCATTTAACTTTTCCACGAGTAACTAATTTCAACTTATGGAGAAATTAATTTCATTTGACCTCTTTTATTCATTTTATTTTTTTCTTCTACAAGTATATCCTAACTAGACCATTATATTATAAACTCTTGATTAAATTGTTTTTCCAAACAACACATGAGTGGTTAGTTACTTTACTCAAACCAAATTTTTTTTATTGGCACTAAATCGAACTTCAAAATATTAGTCCAACTATATGTTTTTTTACACTATTTTTTACACATTCCTTTCTAATTCATTTATTCTTTTTATTATTATTTTATTTTTTTATCACAATAACCATCACATTTTTTATCTTTTTATTCTCTTCTTTTCATCTCTTTCCTCTCCACTCCTCTCTCACAAATAGGATATGGAAATTTTACTACACATATTTGTCTTGGTTCAGGTAGGAAAAACTGATTTTTCTTAAATAAAATCTCTTAAATGTCATACATAAAAAAATAGACATAAAAAATAGATATTAAAAAATTTATTATTTGGAATGATTCCGTTCAGCTTAATTCAACTTACTCTGAATTTAATATATATTTTGAATATCAAGAATCTTAATTAAAATAAAAAACTTGGAAACACGGTGTTGACAATTGAACATAATATGAATATCCTCTTCCGCGGTAGATTATCAATATTTAATTTTATAATTTTTGTCCATGAGACCATGTGATATTAAAGTTTTAAGTATGATCACTTTTTTAATACTCAAGCAATATCACATCACATGCACACACAACTTGCGCGCGTAAGTTTATATCCACAAAAAAAAAAAAAATCTTTCGTAAGTTTATTAAAATATAATTATCGGTTTAATTCATAAACCTCTACTTATTTTCTTCGTTGACATGAGATGATGAGAGACCTTGCACCTTTTATTCCTAAAACCGGGAAAAAGGTACACTATTATCTATGTTTTAAAAGTTGAACGCTATTTGAGCGGGTGAATACGCTGGTTAATGGTTAATGGTTAATTGTAGTTTAATCGGTATAAATTAAATTTATATTTTTAATATTATAATATTTTAATTAAATAAATAACATAAGATTATAAGAAATTAATAGTATAGAGTTATAAATTAGTATAAATAAATTTATTATAAATTTTAATGTTAAATATATTTTTGGTCCCTGAAAATATAATGAAATTTGGTTTTGGTCATTTATTTATTTTTTCATTGGTTTTGGTCCTCCATTTTCTAAAATCACATGTTTTTAATCCTCCTCGTTAACTGTACTTTGTTAAGTCACTTTCACAGTTCCACTATGACTTTTTTCGGTTAAAAATTCACATAATTTATTTTATGATTTTTTCTCTAGAAAAATCATGTGTAGTAAATATCCAAAAAATTACAATTTTTTTACATAAAAATGCTCCTAGAAAACTCTTTTCTTCGTTGTAAAAAAATCTATAGTAAATTTCCTGCAAATTTTAGAATCGGAACAAACTTTCCATTAAATTTTGAAATCTGCAAGAAAATTCAAAGGAAAATCTAGAGAAAAATCTACAATAAATATTGTCACGTCATCACTTAGCGGAATATAACTACCGACGAGGACTAAAATAATGTGATTTTAAAAAATAGGAGGACCAAAACCAATAAAAAAATAAATGAGGGACCAAAACCAAATTCCACTATATTTTGAGGGACTAAAAAACATATATAACCCTAAGTTTCATAAGACATAAAAATTAATAATAATTGGCAAAATAATAAATATCTATGTATAATTCTTAAATATATGTTTTTATTTATCTTAAAAATAAATTTAAAAAAAATGAAATTTTTTAAAAAGGTCGATTCAATCGATTATGTAGCTAACACCGGTTTTTTTTTTCTTGATTTTCAATGATTTTTTATTGATTCTCACCAATTATAAAGAGTGCTGATTTTTTGGGTGGAAATAATGGACTGACTACTGGGCTGATTCTCAATCGAACTGGCTTGTCCGGTCCAATTTTGAAAACAATAATATTATCAATGAAGACACACTGTAGGCGAGTACCTACTTTTAAAATTTAAATAAATAAATAAATAAAACTTTCATAACTATTTTTAGATATGAGAGATTTAGGGAAAAAAGATAGAAAGTAAAAAAAGTAAAGGAAGAAAATAGTAAGAAATAAGAAATGTATGTAATGTAACCATAAATAGTGTGAAAAATTATCATACTCTTTTTAAAGTAAAAGGCCCTGAATAGCGTAACAATAATGATGCTTTTTACACTTGGATTTTTGGTTTGTGAAAAATATAGAGAGAGATAAAAGTTATATAAAATGTGAAAGTTATAAACTATTTATTAAAATAATTTCAAGAAAGATATAAAAGTAAACCATGTGAATTAAAATAATTTATTATTTATGATTGTTCTTTTGATTTTTTATGATGTGTCAAAATGATAAACATAAATAATTTTAATATTGACAATAAAAAAATATTTATTGGCTTAATTTGAGTAATAGAGTCTTGAGGAATAAAATTATAATAAAACATGAGATATATTTAATTAAAAAATCACACGCAACTTGTTTAAATTAGTAAATTATGAGAAATTTGTATATTAAGGAGTGGGGATTCAAATTTAATAAAAATATAATGGTTGCAAGTCAATTTAATAATATGAGAATAATTATCCTAACGACATTCTTATAAATTTATAATAAACTAATAACGTGTCCATATTAAGCTTGTGTTTGTTATGATACAAATGTTGAAGAGTGACGAGAGAGTTGAGAAAGAGAGAGATTGCCCATAAACTACTCAATCAATCTGATTTGGTATTGGAGAGAGCTGTTGGAGGAGAGAATAAAAATGTGTGGGTTCAGGGTTTTGTATCCAGCAGGTCGCAGGTTTGAATCCTATTCATTTCTTTGGGTGGGTTAAAATGTAAGTACCTCTATAAGTGCTCAAAGAGTCCGGAGGCTTTCCCTGCCTTAGACTGAGGCATCATCCCCTCACCCTAAATTTTTGTCACAAAAAATATGTGTGGGTTCCACACATATATATGGTAATACGGGCTATCCGAGTATGGGCAGTTGGTTTTTGCGGGTTGTTTATCACAACCCGATTATCACAACCCGACGAGCTCTATATGGATAGTGGGTTTGTGTGGGTCATCTCGATAAAAATTTATTTATTTAAAAATGCAGCTCATTAAAAGTTATAAATAATTACACTTCTATGAAACTAAAAAATGACAACATAACAATAAAAAAATCCAGAAAATGCTTCATATTCCCTAATAAAATACATTCAAATAATTTTGAGTAAAATAATAAATTCGTTCCTGACTTTTTTATGATCATGCAATTTAGTCCATGAGAAATAGAAAAATTCAATATAATCTACGACTTCTTATTTTGTCTGTCACTATAGTCCAATTGTGTGTTTAGGGTCAATACAGTGTCCATTGTGACATAAAATGACGTGATTTTGTCAAAATTATAGGTTGTAACACTTCAACTCCAACTCGTGTTCTTCTTTATTCTCTCATTTTCTCTTTTCTTCCCCTTCTTTCATTGGAATGTCTCAACCCCAGTAACGTTATTTTTGTGCCTCGATTCAAGTAGTGTGACACATTGTCACTAAACGTGACATATTATAAAAAAAATTAACGGGAAACACACAGTTGGATTATAGTGACAGAAAAAGTAATAAGTCATGGACTATATTGTTTATCTATTTCTTAGCGACTAAACTGTATGACCCTAAAAAAGTCAGGGACGAATTTACTGGTTTACTCAATAATTAAAAAACACATTTTATGTTCCCAACACATTCCAAAACATATTGAAACACAATATTCATCAATCAATCTCATTAAATTAAAACACATTTCATACATTCAAATAAATTTAAAACACATTCCTAAGTTCCCAACACATTCAAAAACACAATAAAATGCATTTATCAATCAACCCCATTAAACTAAAACACATTCAATTCAACTAAAATCAAAGCATAAATAGGTGTTATTAATGATATTTAAGAAGAACACAAAACAAATTGTGTGACATACAATTGTACAATTATAGATTCATAATTTTACTCATTAAATAAAGAAGTGAAAATAACAATTGATAGGTACATGACCATAACCATGCCCTCTCATTATTCCTCCTACCGGTTCTTTTTATAAGACACTTTTTATACGTTTTTGTGGTCTTTTTATAAGACACTTTACAGTTTCAAGATAACATTTATTATTATTTTTTTATTTACCTTTATTAACTTTAATGTTTTTACAATGGTAGTGAAATTAGTCAATGATATTAAACAAGGGTAAAATTAGAAAGTTAAACTATATTTTAAAACTCCAATAAAATTTTAATTAATTTTAACCATTTTTATTGATATGTATATGTAATTTGATTAAGTGTGTCTTATAAAAGGATCTGAATTGAGTATTATATGTACAATATTTGGGCAAGGCGGAAAGTACATAAATGAGGGAGTAAAAGTTGAGAAAACTAAGCGTGTGAGAGCTTCAACTTTTTTTTTGTTACAAAAAATTTAAGGTGAGGGGTGGTGCCCTAGTTCAAGGCAGGGAAAGCCTCCAAGCTCAAATAACACTTACAGAAATACTTACATTTAACTCACCCCAAGAAAATTATTGGGGATTATAACATATTCATTATACATCCCAAACAAATAGGTTAATATCTATTAAACAAATTTTATTTGTGCCATTTTGTTTTTTTTTTCAACTTTTGTGTTTTTTTCACTAGCAATTTAGCCACAAATTTCTTTCTTGTATGCTGCATCAAAAGCACATTTCACTTTTTCTTTCTATTCTGACGGGTAGCTCGAAGCCCGTTTGGGCTCTCTGACTCGAGCATGTTTTTTTGCGTGCTTGTTTTTTTTGGCTAAACAATTCAGAAAAAATTCAAACCTCAAATTTTAGTGGTAGAGCCCTAAAAAATTACGGGTTCGAGCATGTCGGCCTATTCGGACTAGGACATGTTGACGACACTACCACATTTCGGTTTTGGGGAGAAAATGAGTGGAGAGAGAATGAGTTTTATCATTTTACAATAATACCCTCATGAATAGACAAAATAATTGATTATAATGTAAGGACATTGTTGTCAATTTTAAAAAAAAAATGTCATTTTTTCTCATCTCACTTTTCACTCAACCAAATAAGAAGAGAAAAAACTATACTTATCTATCCCTCTTATCTCTCTCAAATCAAATAATTTATAAATCAACTATATTTTCTCACCATTTTCTCTCTTTTTTACCTGTCTTCTCTGTTGCTCTCTTTTGTATTTCTCCTTTTAAACTAAACAGGCCAAAGTGATTGAAGATAATCTTACGAAGACTTTTTATAAATTATTAGGAAAATTTTCTCCATTACTTTTTTTTAACATAAACTTCTCGATCACTCATTTGCTTTTCTGCACATATATATATATATATATATATATATATATATATATATATATATATATATATATATATAGTGGCTGAGTGGTTCCTCCACTTCCAAAAAGGAGATTTGATGTGGTGGGGCAATATAGTTTAGCACATAATATCAACACGTGAAATGGGTGATTCTTTTCCTCTAGTACTAGTTTTTTCACATTCATATCTCGTATACATTTTTTTCACTTTTTTTGGTTTTTATAATATTAATTATTTTTTCCTCTTTATTTCTTTTTTTTATATACTTCTCTCTTACACCAAACACCCACACATAAAAAAAAAAAAAAAACATCAAAGTTTTATTTCACTTTTCCAGTCCTCCCCATGCACACACCAAAATGAAAACATGAGAGTACTAGTGATCTGTTTACACGGGATCTAGATAGAAGCTACTATCTATAGTATTTACCCGAATCTACTTTAAAATGCGGTTTTAAAATAAACCAAACACACACTTTAACTAGTACTACCATGAATTGCATGTGTGACACCGATATTAACATCGAACTGTGAGAAAAATCTGCTGATGATCGGAGTGTGTTAATATGCACTTCAATCGGCTAGGAGAACAAATCTAGAAACACAAAGGAAGAAAGGAAAAAATAAGTTATTCAATAAATCAATTATCACATAAAAAATCATGTAATAAGCACTTAAGTGGTGAATAAAAATCGAAGAGGGGATATAATACTTAAATTTCACATATGTTATTATTATTTCAAGGAGTTTATTAAAATAAATTAAAATTAACTTATTAATAAATAATAATTTATTTTATACAATTTATTCAAACATTTACATAATTATTTATATCATAAAATAAAGTCAAATAAGTTTTTTCAGACCAACGGGGTTGGTTCAAGTGGTACATGCTCGATTCCCCTTAAGCAAGGTCTCGGATTCGAGTCTTGTGGAGGGAAAAAATCTCCGCTGGGAGAGTTAGTCACACCATGATGTGAATGTTCCCGGTTCGAACAAGGTTACCTCCAGTGGAGGATACATGTGGTCAAAAAAAAAAAAGTTCTTTCAGTTACCTTATAATTTTTCCTTTTAAGTGAAGAAAAAATATATCTCCATGAAGATGATTCACTATTTTAAATGTCATTCCTCTTTAATGTGGAGTTTGTTATATTTTCTCATTTTACTAATGACAAAAAATTGCATCAGTTTTTCATTTTTTTTTATTTTAGGTAAAATATATTTGTGGTCTCAGAAATATAGTTAGAATTTGGTTTTAGTCCCTATAATATAATTTGAAATCGGTGGCTTTAGTGCTTCAAAAATTAAAAATGCACCAATTTAGTCCTTATTGCATATTTTTGCTATGGATTAGCTATAACTTTTTATCAATAAGGACTAAATTGGTATATTTTCAATTTTTGAATGAACATAACCACTGGTTTTAAATTACAAGGACCAAACTAAGGGTATGAACAGGTCATGCCGCTCGTCAGGGGCCTACTACCCGACCTACATCAGGCCCAGGCCAGACCAATTTATTAAATAGAGCAGGCCAAGGCTTTTCAAAAGCATATATAGCAAAACAGGCCAGGCTTCAGGCCATTGAAAATTAAAGCCTTTTGAGCCTATCAGGCCGATCTATTTAACTAAATATAAATAAAATACTAATATTTTTTATATTGCTATTATTATTATTATAAATATTTTTTATTACTTTTCTTTATAATTATATACTTATTAGCTTGTATAAACATTCAAGTATGTTAAAAACTTAAGTTAAGTCTATTCATATATATGCTTATGATACATTCAAGTAAATTACTATAAAACATGCTTTTAAACAGACTTTCAGGTCATGTCAGACTTTAAATAGGTCAGACTCAAACCATAAAATAAAGCCTACGCTCTCAGGCCATGGATTTAAGGTGCAGGTCAGACTCAGGCCTATGAAAACCTAGCTCAGCTCGATCGGCCTATTCCCATCCCTAGACCAAACCCAAATGTCGACTATGCTTTATAGACTAAAATATATTTAACCCTTTATTTTTTTTTTCCAACTAAACAGATAAAGATAGCAAGATGGGCTATCGGACCTGGTATGAGTCAGGGCTATAATTGGTCGAGATTCAATTCGGATTTCCAAAATAATGTCTAATTTTTGTTTTGTGTGTGCTTTTTCCACGACTTGAATGGATTTTTTAGGATATATAAACCCCCACTTTATAAAATGTTCCTCACTCAAAATTTAAAATCCAAATCCTACATTTTATGAGTATACGAAGTGACCCATTTTTTCACATAAATAAGCATGAATTTGGCTGATCAGGAGTGTGGCATGTATTTTAGAGAATAGCTAGTATGATGTACCCACATGTCGCGTTATTTCATCCACGTTCTTAAATCTTTTATGATATACAATTGATTATTTACTTAAAATTGCATGTTAATTAAAGTATAGTGTAATGGATAATAAGTGAGAAAATGAAAAATATATAAAATAATTAAAACTGATTATTATTTAAAAGGATAAATTATTTTTAAAAAATGAAAAACCACATAAAAAATTGAAAAGTTTTCCTCAAACCAAGTAGCTGAAAATCTTCTACATATATCCAACCAGATTATTTGGTATAAAAATTGGGGTCATTGGAGGAGCAGGTGACCTATAAATATTGACAACAACCCCAATTATTACCCATGCAAGTGATCTGCACATTGAAGTGTTATAAGAAATTAAGAAATAAATGACTATGAAGAAGAAGAAAAACCTTAGACTTCCCCGCACAAGAAAAAGAATGGTTAAAATTTCAATAATATTCTCATACCATATCAACCTTCGAGGTCTTTCAAGAATATCCTCCACAATGATCACACTGAAAAAGAATATTGCTCAATGTCTCAATATGATATATTAATGTGAATATAAAAGGATTTAATTGATATACACTGTTAGGGTAAATAAGTTTTACACATAGATCCAATGGTGTGTCGTCACATCATTTAATGAATGTGACACCTGATGTATTATTAAATTCAATAAATGATGTGGCAACACATGTCTGTGTAAAATTTCTTTACACTGACCATGTATATATATTAAACTCATAACAAAAAGAAAGAAGTAGCATTTAAATTGTTAATATCAGTCTTCATCTAACCATTCCATTATGTTAAACTTATATCATAATCACTATATATTATTGCAAATGGAAATATGAAGCAAACCGAGTCTTGCATTAATAATTGGCCAGTATGCAAAGCAAATTATGACGGACTCTTTCTTTTTGTTGTCATTTGTAAATTATAACTATAGTTAACAAATATTAATAAAAGTAAGAGTTAAATATGTTTTTGGTCATTCAAAATATGATGAAATTTGGTTTTAGTCACTCATTTATTTTTTTATTATTTTTAGTCCTCTATTTTTTTAAAATCACATGTTTTTGTCCTTCCTTATTAAATGTAATCTGTTAATCACTTTCGCAGCTTTTCCCGAGTAAAAATTTATAAGAAATTTCTCGCTACTTTTTTTCTAGAAAATTTATGTTGTAGTAGCAAGTTAATTTCCAAAAAAAAATATAGATTTTTTAAATAAAAATGTTGCTATAAAATTTATTTGTTTTGTTGTAAAAAAATCTATAGTAAATTTTAGAAACTAAATAAAATTTTAACACAATTTTGAAATCTTTAGGAAACTTCGAAGGAAAATCAATAGAAAAATCTACAAGAAATATTACTACGTCATCACTTAGCAGAACATAACTAACGTCGATAATAACTAAAATCATGTGATTTTAAAAAGTGAATGACCAAAATCAATGAAAAAATAAATGAGGGACAAAAACTAAATTTCATTATATTTTGAGGGACTAAAAACATATTTAACCGTAAAAATAAATATGCCAAACTAATAGTTTGGAGAATCTTGAAGCAAGCGCACAACTTCTAACCATTGACTATTGCATAAATGGAGAAAGTTAAAAGCCTTTGGAAGGTATTACATATTGAGAAGGAAAAAAAAAACATAAAAAGGTTGGATTTTCTGTTGATAAATAAGTCAATAACTGAATTTTTGAAAATTTCAAAATAATTTTTAATATATGTGTGTATCAACTTTTGATTATAAATCAATGATTATTTGTACAATCTATCATTCAAAGTGCATCCCTACTACCTTAGAAGTCAAATTCAAATAAGTGGTATGAAAATTTTTCATTTTAACACATTTATTCGTATTTAAAATTTTAAATAATGCATTTTTCTAACTCGTGTCCATAGAATATTAAATTACATAAAACAGGTAAGTTTGTATTAGAAATTGATGAATACATATTTATCAATGCATATGTAAATTTTACAAATATACTAATTTTCGATGCAAACTTATCTTTGACAAGCTAATATGTGCTCATAGACACACGTCAAAAAAACCCTTAAATAATATGTAGAATTCCTCAATTCATATGTTCAACTCCTCTAAATTAAAGTTTGTATATTTTATATCATAAAGTGTAAATTATAATAATTGATTAAAAGCTATTGAGATTTTAACAATTTCATGATTTACTATAAATTTGTGTTTATTTTATCAGAATCTCAACCGTTATTTTTTAATCAATAATTACATTTGCAATTAATCCTTAAAATGTATATTCACACTTCAGAAAAACCAAAATTTTCTCTTCACTTCATTTTCTATCTGTTTTTTATTTGACTTTTAATTTGCATCTAAAAAAGCAGGACTTATAAAAAAATTATAAAGTGATTTATCTTGATATTAGTTAATAGTAATTTAGTCTAGATAAATAAAAGATAAATAATTTTTTATTTGTTTAATTTAAAAGCAAGCTCATTTTAAACGAGTGACATTGCTAACGCGGGCGTTCTCTTGTCTGATCATGTTTAGAAATCAGTGGACATGCTGTGATGCTGATGCAGAAGATGCGTTTTGTGGACTCTTGCTAGGGACCACTGGAAAATTATGATCCATCCAGTTAGAGTTCTCATACAAAAGCATGACCTTGTTTGTCGTTTTATATTAAAACTAGTACGTGACTCTTCACACAGGTAAATTGATGTTACGATTTATGTTGCTCGTGCTTCACACGAGATAAAATATTAGCTACCATAAATACTTATAAATTAAAGTAAATCTATAAAATCTTTATAGAATTCATTTCATGACTTCATGTAGCTAATATACAGATGCCAACACAATTAATCCTCAACAAAAGTCAATACCCTCTCTACGTTAGTGATGATGTTCATGTCCAGCCTTGTATTTCCCTCCAAGTTCACCCAATGCATGGGGTAAAGGACATTATATTTCTTAGTTCTAAACTTTTATAATTGTTCTTATTACGGTAATAATGAAGATTTATATGTGTGAACTATACAATTTTTTTATTCTTTTATGTAATGAAAAATCAGGAATGAATAATAAGAGAATCTATTTTAATATAATAATAATAATAATAAAAAAGAAAATTAATATAAGAGAAAAAAGAAAAAGAAAAAAATGATAGGAGGAAGACTTATATCTCCCATGATTCATGGAAAATTACTTTTATAATGAAACAAATTATTAGAAACGAAATAATTAGACATAAAGATTTAATATAATAATAAAAAAGAAAACAAAAATGTGTTAAAAAATAAAAGAAAATAACAAAAGCAAAATTGTCTCCCGTGGTGGATACTTGTGATTCATTACATAAAAACCACTTTACTAAGGTGAGAATAAAAAAACCAAAAAAGGAAATAAAACTGAAGTTTAAAAACACGACAGCTATACTGTCGTAACAATTTTAATATAGAGTAAATAGAATAAATAAATCGAATAGATAAGAGAGATAATATGTTAAAACATTAATGAATAAAGTAGAGAGATAAAAGATAAATTTAAAAAATCACATTAAATTTAATGTAAAACAACATATTTATTATATTTCTTAATGCCTGTTTTTATGTAATTAAAAATCGGAAATTTATGATGACAAAAAATATTTTGATGTAATAATAATAAAAAAATAAAAATTAGTGTGTGAGTAAAAAAACGGTAGGAGCAGGACTGCCTCCCGTGGAGGATACTCGCGGTTCATAAAAAAATCTTTTATAATTAAACATATTAATAGAAACGAATAATGAGAGAAAATATTCTAATATCAAATTAAAAGAAGAAAATGAAAAGTGTGATAAGAAAAAAAAATAGCAGGAGCAAGACAACATCCTATGGAGGATACCTATGATTCATTAAAAAAATCACTTTACTAAAGTGAAAATAAAGAAACTAAAAAAAATGGAAGTTTGAAAACACGACACATGTACAGTGGGCATTGTTTTAATATAAAGTAAATAGAATAAATAAATCAAATAAATAAGAGAGATAATAAGTTAAAACATTAATGGATAAAATAGAGAGATAAATAATATATATTTAAAAAATCACATTAAATTTAATGTAAATCAACACATTTTATTATAATGGCAGGAGTAAGATGTCTCCCATGGACCCAATTGGTTGTGCCAACAATGCAAGTATGCAGCTGAAGAGCCATTAAACTTCAAATGTGGGCACACTTCCGCTCTTCTGTTTTCCTTTTTTACTGTGCTAGGGTTTTTTTTTCTTACTATGCGACGATCTTCTTGCCAATATGTTCGAAAAGTTAGGGCTCCCCCTTAACAAAAGTTAATGCCCTCTCCGAGTTAGCAATGATGTTAGCTATGTCCAATCTCTTTTTTTTCCCCTCCAACTTCACACAATGTGTGAGGTAATGGAGATTGTACTACTTAGTTCTAAACTTTTATAATTGCCTTTAATTACTGTATGAAAAATGAAGAGTTAGGTGTGAGAAGTGAGAACGATTAACCGGTAAGCATAAAACCAAAAATCTAACTGGAATTTGAAGGACATTCATTAAGAAATTACAAATTTAAAAATATTTATTAAAATTATTATAAAAATTTATAAAAATATTTAATATTTTAAAATTCTTAATACCTTATGAAACTAATTGATAAATCGAGGATATTTTAGTGTTTATAGTCCATTAAAACTATATATTTTTTATAATTCAATCTAAATTTTTAGACTATATTAAACTGTTTAAAATTAAATGGATTGAATAATAAAAAGAAATAAAATAAAGTAAACTACCTTATAAAATTTGATACTACAAATATCAAATATTATATAATTATACTTTAACAATAAAGATACAACAAAAAAATATACCTGCTTAAAAAATTTATAACTTCAAATAATGGAATTAAATATATTAAGACCCCACAACTGTAACACTTTAAACCCTAAAAAATAAATATAATTTATTTGTGAAAATATGCAATATATTTTATTTATTTTTATTTGATAATTGATATGAATTTTTTTATGCAAAATAGAGATATCTAAAACTAAAGATGATAGATAAATAGTTATATTGTAAAAGTAAATATTAATGATATGTTGATTTTATATTATGCTGACATATATAATTTTATTTTTAAATTGAATTCATAACTATAAATTTCAAGGAAAGAAAAACCTTTTAACAATTGACATTAAAATAATAAGAAACAATAATAATTCTCATGTTTTACATGAGTTGCAAAATATTTGGAATATGTAAATTAAGTTTAATTAAGGAAAAATGCTTAGAGGAGTAGCTGAGTATAAAATAATCTCTATTAAGTTAAATTACTAATGCATGTAAAAGATTATTGGAGTTATTAATTTTTATTGTTCTTATTTTTCTTCACCTATACATAATTAAACCGTGGCAAAAAAAAAAAAAAACATAGAGTTTGCAATATAAAAATATCTAAAATTTGACTTAATTGTTGAACTTAGTGCTCGTTTGGTCTACAGTTGAATAAAATTAATTTTAGAAATTAATGGTTAAGATGAGTGATGCACATTTTACAGAACACATTGAACAAAAGTGATTTAAAATCAATTTCACAAAACCATGGTTATGCACCGTGCCACCGCTAATCTAAAATTACACTTAATCTTATAAATATATGAGCCAAATTAAAAAAAATTATTGAAGAAAGAAAATAACATAATTTCAAACATTATAGTGATAATTAAAAAATGTTAATAGTAATTTTTTAAGTTCATTTACAATTTAGTTAAATATATATATGAAATTTTTTATTTTAAATTTTGTTAATATGATTTTAATTTAAAACTTTGTTATAATATTACCGTTATGATTTTATTTAAACTTTTATTCCCGTGAATATAAAAATTAAAATACTTAAGATAAAATTGTCAACCAATTATAAATAGAACATATACAAATATTAGAAACTTATATATTTACGTTAATAATATTTTTAAGGGTTTAGAGTTTAGCAATTATTATATTTTAATAATATTTAATAATATAACAAAGAATGGTTGGTAATATATTATACCAATTTAAGCACCAAAAAAAAAAAAATACCAATTCTACACGTGTGACTAAACTTGCAATGTCTAAAGCTAGCTTTCAAAGCTTTACAACAAAAAATAATGAGGCCTAACTACGATGCCACATTGGCAGAATTTTCCAAAACTACTTTGTAATCTGTTTCAATGATTACATCTTCAAATGACATCTCTAAAGTAAATTGCATTGCTAAGCGCATTCCCAAAGCCTCTGCTAGGCTCGCATCTGTCAACGATTCTACTTGTTTAGTTGCAGCAGCTACCACAACTCCCTCATAATCTTGCACCACACAGAAGTAGGGCACAAAGGGTGACAACATGTATAAAATCTTCACATAGCTGGAACAGTTTAGTATGGACTAAACTTCACAAATAAATAGTATGAGGTCTTAAAGACAGTTGATAAAATGTTGCAGAGAACTAATCAAATTTTTAGAGCTTAACTTGTTGCTGATCCAATTTTTTAGAGCCAAGAACCTGTACCACCAAAGAAGTCAACAAATTGATTTATCTTAAAGCTCAATCATTGCTCAAGCAAGAATGCAGAACAAAGAAGTATAAATAGAATAACAGAATATATTCCCCCATTTATCAGAATCTAAAAATCAGCCAAGCAAGAATGCAGAGAGAGAAGTAACAAAGGCAAAGATAATGAAATCTCTCAGAAAAAAATTAGAACAGTTAAGTTTTTCAAACCAATCTCAGGGTGTAAATATAAGATATGTACATCTTTTTATAAAAATAAAATAATACTTATAATTCAAACATTGTTCACGTAAGATATCTTAGTCAGTTCCAAACGACACCAAAATGTATTACAGTCATATCTTTTTAAAATAAACTACATCAAAATTGACAGCCAACTACATATCATGTTGTCTTGCTGCACCATTTTCACCTTCCTTGCTCATTGTCTATCAATCAAAATGAGAGCACAATTTCAATTGAGTTAATATTATAACTATAACGATGAATATTGAACACTCTTTCCTCAAATACAAAGACCCATTGTGGCCATAAGCTACTTGCAGCCTATGCACTCCTTTATTGAAATAAGCACAACCCGCATGAACAAAGACAAACTGCAAACTGATTCTTCATAGGATCCTCAAGTATGAAAACACCACCTAGCTGATAAGCATGACCCTCACTTGTGCATAAATGTTCTACTTGACAAATAAAAAACTCTAAAATGAGAGGATGCATTTAGAGGACAAATCTAATATATGACCAAACAGTAAGAAAAAATTGTAGATATGCAAGCAAATTTGAAGACAAAGCTAACTAAAGAAAGACAAGCAATATTTTTAAATATTATCTAAGACAGACACGATTCTGCAGATATATTTTGCAGAAACTTTAAAAGATTAAGATAGCTGACATAGACAACTTCTTATTACATCCATAAATTATTTATTTCTTGTATCATTTTCGGTTATTTCTCTTTTGAAACCTCAATCTATGACAACTTTGGCTTACCTGGAAAATTTCTATTGCCTTTCTTCTAGTGACATCAAACTGAGGCCTAGCTAGCTTAAATGTGTCATCAATCCCAAACGATTATGCAAATAGACGTGAACAGTAGCTCAAAATCTAGTTTGCATTTTGAGGTTGGGTTGAATGGAATTATTCAGGGGATAAGAACATGTAACCGGGGGGATCTGTTAGCAGCTCAACTTGCTGAGTTTGATGACATGCAATGAAGGACTATCAAAGAGGAGAGGAAAATCACAAATATAAAGGCAAAGCACCCTGAAACAGGATTTCAACCTGAGCATTCACCCAAGGATGAAGTCTGCAATGCAATAGGTTTTCAACAATAAGTGCCTTGAATTGAAACAACGGTATTAGCTTATTCTATAGGAGGAAAAACACATTACTATATCCATGATCTAAAATACTTACCGAAGGGTGCTTTTCAGGACATAAAATAAATCTGGCAAGAATATAACTGATGCAACCACAATAGAAGGAAAGAACCTTATACAATCATAGTTTAATCTGCAAATATGGAGTCTGAAAGTAAAAAATGCAAACAATCATTTCCAGCACCAAAGTAATATTTTATATGAAAAAGAAATTATTTTCTTGCTTACCTCCTGTCCATTGCATGGATAATACATTTGTATCTAATAAAGCTTGGAAATTTTTACCAGCTGACCCCCTTTATGCATAATTAGGTGCTGGAAAGGGAACAAATCTAGCAGAAAACATGTTTCATGCAAGAGTTTGGGCTAAAAAAGGTTAAGTAATATGCAGAAATGATAGTGAAATTTAAACCACTAAACAAAGAGAGGTGTGATCATTGTTATTTTTTCTGACTTTTAGCTTCTAGATCAGATCACTTAAGAATCAACTGCAGCGACAAAAAAGGAAGCATAAGTTAATTGCAGAGTTAGTGCAGCAAAAGGTATCAACAACTCTTGCTGGAAAAATATGAAAATAGAGTAAAAAAACCAAGACCCACAGTCCCAAAACTCCATCAAAACATATAAATCTTACCTGTAAGATTGCTTTTGGAAAATGAAACTATTTTTAGAAACACACACTGCAAATCCACATTAAGTGCATTTGACCCCATTTTAGAAATCTCGTAGTCCTTCCTAACTAAAAACCAAAAAGGAACAAAGAGTAAAAATCAAACTTACACTACTTTATGTTCTACAACCACATGAACTCAATTCAAATCATGAATGTTAAGGCACTTTACATATTACAGACCACATCTATAAAACAAATTCTTCCATTTAAACATGACAGAAAATACTTGATTTACTTCAATATCTACATGTAGCAAACAATGCTTTAAATACAAAGAAAACAATGCTTTAAGAAGACCCAAACTAACTTTTACTATCTAGTGAACACTATACCCGACCTTAGAAAAATGTGAGCAATCTAAGCAGTGAGAAAAGCAAAACCAAGTATATTAAACTTTTTAATGTTCAACTTGAAACCATAACAAAGTTGTCAACACTATACTATACTAATGCTATAAATAACCTATCAAACTCAGAAAAATATTAGCAAAGTAGGCACTCACAAAATCCAGCTGAAACTAAGCAACTTAGAGTATCCTCAGGAAGTTGGCATACACTGATTCTTGTGTATTGGGGAAAAGAGATTTGTGGGGGAGAAGCCATTATCTCCATGTAACTGACTTGGATAGCAAAGTAAGGAAACCGTATAAAAAGGCGTGCATACAAAAGTTCCTATAATGTAATTGTAAGGAAACCGTATAAACTATAAAGAACCATGGATTAAAATTTTAACTCTTTCAGTTAACCATGACACCTGAATTTCCTTACAAAAGAAAACTAAATGCTCTTTAATTTAATCAACAACAATTAACTATTGAACTGAAGCTCAGATATTTGGTACATAAACAAAAGACACTTTGAATCAACACAATAGAACAAATATAGTGTACTAATGCATGTGAATCGTTCATAAAAAATCCTATAAGGACATTAAAAGGTAAGAAAACAAACAAAAGACAGGGTAAGGAATAACAGAATATATTCCCCCATTTATCACAATCTAAAAATGAGCCAAGCAAGAATGCAGAGATAGACCAAACAAAGGCATGAATAATGAAAAGGGCCACAAAAAAAAGTAAAAAAAAAAATGAGAACAGTTAAGTTTGTCAAACCAAAGCTCCCTTGCACCTTGCACCTCAATCCTCAGTAGATTCACGAAATGGAGAGCTCCCTATTTCCCAACATTTCTGCTATTAAAGCTAAAGCATGGTGTTTTTCAAACCAAATGAGAACATTAGCTTAGAAGCAAAGAGAAAATAAGAGTTTGATTACCTCCCAGTAGAAAGGAAGCTAGCGCAGCATAACTCTGCCTTCAACCGAGAAAGGGGAGTTCCATTGTTTTTTCTCTATGCAAGAGGGACAGGTTTCTTTCTTCGGTTCTAGAAGCTCTTCAACTCTTACTTCGGTATAATGATATGAGTATTACCCAATGGGATTGAAAAAAAAAAAGAAGAAAACGAAAACAAATGGGTATTGGTGCAGAGGGTTGGAGAAAAAAATTTCTGCCCAAATCGGTGGCCGAGACGAAATAAGACAGGGAAAAGAAAAATGAAGGTTTGAGAGAAGAAAAAAAATTTAAAAGGAAAAGAAGAAGTTTCAGAGAATGAGAAGATTGGGTGTTTAGAGGGAGAGAAGAAAACAATAAACAAAAAAGGTTAGCGGGATAGATTCTGCATCATCAGCAACATTTAAACTTTTCAAACACATTCAAATTTCAAACTGAGATTTAAATTTAGGGCAGCGCCTTCGGTGGGTTATCAAAATGATGTCTCACCGGTGGTGCAAAAGTTTTGGGCCGTTAGATTTCATTAAATGTGAGCGGACAGTCCAGATTGAAGACCGGTTACCTGTTGGGTTTTAAGTTGTCTAAGTTTATACAATTGCAATGTGGTCCTTCATTAAATTTAGGTGGGAAGTTGTGATATTTAAGTTTTAGTCCTTGAAACAAAAAGTATTGAAGTTTTCTCTCTCCTATCTCTTTCCTTTCTCTTCCCTCTCTCTCCTCTCTCTCTCCTCTCTCCCCACCATTCTCTCTCCTCCCTCTCTCCTATCTCTTTCCTCCATATCTCTTCTCTCTCTTTCCTCTCCCCCCTCTTTCTTTGTCCTCCCTCTCTTTCCTCTCTCTCTCGCCCTCTCTCTCCTCTCTTCTCTCTCTCCTCTCTCTCGCGTCCTCTCTCTCTTGCTCCCCTCTGTCTCCTCTCTCCCCCTCTTTCTCTCTCATCCCCCTCTCTCAGAAAATTCAAGAAAAAAGTGGTTGTGCCCCACCGAATACCCACGTGGTAATTTTTGATATTTTTTTATTTGTGTTTGTAATTACTGTGAATTGAATGGGTTTAAACAAGGTTAAATTAATTAAAAATAGTAAGTGATTTCCAAAAAAGGAGAAATTTGGTTTTTTACGGCTCCAACCCAATAGGAAGCAATGTGAGAGTTTTCGTTATAAAATTCAAAATTGGAATTTTGGCCCTTCTTAAGGGTCATGCCTACAAGTCAAGAACCCTGATACTATTACACACAATTTGGTCGAAGGACACATCCATGCAAACCTGTTGTTTGAATTTTTCAATGAAATTTTGCATGTAGTAAGGGTTACGTGAGAGGACCCACGTGGTAAATTTTGATGATTTTTTGATTTGTTTTATAATTACTGTGAATTAAATGGGTTTTAAACAAGGTTAAATAAATTAAAAATAGCAAATGATTTCCAAAAAAGGAGAAAATTTGGTTTTTGACGGCTCCAACCCAATAGAAAGCAATGGGAGAGTTTTCGTTGCAAAATTCAAAATTGGAATTTTGGCCCTTCTTAAGAGTCATGCCTACAAGTCAAGAACCCTAATACTATTACACACAATTTGGTCGGAGGACACATTCATGCAAACCTGTTGTTTGAATTTTTCAATGAAATTTTGCATGGAGTGAGGGTTACGTGAGAGGACCCACGTGGTAAATTTTGATGATTTTTTGATTTGTTTTGTAATTACTGTGAATTAAATGGGTTTAAACAAGGTTAAATTAATTAAAAATAGCAGATGATTTCCAAAAAAGGAGAAATTTGGTTTTTTGACGGCTCCAACCCAATAGGAAGCAATGGGAGAGTTTTCGTTGCAAAATTCAAAATTGGAATTTTGGCCCTTCTTAAGGGTCATGCCTACAAGTCAAGAACCCTAATACTATTACGCACAATTTGGTCGGAGGACACATCCATGCGAACCTGTTGTTTGAATTTTTCAATGAAATTTTGCATGCAGTAAGGGTTATGTGAGAGGACCCACATGGTAATTTTTGATGTTTTTTTATTTGTTTTGTAATTACTGTGAATTAAATGGGTTTAAACAAGGTTAAATTAATTAAAAATAGCAAATAATTTCCAAAAAAGGAGAAATTTGGTTTTTGACGGCTCCCACCCAATAGGAAGCCGATAACATAGTCTAATGGAGATCACACATAAGTTTGCATATATTGTCAAATGGTTTTTTTTTTAGTGAATTCGTTTTTAAACAAATGCGCATGCGTAGTTTTGAAGATAAAAATGCGCATGCGCACTTTGGAAAACAGAAATGCGCATGTGCAAAATACTAAATTTGTTATTTTTTCCTATAATTTAGTTGACTATTTAAAGATTTGAGAAAGCGTCTTTAAATTTATCATATTAATAAATCATTATTGTGATAAGTTTATAACTATTGTTTTTCGGAACCCAAAATTTTTCGGAACACCACCGAAACTCACCACCAACTTCCCTGCACCAAATGGGGCACAATCACTTTTTTCTTGAATTTTCTGAGCCTCTTTACTATTTCCCCCTTTTTTAAGGCCTTTTTTTCTATTTAATTCACCATAAATACATAATAATTCAAAAAATAACTGAAATTCACCGGTGGGCCCCCCCCATAAACCAGCCTTCATGCATGCAAAATTTCATGCCAAGATTCAAAGGTCAAGGTTGAGTGCTCTCTTGTGAATCTAAAGCTTGAACCTTAATCCTAAGTACCAAGTTTGGGGTGAGAGGAGATAGGGGAGAGAGAAACGGACGAGAGAGACATGAGAGATAAACAAAGAGAGAGAAGGGAGAAATAAAGGAGATAGGGGGGAGGGAGAAGGGGAGAGAGAAATAGAGGAGAGGAGAGAGAATGAGAGATGGAGGAGAGAAACAGAGGAGGGAGAGAGGATAGAGACAGGGGGAGAGAAACAAGGAGAGAGATAGGAGAGAAAAAAAAGAGAGGAGGGGAGAGAGAAACAAGGAGAGAAATAGAGGAGAGAGAAGGGAGCTGGGGGGGGGATGAGAGAAAAAGAGGAGAGAGGGGAGATGAGGGAGAGAGAGGAAGAGAGAAGGAGAGAGAGAAACAAGGAGAGATAGAGGAGAGGAGAGAAAGGAGAGAGAAAATGGAGAGAGCGATGGGAGATGAGGGAGAAGAGAAAGAGAGGAGGGGAGAGGGGAGGAGAGAAGCAGAGTAGAAAGGGGGGAGAGAAACAAGGAGAGAGAAATAAGGAGGGAAATAGAGGAGAGAGGGGAGACGGGGGGAGAGAGAAGCAGGGGAGAGAGATGAGAGATGAGGGAGAGAGAAACAGAGAGAGAGAGAGAGAGGAGATAGAGAAATAAAGAGAGACGAGAGAAGAGAAACAAGGAGAGATAGAGAAATAAATAGAGGAGAGAGAAAGGAGAAACGAGGGGGAGAGAGAGAAACATGGGAGAGAGAGGATAGAGAAACATGGAGTGATAAGATAGAGAAAGGAGAGAGAGAGAGAAACGTAGGAGAGAGAGAGGGGATAGATAGAGAGAGGATAGAGATGGGGAGATGGGGAGGGAGAAACAAATGGGAGAGGGGAAGAGAGGGGAGAGAGAGAAATAGAGGAGGGAGAGGATAGAGAAAGGAGATAGTGAGAGAAACATAGGAGAGAGACAGAGGAGAGAAATAGAGAGAGGGGAGGGAGAGGGAGAGAGAGAGAAACAAAGGAGAGAAATGGATGAGAGAGGGAGGGAAGATGGAGAGAAACAGAGGAGATGGAGGGGTGGAAGAGAGAAGAGAGAATTTTAATAAATGAAAAATATAAAGAAGGAAATTTTTACAAATAGAAAAAGAAAGGGAAAATGTCTTCAGGACAACCTAGCAAATTATAAAACTTATTTTTTATTCATTTCCATTTATTTTTAAATAATTAACCGGTCATTTACCCTCTATAACAGGTAAAAAGTTGTGCACCACCGGTGGTGCACAACTTTTATAACCCACCGTAGCATTCACCTTAAATTTAGATGAAGAGAAGAGAAAAGATTATAGGAAAACACAAAATGAGGGAAGACAAAACAAATGAAAGCCTAAGCGGGAAAATTTTAAACCAGAAAGTGACACGTGGCGAGGATGTAAACAGGATTTATAGTAGTAAATTGATTGATTGATATATATAAATATTAACAACAATTTGTCATATTAAAAAAATAAAATAAAAATCAACGGGTTGGTTTAAGTGGTATATGTTTGTTTTCTCTTGGGTATCGGGTTCGAGTCTTGTGTAGGATAAAAAATCTCCATAATGTGGATATTCCTTCCTCGAACATGATACAAGTGGTTAAACCAAAAAATATTGAAAAAAATAAAGGTAGTAATTATTTTGCAATTTTTTTTATTTGTTTCAAGGGATTATTAAAACGATTATTTTAAAAATACTATTCAAGAAATATGAAACATGCATATTTATTTAAAAAATGAATATTAAGTGATATTTTTTTTTAACAAAAATGAATTATAAATAATATAATAGTACTCTAACTCATTACAAAAAGTAACATTAATTAAATCATAAAATCACATAACAAAACAAAAAAATAAGAACCATTGAGGTGTCCACCACATCATAGAAGACAAATTATATACCACACCTACCAAAATAATTGTGCATACATTAATTGACAAAAAAGTCTCCCTAGGTTAGATGATACACCCTCTAGACTCGAATATAAGCAATAAAAATTCTATATATGGTAGTCCAAAATATAATCAAAACTCAACTGCTTTAACTCATTTATTTAAATTTAGATTTTATTTTCCAATGACCTATTTAATGAGCCATGTAATAAGAACATTTCCATTTGGAACAAGTTTCAATAAAATTGAAGCGTTCCATGAGGGGCAATTTAGAGAATACAGTACAATCTATTTTTAGATGACATTAAGGAAATTAAACAAGGTTAATTAGCATTCTTAATTAGTGTGAATCAGTTATTAATTATTATTATTATGATTATTATTATTTAGATACACTTTATTAATTTCGTTTATAGTTATTATCTTCATTTCTAAATATTATTTGATGTGTTTATTGGGTTAAGTTGATCTAATAAATAAATATTTAGTCTAAAACAATTCAACTATCATCCAATCAAATCTCGAATCTACATTTTTAACTTGAGGCCTAAATGTAGTTATGCTTTCTATTTTAAATCGGGTATCACTAAAATTATTACATTATATATTTTAGTAATTCATTTTTCCTTTACTTTTGTGTATATTGATTTGTTTCCACATTTCTACCAAATTCTTTTTTTTTTTTTTTTATAATTGTTAGGTCAAAAGGCCCAAAAAAAAATTACTTAACTATTGGGATCTTCAGATAGAAGAGCTTTACAGACACATGAACCAAATGTCTTTTATTATGTTTATTATTATCTCTAATTCTATTTATAAAACTCATTGAATCCAACTAAACATATAAAAAATATATATTTTAATATATTAATTTTTAAAAGACCCTAGAGTTAAAATTAATTTCACATAATTGATTATGAATATTACCAACTGAAAACTAAACAGATCCAAAATTATGACCTCTAACTCATCATCATCGTGTTTAGAGAAGCTGGAAACCTACTCTACTTTTATTTTATTTTATCAATTTATATACATATTTTTAAATAAATTATATATCAAATATATTATAGTTTAAATAATATATAAATCAGACATTGAGAACATAAAAAATAAATTTAAGCATTAAATCATACTTTTGATAAAAATATTTATTATTAAAATTACTAAATTTAATTTAATAGTACTTATTTGATATTTATAAAATATACTCCAGGAGAAAATTCAAATAAAAGTTATCAAATATTCTCATAATAGTAAAATAAATAAATAAAAGAGTTAAATATGTTTTTAATCCCTGAAATATAATTAGGGTTTGGTTTTAGTCCCTATAATTTAAAATCGGTGGTTTTGGTCATTCAAAAATTAAAAATACACAAGTTTAATCTTTATTGCACATTTTAGCTACATATTTTGATATGGATTTGCTATGAATTTTTATCAATAAGAATGATAAAATGATATTTTTACCTTCCAAGGGACTAAATCCATCAGTTTTAAATCATAGAGATTAAAATTAAATCTTGAAAATATTTCATGAATAAAAACATATTTAACCCATAAATAATATGATTTACCTTATAATTTGTTTTTTCGGTCAAATATAATTTGTTGTTTGGGCTCAATTGCTTAGGAAAAGAGTCACAGGGATAGTTGGGCTTTGAATTTGGATGGCCTATCGTTGAGAACAAGCCTAGGCCTAATCACACCTTCTGTGCTGGACTGGGTTGACGGTGCTACTAGGCCCCTCCCTTCTTCTCCGCCAGATCTCTTTATCGTCAACGACGACGACGAAGGGCTCCTCGGCGTTCTGTTTCCTCCTCTCTGTTTCGTAAGCCTCCCCCCCTCTCTATTCATTACCTTTTTTTCTTCTCCGCGTTCAACATTTAGCTGCAATAACCTCTGCGATTAGCGTTTCTGTGTCGTTTTGTTTGACCTAAACGTTTGAGCTAGTAACCGTGCCTGTGTGAATCAGTGTGCGCATAAGATTGATCTCGTGTTTTGCAGGTTGAAATTTGTTAAAGGCAAACAACATGTGCCGGCAAAATTCTCCGGTACATCATTCCGGCGAAGAAGAAATTGTTGCTGACGAGAGCCTTTTGATTTATTGCAAGCCTGTTGAACTCTACAATATTCTCTACCGCCGTGCTCTTCATAATGTAATATAGCATGCATTTTTTTTTTGCTGTATTGATTTTGTGCCGTGTTGTGACTTTTCAAATCTCAAACTTACTCTCCTATCCCTATTATTTCTAAATTAGGCAGAATGTTGCAGTTAATGCGTGTGTTTTTTCCTTTTGTTTTTCAATTATGGTGAGCTGAGCTTGCTCTGAGTCGAATTGAATGCCAAAATGAGATATGGTTGACTGATTTTTCTGAGAGTTAAATAAATGGAGTGGTCTTATATTTTTGTTGGATGTTGTATGCATATCTCTTCCACATTTTTTAAAGTTGCTCTTAATCTTTCTGTAGATGCCAATTTTTTTTTCCAGAACAATATCCATCGCTTGATTCTACTTAGAATTCATTTCTTTTGCAGCCTACTTTTCTTAGGAGATGTTTGCGCTATAAAATAAGAGCAAGGCGCAAGAGGAGGTAAATATTCCTCCTAACCCAACCACTACATATACATATCATTTCATCAAATTTTTTGTTTCATCATCCATTTGCTAAACTACGCTTCTCTTTATACTATTTCTAAGCTGCTAATGTGTTGACTCATTGTAATTTTTAATAGTTGTGCTGCTGGACATTAATTACTTGTGGATGAATACACTGTAACACACTCTGTCTTATTTTTTAGGTAAAAGGAAAATTCAATGAGAAAAAAAATAAATTTAATTTGTGGGGATCAGGAGTCCTCCCATAAGAGAAACAAAAGCAACAAAGGGAAATAAGTATTAAATACTTTGTCAGTTCAATAGAACAACTAGACCCTTTGCATATCAAATAAAATTCACCATTTTTGGATATCTGTTTTATGCAATATACATTGCTTCCTTAAGGAGCCATAAAGCATATGCATCACTGAAGAAATATGTCAGAATTAGGTAAAGGAGAAAGCAGTAAAATATTTGGTTATTTTGCTATGATTTTCTATATGAACTAACTATTCAGGCATAAGATATTAACATTCATGGTAAAAATAAAAGAATAATATAGTCAATTTACAAAACCCTAAGCTGCCTGCTGCATATTGTCTCTAGTCTCAAAGGTTGACACCTATAATTTTTTAATCATAGTTATCAACCATGGATAGTGGTGCATAGGCAGCATAGCAGTTGACCCCAAAAACACCATAGTGGTACAATGCATGGTGAGAACATAGACTGATGAGAATAAGAGAACACATACATAATTTATATATAATTATACTAAATACATATAAATGCTCAAAAATTTAAAAAATTGCTAAAACGTCTTGACATATTTATAATCAACAATGAAAATTCATAGGTCTTAAACAATCATACAATTAAATAGTAACAAAGGATGCCATGACTGACCAAAGAGATAGTGAAAAAAGGAGTGAATGAGTTTGGGTCTTTGGGAGATAGATGACCAAAAAAATAACTCAGACTCAGACTAGAGAAACATTGAACAGAGAACATAGACTGATGAGAACAAGAGAAAACAGAAAAGAAAAACTGAGAGACAAAAACGGAGAAAACAAATTAATAGAAAACAGAGATTGATGAGAATAAGAGAACAATTAGAACAAGATTACAAGAGAAAACTGGGAAAAAAAACTGAGAATGAGAACATGAGAGAAGTAAACATAGCTGCTGAATGGATTGCCAGAGAGTCACTAGAGGGTCGCACATTGGTTGCCGGAGGGTTGCATAGGGTTTGCGCGATAGTTGCAAGGTAAGAGAGGAGAGAAGTGAGGCGCGATGGTTCTGAACTTTGAAAGTTTTTTTTTTTCTTTTAATTGTTGAAATGGATTAATCTTGTATTCATATGAAAGTTGTTTTTTTTTAATGAGCTAACAGTAAGCAAACTTCAAAAGAAGAAGGATAAAATATGAGAAAGGCACATGCTGTGTTGTTCATTGTTTCTGGTGGGCGGATTGATTCTTAGTTTTAGCAATTTGCACTTGTGTCTTTTGCAAAAGTTACATTCAACAGCTGGTATGTCTTGCAAGTTTGCCTGAATAACAATTATTGTAAATCATGCTTCATCTTTCTGTTTGTGATTGGTTGTATTCTTTTTTTGCTTTGTTGGGTGACAAATGTTTAGTTGCTTTCTGTTTTATAGTCTGCGAGCAGGAATTGTGATTTTCAACTATAGGGACTGTTACAACATGCTTCGAAAAACTGAAGGTACATCGTATTACCAATAACTAGGTTCAACATTGCATCTTACCACTGCCTTCCTATAATAAGTACATTTTATGAAGAGCAATCAAACTAGTTGTCAACACTTCATCATTTTTTTTAATTCACCAATTCCAACAACCTTCCAGATGCTTATGCTTATAGCTTTTAAGTGCAGAGTTAATTTGGACAAATAATATTTTGACAATACTGCTCTCTTGAGATGACATTTTTATTGCTCTTTTTTATTTGTTTTTGGTGTTCTGTTCTGTTATTCTTTTTTCTTGTAACAATATATTTTAGTAAAGAAAAGCATTTTGATTGTACTGATACATTTCCTGTTTCTTTTCAAATGCAGTGACTGAAGACTTTTCTTGTCCATTTTGCTTGATGCAGTGTGCGAGCTTTAAGGTATATACTGTGAGTTGTTCTAGTAATGCTTGTTCATTCAAATTTAATAATTAGGAAGGTTGTTGTCCGTTTTTTTCTGTTAGAAGTTAAGGGAAAACTTCGAAAATTGTTTATTATGGAATTTGAGAGTTGAATTTCTGTACTCAATGTACTCATTCTTTGAGCCGTAATTTAACAGGACAAATTAATGATGACTTGTTTGCCGCTCTTACTTTTGGCTATTTATTCTGTTCAAAGTTTTACTATAAATTCATATGAACTTGTCTGTTAAAGTTTCACATTTTCTCCTAATGATAGCTAGCTTCATTCTCCATTTTCTTAATTGTATTCTCTTTTGCAATTTTATCAACCTTGGTTTATTTGTGCAGGGTTTGCGATTTCATCTTTGTTCATCACATGATTTATTCAACTTCGAATTCTGGGTTCGTAGTTGTAACCTTAAAGTCCACTTTTACTTATTGATTTTTTCTGAATGGTTTTTAAATTATACTTGTTCTGTTTTTTTAGGTTACTGAAGATTACCAAGCTGTAAATGTCTCTGTAAAAATTGACTTGTTGAGATCAGAGGTCAGAACCTTAATTTGGATTTATGGTGACTGGTTTATTTTTCTTAGGTAGTTTAAATTGTTTACAAAAGTTACGGTTGATCAAATCATCAGGAGCAACTCATTGGATACTACTAAAAAAACTCATTAAGCTCTTTCTAATGGATTCATAAAATGTTTATCCTATAGAATCTGGTTTCTAATTCTATGGTGGCTACCAAGAAAAGTGCTGTTGGATATCGCAGCTTGATTGTAACTGTTTAGGTTTTCTTGGTTTTCATGTGTGTTATTGATGATGGATGTTAAAATGGGTCCCATATTTGAGGAAAATCTTTGTGCTGGTATGTTTTTGTCTGACCATAGTGCAGTGACTTTGACCTTAATATAGGATCTACATCTCATGCTATGATTGGATGCAGATTGTGTCTAATCATTTTGTTTTCTTCTGCTGCAAAATGCATGAGCTGCCCAATGTATTCCTATAGGCAGGCATTGTGCAAAGAATGAACAAAGCATTCAGGTTTAAAGATGACCTAGCAATCTTTCAAACCTGGCAACTTTCAACACAACATTTGTCTTAAATGTGTCAGTCATTTTACTAAAATCGAGTGATCAAAACTTCCTTTTTGAATGACTATTTGATTAAATTCCCTTTTTCATTTTGAATGTATAATTTTCTTTTTGCTGATTATTGATTTTGTTAATATTTTTCTGTATCTATGCAGAATGTAGCTGATGGAGTAATTCCACAATCACAGACCTTCTTCTTCTGGTTGGTTGTGTGTATTTATTTAAAGTAGTCACTGACCAATTTATATAATTTTAAGATTATTGACTAAGTTATTTAAAATACAACAAACTGTACAGTTCAAGACCTCGAAAACGTAGACGAAGGGACTCTGTTCAAAATGAAAAGTGTGCCAATGTAAAGTTCCTGGAGTTGGATTCACCAGAAGGCATACAGAATGGATTTCTACAGAAAGACAATGGTATCAATTGTATTTTGATACCTGCCATAACTATAATTAGAAATTTAGAAACAATATTCATCGATTTTAGTGATCTCCTGCCCACCTCTAAAGCACAAGCAATTTACCATGATGCATTGAATTTGTCTTTTAAAGGACACTAGTACAAGAGACTGTGTATAATTTGTAGAAAAAAGAAGTGAGAGATGCAATATATTCTGGTCCTAACCAGTAAAAAACAGAGAAGTGGGGAAGGCTATTGTGTACTAGGTCAGTGGATTTTTTGACAAAGAAAATTGTTTTCGGTGTGATGTGAATGTGGGTTTGGGTGTTCAGGGGTATCTGTTGGCTGGCTAGACTAACTTAATGCCTTTTAATCTTTCTATTAAGATGAAAGAAGCGCTATACTTACAGTATACACTGTGGAAAACTGCCCTTATATCTCCCTTTCAAAATAAAAGGGGGCAAGTTGATGTTATTCTTTTACCGCACTACATAGAGGGAGGGAAAAATATCTACTCTCTCTTCCAGTTTGTTGATTAAGAGTAATGTCTGTACAATTCATTGCCCTTTAATTCTTTGTTAAATGGACTGATATTCTGAACTTATTTGTAGATATCCTGTCCTGCAAAGGGGAGAACATGTCTAGAGCATCTCGCAGTGAGAAGAATTTGCAGAATGAAAGACTTGATGGGGGAAAAGTTGGTCCTGATCATCCTAGCTCCACAGACTACGTGGAACATGTAGAATCCAGTTTCAACATTCCGGGTGTTTCAATTGCCATGCCACAATCTTCTGGGGACCCTGAATGTAGTAAATCAATATATAAAAGTGATCCTGCTCTGCCCACTAAAGCAAAGAAGTTAAATATGGATCGATCAGACACGAGAAAGTATGTTAACTGTTCACAGAACCTTTTTGTTTCTTTTTTATCTTTGTATTTTTGGATATAGACTTCAGTTTTAAATGAAATTATCATACTCAACTGTTTTTAAATTCTCTGTTGTAATATTTATTTCTGTTGTTCCTTGGTCATTGTTTGTTAGTGAAATATAATTAACTAGTTTCTAAGTCACATGCGTATGGGTACAAGCATAGATTCTGATAGATGTGGTAATTTTTGAAACATGAAGCTTTATTTATTAAAATACTAAGACCATTTTAAGTTTTTGTAAATAATATTAAATAATACAAAGTTGAATGCCTCTGCAAGGATGTTTGATTTGTACAATTTTTGTCTTGTGTTTCTGTCATCTGTGATTGAGCTCATGCATATGCATTATTATTGCACTATTGGCATCTGTCATAAGATGATTTTTTTCAAAGAATGTCTTTTAAATTTTGTAATCACCTTGAAATATGATTAGTTCGGATTGAGTAATAGCCATTGTTCTTTTAATCTTTCTCATGCATGTTCTGATTTGGGCATTTTGATTCTTTTTTTGTTCAAAATTGTTGCTCCAGTCGTATGCTCCTGCAGAAGAGACAGTTCTTTCACTCACATAGAGTTCAGGTGATTAGTTATCTTAGAGCTCTCTGAGTTTTTTTATTCACTTAAGTGCTTCCTAACATGCTTTGAGTATGGACTACTTTATGTATAAGTTAATTGCTACAAGTGAATTACAGGCTCATATGATATGTTTACAGTAGAAACCCTTACTTTTTTGTTCAACAGCTATCTGTCATACATGGATTCCGTACTAGACTGATAATCCTCATTTTGTAATTTCACTAACATGTGGACTTCTAATCTCAGACAAGAGTACATGGGGTCATTTACTGATGGGCTACTGGTTTTCCTATCTTCTGATTATGGAACTTATTTTCTCATATCCCAAAGTCATTGATAAGCTTTTTGTGGTTGAAATGCTTAGGATTTGGCCTAGGCCTTACTCAACCCTAAAAAGCTAGCTCAAGGGGTGAGGATTGTCCAAACCTTACAAGGATTACTTTAACCAATAACCATATCTCTATTTGATGTGGGATCTCAACACACAGTCACACACCCATCACACCCAAGGCTAGACACTTGGAGTGCGAAGTTTGCAAGGCTGGACATTTGTGGTTGACACAATTATAGATCTAGGACAAACATTGATACTATTTTAGAATTGGGGCTAGGCCTAACTCAACTCTAAAAGCTAGCTCAAGGTATGAGGATTGCCCAAGCCTTATAAGGACTACTTTAGCCAGAAATTGATAAACACCAGTACCAGTAGAGAAAGTAAGAATGTGATTATTATTGATGACTCCTAATCCCAACTCAGCCCCACTGCAGTAGCAGAACTAGGATGAGAAGAATGCAGAATACAGAATAGCCTTGGGAATGTTCGAGAGCCCCAAGATCTCTCCCTCCACTCATTTTACAGTTCAGATCCCCTTCTCTCTCTCTCTCCCTCCTATTTAACAGTCCTACTCAACTAACCAACTAACTGAAATTCAGTTACATTGCACTAAAGGGTTTTGATCCCCTACAATTCTCCTATTTCTCCTCTCATAGACCCTTACCATAGAAGGTCGATCCCTATCAATACCCCCCCCCCCCCCTCACTTTGTCCTCAAGGTGAAAGCTTGAAAATGCCTGTTGACTTTCCCTCTTCAAACGGTCTGTATGTCTCAATTTCCCTCCCTCCATCTTCCTCCAAGATCATTATGCAGAACTATTTATTTCTACATACGTGGTCATGACTAAATTGTTTTGTCACATCGAAAGCACTCTCCTTTTTTAACCTTCTCTTGCATTTCTGCTTCTGAGTTCTGACAACCTTTTAAATCCTCCAGTCCTCCCCAGTGAAACCCCACCTGGGTTAGAAACTCCGCTATTGACTGTTGTTGAAGAGGCTCCTCCTTCTTACTGTCCGTTGAACCCACCTTTACTATTGGGTTCTATGATAATAAATCTTGTTGAATTTAGAGAATTTGAGAGAGAGAGAGAGAGAGAAAGTTCAGAGATAAATCTTAGAGAGTAATCTGATGTCTGAATTGTATTGAATTGAAAAGTTGATTACAATGAGAGACTTAGCAACACTTATATAGTGTGCGCTAGCTTCTAAGAGAAGCTGAACAACTAACAGTTAACTGACACAAGTCAGTTATAACAGTTTCTAACTGCCTATCTTAAACAGAAAGTTAACTGGCACATTTAGCACATGTCAAAATACAAAGCACATGTCAATTACAATTTACATTTAAATGATAAGCAAGCGCACAGGCTATATACTCTAACATGCTCCCCTCAAACTCAGGGTGGATTGAGAAGTGATAACTTGTCAAAGACTCTGAGTTTGTCTCTTAGAATGGCAAATCTTGTTGAAGATAAGGCCTTGGTTAAAATGTCTGCACACTGATCCTCAGAAGGAATATGATAGACTTCTAGGCTCTTGGCAATAACTTTTTCCCTGACAAAGAAAATGTCTAATTCCATGTGTTTGGTTCTGGAGTGAAGAACTGGTTTGTGAGTCAGCATGACAGTGCTTAAATTGTCACAAAACACTTCAGGAGTAGTAAAGGGAAAATTCAACTATATTAGAAGAGATTGGGTCCACAAAATTTCTGCAGTAGTATTAGCCAGGCTTCTGTACTCAGCCTCTGTACTAGAGCGGGCAACCAGGGTTTGCTTCTTAGACCACCAGGAAATGAGATTGGGACCAAGAAAAATACAGGAGCCAGAAGTAGACTTGCGATCATCAGGATCTGAAGCCCAATCTGCATCACAATAAGCAGTAAGAGAAAAGGGTTGAGTAGGAGAAGCTTTCTGAATAGACAACCCATAGGTAATAGTGCCTTTGAGATAGCGCAATATTCTTTTAACTGCTGTCCAGTGTTCTTCAAGGGGCTGAGAGAGAAACTGACAGGCTTTATTCACAGCAAAACTAATCTCAGGTCTAGTAATAGTAACATATTGCAATGCTCCAACTATAGATCTGTAATTGGAGGGATCCTGAAGATAATCTGTACCAACTTTGGATAATTTGATATTACTAACCATAGGAGTAGAGAGGCCTTTGGCTTCAAACATACCAGCTCTTACCAGTAAATCAGTGATATATTTTGTTTGAGACAAGAGTAGAGAACCATCTGCCAAGTGACTGACTTGTATGCCCAAGAAATATTCCAAAGATCCTAGCTGTTTGAGAGCAAACTCTGAATTTAACTTTGAAATAAGTTGCTGGATTAACAATAAAGAATCTCCAGTGATAATAATATCATCCACATAGACTAAGACAAAAATACAGTGTGTATTTTGATGAAGAGTGAAGAGAGAAGGGTCACACTTGCTTGCCTTGAAGCCAAATTTTAAGAGTGCAGAATTAAGCCTTTCAAACAATGCACGTGGGGCCTGTTTTAAACCATATAGAGCCTTGTGCAGTTTGCAAACAAGAGTCTTGTCTGACTGTTCAAAACCAGGAGGTTGGCACATGTAGACTTCCTCTTCCAATAAACCATTGAGAAAAACATTGTTTACATCTATCTGCTGAATAGGCCAGCCCTTAGAAACAACAATGGTCAAAACCGTTCTCACTGTAACAGGTTTAACAACTGGAGAAAATGTCTCAGAATAGTCAAAGCCAAGTTTTTTATGAAAGCCCTTAGCCACCAACCTGGCTTTATATTTATTTAGGGAACCATCAGGATTTTCTTTGACCCTAAATACCCACTTACAGCCAATAGCTTGTCTGTGTGCAGGAAGAGTGACAAGAGACCAAGTTTTATTTCGCAAGAGAGCATCATATTCTTCTTTCATGGCTTGAAACCAATGGGGGCTGGCCAAGGCTTGTTTAACAGTAGAAGGTTCAATATGAGTGAGAAGAATTCTAGGTTCTAATCTTGGCTGAACAACCCATTTTTGCTGCGGGTTTGCATTGGGTGAATATTAAGGGGATTGACAAAAGGAAGTATTTGAGAAGAGGGGGGAGATTGGTAGAGGTAGGGAGGGATAGTAGAGGGAATTATTGGAGGAGGTGCAGGAGAAGAGGGAATATAGGGAATAGGTTTGGAAGGAATGATGGGTGGAGCAGCTAGAATAGGTGTAGGTGCAATAGGTGAAATAGGTTTAGTTGGGAAAAGAGAAGAGTAGGGGAATCTTGACTCATGAAATACAACATCCTTGGAGATAAAAATTCTTCCATCTGCATCTAAGCATTTATAACCCTTGTGAGTGGTTGAGTATCCTAAGAAAATACATTCCCTAGAGTGATAGTCAAGTTTGGCAGAGTTGTAGGGTCTTAGAAATGGAAAACAGGCACAGCCAAAAACTTTTAGGAATTTGTAGTCAAGAGGCTGATTGTATAACATGAAATAAGGAGATTTAAATTGTAGGACAGAGGTGGGAAGTCTGTTGATCAAGTAGGTTGCTGTAAGGAAAACATGATCCCAATATTGGAAGGGTAATTGAGCTTGAGCAAGGAGAGTTAGACCTGTTTCGACAATATGTCTGTGTTTGCGCTTAACTGTACCATTTTGATGATGAGTGTGTGGACAGGCAAGTCTATGAACAATTCCCAGATCTGCAAAGTATGCAGAAAGATACCTAAATTCACCCCCCCCAGTCTGTTTGGACAGATTTGATTCTGGAATTGAATTGCAATTCAACCATAGCTTTGAATTGAAGGAAAGTTTTGAGAGTGTCAGATTTAGCTTTTAAAGGGTAAACCCAAGTGTATTGGGAAAAAGCATCAACACAAGTGAGAAAGTATTTAAAACCACAAGAGGATTCAACAGGTGCTGGCCCCCATAGGTCACTGAAAATAAGCTGTAAAGGGATAGTGTAAACTGTAGTAGAGGGAGAAGAAGGCAATCTATGCGTTTTTCCCATACAACAAGCAATACAGAAAAATTCAGTGGAACTTTTATTAGGTAAGGGAATGTTACATTGTTGTAGTATTACACGCAAAACCTCATTGTGAGGATGTCCAAGCCTACAATGCCACATGGAGTAGGCACTAGGAGTTATATCTGACTTAGATGCAGATGAAGAGGCTAAACTAGTTACATTTAATGAGTCAAGAACTGAGTTTTTAGTACAAGTATTAATGGAAGAATTAGAAAAAGGGAAGATTCTGAAACTTGTAGAGCCCATCCTTGTCCAGCGTGCCATGAAGTAGGATCTCAGGAGTTGCCTGGGATTTAACAACACAAAATGATGGGTGAAATTCAAAGTAAACTAAATTGTCTTTAGCAAACTTGCTTACACTTACAAGGTTTTTAGTGATGGAAAGGACTAAGAGAAGATTTTTGAGATGAAGAGAAGAATTAGGATTGTAAGGAGAAGAAAAGGATTTTGAACCAACAGAAACAATGGACAAACCTTGGCCATTCCCCATGAGAACCTCATCTGAGCCAGTAAGGGCAACACTGTCTGATAGATTGGCAGCATTATGAGTCACATGGTGGGTTGCTCCTTAGTCAGGATACCATGGTTGATTCTGTGTGCTATGAGTGATGTCAGGAGCAGTGAGATAAGCTTGAGCTTGTGGCTGAAAAGAACCAGCAGTGGCAGTAGGAGTAGATGGATGCCTCTAGTTGGAAACCTGTTGAAAGGAGGAAGTATTTCCAGGATAGTTGTATTGCATAGGAGCAGGTCTAGGAGGTGGAGGATAATAACCAGAGGGAGAAAATCAGAGAATTGGTGATAGCACATGCTAACATTGTTTCCAAATTTGTAACAAATTTGACATTGGACATTAGACCTTCCACCAAATCTACCTCCACGGCCTCTAGCTCGACCAAATCTTCCACCACGGCCACGAAAATTGCCACTGTATTGACTACCACGACCAAAACCACCAGAATCTTGATTAGAATTAAAATTCTGATTATCTTGAGGTGAAAGGGATACCTGATTTGCAACAGCAGTATTAGGGGATGAAGAGGAAGGTGCAGTAACTTGTGCAACATTTATAGAGAGAGAGGTTGAATCAACTAGGAGTTTCTTCTTGCTCTTTTCTAAGCGAACTTCATGACCCAACAACATAGCTTCTACTTCAGCAATGGTACGAATATCTGTGCGATTCTGAATAACAGCAACAATGGAGTGATAATCTTCAGGAAGTCCGTCTAGGATAGCTTCTAAATGATCACGGAAAGAAACCGGGTCTCCAATAGAACACAGTGTATTGACAGTTACTTTAACTTTCTTGAGATACTCAATCATCGTGAGAGAATCTTTGGAAATAACCTTGAGTTCGGAACGAACATGGCTGGATTTTGCCTTGCTCTGCGCATGAAGAAGTTGTGTAATTCCTCCCAAATTTGCCAAGAGTGCAGGCAGGTCATAACGTTTGGAAGAATGTCTGTAGAGAGAGAGGACAAAAGCCAAGTGAACAATAAAGAATCTTGCTATTCCCATTCAGTGTAGGCAGGATTCACATTCCCAAGATCTCTATCTGCTTCAGTGAGAAAACGTTGTGGAATTTGAGGACTAACTAGAAATCTTTGAAGCTCATAGCCGCGAATTACTCCTTCAATTTGTTGCTTCCAATGGTAGAAATTTGTTTCATCAAGTTTGATGGTGATGACATGTGAGAATGTTATCGGTGCATAAGAGGCACAATGTAAATCAGAGGAAGGGGAAGACATGGTTACTGGATCGGGTAGAAGCTCATGATACCATGTTGAATTTAGAGAATTTGAGAGAGAGAGAGAGAGAAAGTTCAGAGAGAAATCTTAGAGAGTAATCTGATGTCTAAATTGTATTGAATTGAAAAGTTGATTACAATGAGAGACTTAGCAACACTTATATAGTGTGCACTAGCTTCTAAGAGAAGCTGAACAACTAACAGTTAACTGACACAAGTCAGTTATAACAGTTTCTAACTGCCTATCTTAAACAGAAAGTTAACTGGCACATTTAGCACATGTCAAAATACAAAGCACATGTCAATTACAGTTTACATTTAAATGATAAGCAAGCACACAGGCTATATACTCTAACAAATCTAACTCCTGGATTTTGTCAGACATAATTGCTTTCTCGGCTACTTATTGTCCCTCCTACCCTGGCCACTGTTTTATTCTTATCCTCCACTGTAAAGGCTTTCTTGAACATGGCTGTTAATGACTTTGGTTCATATAATTGAACCTCCGCTGCTGCTATCTCCTCTCGTAACCCATTGAGAAAAATATCCTTCAAGTATCCCTTGTCTAGACCCTTCACCATCCCTACGTACTTCTCGAAATTATTGGCGTAATCTGCCACTGAATCTGTTTGCTTCAACCCTAATAAAAATGCGAAAGGGGTCTTGATTGACAACCATCGGAACCTTTCCACCAAAGCCTACTTGAACTCTTCCCACTATGGTCTTGGGTTACAAATTTCCCACCATTGAAACCAACTCAATGTCCTTCCTTCGAGAGCAACCTCTGCCACCTGCATTTTTTCCTCCCTCACAGCACCTCTTAACCGAAAATACCTCTCCATCTTATGAACCCAGCCGTTGGCGTCTTCCTCTCCAGAGAAAACCGGAACGTCCAACCTTCTCCATCTTTCGACTCGCTCTGTTTCTCCTTGCATCCCCACATTTTCCTCTTCTCATGTGCTCCCAGTTCTTGAATGAGGAGTTGTGATCAAATCCAGCCACTGCATTATATACTCCATCATCGAACGCAGCTCACGAAGAGTCTCACGATCTTGTTCCTGGTTCTTGCTCAGCGACTCCATATTGCGTTCAACCACTTCAATTCTTCCTTCCATCTTCTTGCTCACCATTTGCGACTTGTTCGATTACTTCCACAGCTCCTGAATCGGAGCTCTGATACCAGTGATAAACACCAGTACCAGTAGAGAAAGTAAGAATGTGATTATTATTGATGACTCCTAATCCCAACTCAGCCCCACTGCAGTAGCAGAACTAGGATGAGAAGAATGCAGAATACAGAATAGCCTTGGGAATGTTCGAGAGCCCCTAGATCTCTCCCTCCACTCAGTTTACATTTCAGATCCCCTTCTCTCTCTCTCCCTCCTATTTAACGGTCCTACTCAACTAACCAACTAACTGAAATTCAGTTACATTGCACTAAAGGGTTTTGATCCCCTGAAATTCTCCTATTTCTCCTCTCATAGACCCTCACCATAGGAGGTCGGTCCCTGTCAGAAATATAGTCATTTTAAGTAGGGAAGGAGGAATAGAGAGAACAAGCTAATGAATAATCTGAAAGTGATATTGATTTGATGTGATACAAAATAAAAAGCACTAATTGTTATTTATACTAATACTAAACTTCTGTTTCCTGATCCTAATTAAACAAGAAAATAAAATATGGTAGACACTCTTAACAGATCATCTAAGATGCTCAAAATATTCTTAGATACAATAATGATATCATGAGGTATTTTCTAGATGTCCTGACAGTTTGGTTAAGCTTTTTTCTCCTTCATATGCTGTATTTCCTCTCTCTCTCTCTCTCTCCCTCCCTCCCTCTCTCTCTCTCTCTCTCTCTCTCTCTCTCTCCTTTCATTCCTTCAGATGTTCCCCCTCCTTTTGAAATGCTTTTAGGAGGTTAAAAACTGTCTTTATCTGAAATTCTTTTCAATTGGAATACAATTGAACAAGATTTTTAGTTTTATGGACAATGATTATCTTGTGATGTATTTTATGTAACACTAACACCAGCTAGGATTGATAATTAGTATATTTAGTTATTTATTGTATATTCCTGTTGCATACTTTTTCATTTTTAATTGAAACTTAGGCTTCTTAGCTAAGTATTTATTTTCTTGTATTTAAAACATTTCTTCTAGCTTAATAAAATGTAGCCATTCTTTTTTAATAATACTGAGGTTACTTCTGGTAATAGGCATATTACTTCAATGTTTTTCCATTGGGTTAATAAGATAATATATTTTATTTGTTTCTAAATTGTTGTGTGTTAATTGAAGCCTATGGCACTAGAACAAGTGTTATCAGATCGTGATAGTGAAGATGAAGTTGATGATGATATTGCTGATCTTGAAGATAGAAGGGTAAGCTTAAAGAATCTTTCAAATTCTTCTTTTTTGCTTCTTTTTCGTCTTTAGGGTATGTTTGCTAGTTAATTTTTGTAGGGAAGGGAAGGGGTGAAGGGCTTATAAGCCCTTCCCCCCTTTGTATTTGGGAGTTTGAGTATTTCACAAAGTCTTCCCCTTCTCTTTTCCCGTTCCCTTCCTCTAACTCTTCCCTTTCCCTCCCCTCTAAACTCACAAACACACCCTTAGTCTTTTGTATGTGTCAAAGTGATGTATTTGGATCTGTTACTCCTGGGCACATTTTGTAAAATGAACAGGAACTTGATTACATTTAGTATATCATTTTAACTCTGAATTGTCTAATCGTGTTTTGCTAAAATCATGCTGTTCCTTTTCACTTCTTAAAACTGCCTGTTCATTTCTTTCCTTCCCTGCTCTAGTTGCTCCTCAAAATCTTGTGCAATTTACTATTGGATTTTTAAAGTGCAAAAATTTACATTAATCACCATAATTTAATGTTAAACTGTAATGTTGCAGATGCTTGATGATTTTGTGGATGTTTCCAAAGATGAAAAGCAGCTCATGCATCTCTGGAACTCTTTTATGAGGAAACAAAGGTGTATACTGATTATTGTTTTCATTTTGGTTTCTTTTTCCCCATAATTAATACTAGTTTGCTAGCTGGTTTTTAAAAGATGTGTAAAATCAATGTTCTGCATCATGTGCATGATTATTGTTGGTTTCATGTGTTTTTACTGTGGTAGGGTGCTGGCTGATGGTCATGTGCCGTGGGCCTGTGAGGCATTCTCCAAGCTTTATGGAAAAGAGCTGATCTCATCCCCAGCTTTATTTTGGTACTCATTTTACTCCTTTCTTCCATTAGTATTTCTCTAATTTCATGTAGTTTCGCTACTAAAAGGAATCACACTGAAAGATCATAAAAGTAACTATCATGGAAGTGTGATGAGTTCAAGACTGGATTCATCAGTTAATTATGAAGTACTAACCAATTACATAACAAAATATATCCAAGCAACAATTAAGTGAGCAGAGAGTGGTGATAAAATCCGGTAAGTAAGAAAACTAGCTAAAGCACAGACACAGGATAACAATGCTTAGAGGCTAGAGGTCTACACCTCCTACTTCAATGCAAGCTATTTCTATTCTGTTGGGTAAACAACATGCTAACAAATTCAGATATAGAATTCATTATTTATACCCATGTTCTAAAAGTCAATATGTTTAGTGCAAATTGATTTTTCTCAAATGAGGATTGCTGGCCACACAATCCCAAGAATTAAGAATAAATATGAATAACCAAGCCCTTAAATCATTGATATAAAGACAAAATAAATATCACATGTTCCAATTTCTGTAGGAGGATCCCATAAATCCCCTAAACAAGAATGTAGCTAGTAGCTACCCATATCAAAAGCAACTGATGTAGATTCTATTAAAAATATATTATATAAAACCATTCATGGGTCTTCCATCCAACAACTTAAGCGTTTGAGATAGTTGGTTCATGACATGGTATCAAGGCCTCTATGACTAAGTGATCAAGAGTTCGATTCTTGCTACTCCCATTATTCTAAAAAAAAGTATAATATCAGCACAATGTAGATGAACCTGTGCATTATACACACTTCAAGCCCAAAGGACTCTTGTGTGAGGGGATTTGTAAAAACTATATTATAAAAAACCATTCATGAGTCCTCCACCCAACAACTTAAGCTTTTGAGATAGCTGGGTCATAACAAATTCCATAGCAAAAACACAAATAAATTAAGGGAATGAGAAACACTTCTGAATTTCTCTTAAATGTACAAATCCTCCTTTGAAACTTCACCCTCATAGTGTGTGATGGCTTTGAAAGGTTGTACCTCCAAGTAATGCTTTATCTCATTGTTTCTGAATGAAAAATGGCCTATCTTTAGGTCAAACATTGACCACAATATATATGCTGTGAGTTGGGGTCAAAAGCTGCATGAAATTAGCCTGATTTGCACCTCATGCTACGGCTGTGGCATGCAATTGTCTGGTGCAGCATGGCATCCTAATGTTGCAAACCACTTGTTGGCATCATGTAGCAGCATGAGATGCTGACTTTTGCTTTTTCGCTTCTGTAGTTTTACCAAGGTTCATTGCTCCATTCGATATTCCTTCAGAGATCAACCTAGATTAGTTCCGTATATAATTGGCCACTAACAACCTATGAAGCACCGACTCTGACACGGACATCGGACACGACACGGACACCGGGACACGGGTGATGTCCAAAATCTAGGACACCTGGACACCGCTTATATATATTAAAAATTAAGATTTATTCATTCATCTTCTCAAGACAAAGTTGTTAGACTTTTTTAACATGCAGAGGGAGGAAAGGTGGAAGTTTTGGAACTGAAATGTTTTTTTTTACCTTTTTAACCAGTTTAGTTTTATTTTACAAAAATATAATACAATAGTGTTGGTAAGGTGTTCGAGCAGCGTTGGAGCTATGTCCAAGCCGTGTTCGGTGCGTGTCCTAGCCACAAAAAATATTTTTTTATTCTAACACCTACAGATTGGTGTCCGACGCGTGTCGCACTAGTGTCCAACACTGATGCGAATCGGACACCTGAACACGCCACTGAAAAGAGGTGTTCGTGCTTCATAGCTAACAACCAATAATTAGCATCAATTATAACTTTCAAATAAATAATAAATAATCCATAACAAGCATATTGTTGATATTAAGCATGAAAACATGACATCTTTAGTCATTTAAGAAAAAAAGGGCACCCAATTACATATGATATCATGCCTATATATATAACTCAAGTTACAGGAGTTATTAATATGTGAACCACTTGAAAGTACAATACATGCTAAAAATGATGGCTTTACAAATTGAACATGTTAGTTTTGGCAGCTAGAGGAGCTAGTTAGTTAGGGGGGATTAATTTGATGAATAAATAGGGGGATGAAAAGGTAGAGGAATGATTCTAATTGTGAGCATTTGTGAATAGAGCATTGAATTGTAAAGGGGAAAACCGTCGGAAGGACAATTCCTCCTATGTTATCTGGTTGTAATTCATTTCCTTTCTCTCCTTCTGTGTTCTCAGTTATCTCTCTGAAATATCATATTCTGTTTCAGTGTTCTTAAAAGAACGCAAATGGTTTCGTTTGCTTTGAAACCATGTAATTTATTATGTATTTACTGTGTGCGGTGACAACAATATAGGGCATCCATGATCCACCAACACCAATTAGAAATGATATCCAAATTCTATTGCTGTACAAAGTATGATAGAATTGTGGCCTGACTGTTCGGTTTGTTGGAAATATAGATATAGATAAGAACAAAATTCTCTTCCGTATTCTGGATGTTTTGTGTGTACAATAATGGCAATGCGGTTAGAATCTATGCTTTCATACAAACTTCTCAAACTCCTCCATTGATCAAATCCTGCCTTGTATTCTGGTTTTTATTCTTTGTTGTGATTAGTATATTTTGTTTCTTCCTTGAATTTGCTCAATCTGTGTTTTTGTTTGTGACATCTGGTCATCAACTCTTAGCACTTGTTTATGATGTTTTTGCCCCTTTAGTTACCGCTTGCTGCATTTCACATTTTATTTATTTATAATAGATTTCTGTTTTTGCAAAATTAAATATCCTCATATTCAGGTGTTGGAGATTATTCATGATCAAACTTTGGAATCATGGTCTTCTTGATGCCTGCACAATGAACAACTGTAATATAGTATTAGATAGTTACAGGAACGAGGGATTGGATACTGGCAAAAATTTAGACCAAAAGGAAACTGACTAAGCCACAAGAATGATACAGTCTTCCCTGCCTTGTATTTTCTTGATTGCATGTTCCCTTTTTCGTATTTGCATAATTTATTATTTTTTGAACTATCATTGGACTGTACATTGTATTAATATTCCAAATGTATGATATTGAAATTTAGGGGGAATTCCCTCAGCAATGTTTCTTACTGAATCATGTCATCTAACAAATATAAAAAATCTTTTCTATAATTATAAAAGGGTGGGAATCAAGTTATTCTCAAATTACTTCACCTAATAATTTTTATGAATATTGAATTTTATTTTTTTCAACTGTTGGATTGATAGTCACATGAATAAAAGTATACATTATAAAAAAAAAAATAGAACTATACAAGAGTTTATATAGTTCATAAATCAATTGACACTTCATTGAACAAACTTTATTTTCACATATAATATACATTTTAAAATATAAGTAAATTTAAATTATAAGATTATATATTTACGAATGTTTGTTTTTATATAAGAATTGGTATGTATAATTAATATAATATATTGATATCACATTATTTAACAGTTAAATTTGTAAAATTTATATTTTATAAAAGGGTTGGTCTTCTATATGCTTGATCAATCACAAGGCAAGTAAAGCACTTGCATTACGCCTTAAAAATATTTTAAGTTAATGATTTTTTAAAGGAAATTCAAAGATATTAGTATTAGCAGTAAAGCGTTTATTTATAAAAAAAAAAATTAAATTCTAGTAGAGTTGCCATTTACATTAATTCATGACTTTTTTATATTACGTTTTTACAATTATAAAAATTTCTTATAATTGCAACAATTTAAATTTCTCTTTATTTAATACTATACATATGTTTTTTTATTTTAAATTATAATAAATCAATTAATTAATAAATTGAATTTTTTTATTAGAGCAATTTATATTTCTCCATATTCTTTAGATTTTGTTAAAATTGTAAAATATATTGATTTAAAATATATTAATATTTTTCAAATGACGATTCCTTATTTTTTTAATTGGTTACCAACTTCGACCAAAAAAAAAAAATTGGTTACCAACTTGAAAATAATTACCTCTTATGAAAGATATTTGTAGTCTAAATAAAAAAGAGTTACTTATTCTATGAATTTTATATTTAAAATATGTCTCATCTTTTATTTTTATTTTTTAGTTATTTTAAAAATATCAATAGAATATGAATATTATTGTATGCAGTGCATGAGTGTTTAAAATATCAATTATTAATTAATTTTATAAACGTTGAAATATATTAATCACAAATTTTAGTTGAATGAGTTTTGTATGTAGTAAATATATTTCTTTGAGATATTTGTATGGAGTAAATATATTTCGATGCTATTACATATTTTAGTGATAACTATAAAATGAGTTAAATGAGTTTTTTATCATTGTAATTTATAAACACAGTAAAACTTAATTTTGATTTTGTGTTTTTTAAAATCATATGTTTTTAGTTTTCATGGTTAATTATACTTTGTTAAGTCGTATTTATAATCCTTTTTAGACTTTTCTCAAATAAAATTTTATATGATATTTTTTTAGAAAAATTATCTGCAATAAATTCCCCAAAAATCACTAAGTTTTTATATAAAAATATCGATTACTAATTAATTTTATAAACGTTGAAATATATTAATCACAAATTTTAGTTGAATGAGTTTTGTATGTAGTAAATATATTTCTTTGAGATATTTCTGAGATATTTGTATGGAGCAAATATATTTCGTTGCTATTACATATTTTAGTGATAACTATAAAATGAGTTAAATGAGTTTTTTATCGTTGTAATTTGTAAGCACAGTAAAATTTAACTGTGCACAAGTTGTGCCAAGTTGAGCCTTTGACCTCTTAGTCACATGGCAACAACTCCAAAAGTTGCGTTATGAGAGCACTTAAGATGAAGTTCTAATTATATGCCACATAAAATAGCTACCATAACATGAATTTCATTTTAGGAGAAATTTTACCTTTGACTTAGAACAAGATCTTCGACTTAGATTCCCAATGCACATGATTTTACAATTCTTTTTCAATTTGAGTTGTATCGAAAGCAAATTATTTATAAATCTATAAATTTCTGCACAACTTGAAATCGTAGGATGTTTCACAACAAATATCTGAATTATTTGAAAAAAAAAATATCTAATTAGATAGGGAAAATCGGTGCCGATGAAGTGATAAATCTCGATCTGCCACATAAAATAGCTATCATATAAGAAATTACATTTAGGAAAAATATTACATTCGATATAGAACAAGATCTTCAACCTAACTTCAACGAAATATCTGCGCAACAATTGTTAGGGTTTTTCATGGCGAGTATTTGAATCATAAAATAATTCATGTTTCTTTGCTAAATGGGTTGGGGATTTTGGTACTGATGAGGATTGGAAAAACACTCACTTTCAAGGCTTTGGAAATTGGAATAGATATGTTTTGGTATTAGGAAGAATAAAGCCACCGGCCAACAATGACAATATTTTCTATGATTGGGATTTTATAAGTGTCTGAAAAGAATTATATCTCCCTAGGGCAAATGCTCTGGTATTTAGTGTCCACATATATAAAAAAATACAAAATATACTTCATTTTCATGTTAAATAATATTTCTTTAATAAAATATATTTAAACAAGCAAGTGTCATTGAAATGTATTGGAAATTCCAATATATATGTGTGTCTATATATATAGGTGAGGATCAAGTTACTCCAATAGTAACTCTTTGTAAAGTTACTCCACTTAATAACTTTTTTGTGAATGTTGATTTCCTTCAATATTCGAACCGTTGAATTGAAGGTTCTCATTAGGTAGATCAAGTCTACAAAGTTTCATAAAATTTAAAAAAACATTTGATACTTCATCGTATAACTTCAATATAACGTATAATATACTTTTCAAAATATAAGTCAATACTAACCATAAAATTACATACCTACAAATATTTAATCTATATAATATATTAAAGCTGGGTCGAAATCTATACGTTGCCATCTTATCTATACTTTTGCCGCATAAATATATTTTTACAATACCATTTATAATCTGATGTGTCACCTTCCGATGAAACTTATCTTTACATCATTGAGCTTTTAATCTTTTTGAAACCCAGTCAAGTCTACTAATTCACAGTTACGATAACATTAAATGTTAGCATTGACTACTCATGAACCTTGCCCACTGTCATTACTTCACCATCGCATTACACAACCTAAATATCAGAGCACACATGACTATTAAACCCACAAGGGGAGTTATGCCCATGTTTGTACAATTGTATAATTTTTTTTTCGTATATTTTTTAAGATTCAATTTATATCATGTTTGTACAATTGTATCAAGGAGATTTTTTTTACCGAAAAAGGAGATCTTCATGTTAATAATAATTTTTAATCTAACAATTCCATTTTATATTTTTTTTCATTTCATTGATTGAATATTTTTTATTTAACAATATTGACAATATTATTATTTTTAAAATACTAATTAAATATTTCATTTTCTAATCTAATAAACTATATATAGAAAAGAGAAATACTAATGAGTGCAATCAATGCCCACTCGCACGTTGTGCGGGTCTCAATCTAGTTTATCTGAAAATTGGTATGCATATTCATCATGTTAATCTCACCACGGGTTAGACTAAAAGTGATTCGAGTCGGGTTGAAAAAATACCAACCTGACTCGACCCACCACAGGTTGGTGGGTCGAGTGGGTTGGTTCACCTAGTTTAAAATATTATAAAAAAACAATAAAAAAAATAAATAAAAATATAAAAATAAAAAAGTGAACCAACCTACCTCTGACTGGAACCTACTTTGGCCCGCGAGTTAAGTGAGTTGGCTCACTTTGACCCGCGTAAATGTGGGCCTAATTTTTACCAACCCAACCCACCGGTGATTCGGGTAGGGCACACTGCTAGAAGCAAAACGCTAAAGGGGAGAGTAAAATTGCGAAGGCGAGAACTCTCGGTGGTGGTGGTCTCGACGACCTATAGAATGACAAACAATAGAAGGGGGGAGGGGGAGAATAGAAACATAAAATCCTAAGGAAAATTACCAAAATGAAAGGGAAGCGAAGTGAATAGGCTCTTGGCCAGATTTGCAAAGTGTTTTAGTTTTTTTTTTAATTTAAATGGGTTTGAATCGGGTAATGAATTTTAGCCCGTTATCCGATTCAGGTCTAACCCGAAAAATCAAACCAATTTAATTGGTTTGGTTTGATTCGTCAATTAAACCGAACCAATAAACACCCCTAAATTCAGATTCAGATATTTAGATGTGTACCTTCAAGTAAAAGTTAAAGGATTTTTTAACAGGGTGGAGGTTATTGAGATACTCATATACTTGAAATTATAAAAATCCCCCTAATATAATATTAATAATTAATTAATTAGTTTAAAAAGTTTTAAACGAATAAGAGATCATAGCCCACACGCGCCTTAACAAAAAAAATGGCGCCAATCCTTCATTGTGAAATTTCAAAACCAGTGAGTGACCCGTGCGATGCACGGGCCGGAAATATGAGAAAAATAATAGAGAGTTGGGTATTAAATTTAGCCAAGAATACATGTAAAAGTAATTATAACAATAATTATTAAATAAAAAGAAAAAAGAAAAAAATACTTAAACAATAATTATTATAATAAAGTTCATTCTAAATACATCTTAATAGGAAATATACTTAAAGCATTGGCGATTCAGTAAACATTTATTGATAAAACTTGTTCATACAGAACTATTGGTCCTCAAATATGAAATAAAATCACTATATCAAAAATTATAAGTAGTCATTCAAATATGTTTCCTGAAAAACGCAGAAACAAAATGTGGAAAAGTCGTAAATAAGATTAGTATATGATATTCATTGATTGAACACAAATCGGTAGAAAATGATTTGAACAATAGAAATAATAACAACAATAATAATAATAATAATAACAACAACAACAACAAATAATAATAATAATAATAATATAATAATAATAATAATAATAATTTCCAATTAAAAGAATTGAGGAGCAACCTAATTTAAATTTTGAAAGGCTTCTTTATATACAACATTTGAAGTTGTATTTGAAATATGCCCTTCATCAACATATATGAGTAACTTCAATCATCCTCGGTTTGTATTTATATATAATAAACTCAAAGATTAATATTTATATTTTACTTTAATATTAATATCATTCATCAACAATTAAAATATTAATGCATTTTTGTATAAATTTTTCTTCATGTATAATTTATTTTTATCCTATAATTCAAATATTAATAAGTTTCCTTGTAAAACTTTCATTCCCATGTGATTTAATTTTGTCTCATATATTAAATATTATTAAGACTTCTTCTACAATTTAAATGATTACCTCTTATTTTTATTTATTATCTTTGCAAATGTGTTTTCATGCAACATTTCTATTCTTATTTATTATAAGCATTTATCACCTATAATTTAAATTTAAATATTAATATATTTTATGTAAATTTTTCATCTTCGGTGAATTATATTTACCTCTTGAAATATGTATATTAAATTAATATTTAAATATTAATGAAATTTTACATAAAGATTTATTCCCTCTGCTGTATAACAAATTTTATAAGAAAATTTACAAAAGAAATTTTTATCAATATAATCACAATTCAATTCAGAAAAGTCATTCATTTTATTATTTATTTTTTTTACAACTAAAAAAGTGAAACATTTATATCATCCCAAATTTATATTAAAAAATAATTAAAAAATAATTAAAGTGTGATTTTTCCCATGTGTAATTTAATTGTATCCCAAAAATTATTTATTATTAAGACTTTCCTATATTTTAAACCGTAAATTAAATGATTGATCCCGGTTTTATGTATTGTCATTGCATATAAAGAACAATGGAAAATTATTAATCTAAGTTAAAATTTAAAAGTCAATAAAAAATAAAAGAAGTTAATTAATTTATATTGAAATTTAAAAGGTATTCTTTTATGAGTTTAATAGTACTCTGTCAGTGTAAAGAAGTTTTACACATATATCCAATGATATGTTGTCACATTACTTATTGAATTTAATAACATCTGAGATGTCTTATTCATCAAATGATGTAAAACGATTGTGAGAGAAAAGGAAAAAATAGAAACTGAATAATTCTTCTGTTATTACTTTTCTAATTAGGATACAAAGATGAATCACCTATATATAGGTGAATGAGGGAATAGAAAGGGGATAAGCAAACTAACCTATCAACTAACAAACAAAAGAAAAAACAGAATAAACTACAAAACAGAAAAACTGAACCATAATTAACTAACTAACTAGCTGGAATGAATTTTGTATTTTGTATTCTCCAATACCCCCCACAAGCTGGAGAGTAGATGTTTAATGCTCCTAGCTTGGAAAGAAGGTAGGAAAAAGGAGCAGGGTCCAATGGCTTGGTGAGTATATCAGCATGTTGATCTTTGCTGCTAACAGGAAGAAGGTGAAATAGTTTGGCTTGAAGTTTCTCCCTAACCAGATGACAATCAATGTCCAGGTGTTTTGTCCTTTCATGAAAGACAGCATTAGCAGCAATGTGCCTAGCAGAAGCACTATCACAATAAAGAAGAGCTGGCTGAATGTAAGATACTCCAAGTTCATCGAGAAGGTAAGTGATCCATTGTATTTCACAGACAGTAGTCCCTAAAGCTCTATACTCAGCCTCTGATGAGGACCTAGAAATAGTAGCTTGTTTCTTTGATTTCCAAGAGATCAAGGAGTCACCGAGGTAGACACAATAACCAGTGATAGATTTGCGAGAATCTGGACATGTGCCCCAATCAGAATCACTGAAAGCTTTCAGCTGAAGTATAGAATTACAAGGATAAAACAACCCTTGACCAGGAGAGCCCTTCAGATATCTCATAACCCTGATGCAAGCCTTATAATGTAATTCAGTTGGACAAGACATGAATTGACTGAGTTGTTGGACAGCAAAACTGATGTCAGGTCTTGTAGTAGCGAGGTAAAGGAGCTTTCCAACAAGTTTTCTGTACCCAACAACATCAGGATGAATAGGACTATCATTATGTGCAAGTGTAGTGGCCTTAGTCATAGGTGTAGGTGCCGGTTTTGCTGCAAGCAATCCAAAATCATAAATTAAATCCAGTGTGTATTTTCTTTGAGATAAGGTAAGACCTAAGTGAGATCTATCCACTTCAAGACCAAGAAAATATTTCAAATTCCCAAGGTCTTTAATCTTGAAGGTTCTGTCAAGCTGTTGCTTCACAAAGTTAATTTCGGCCTGATCATCACCAGCAAGAATAAGATCATCTACATAAACAAGAACAATGGTTATTTTAGAATGTAATTTCTTAATAAAAAGAGAATGATCATAACTAGATTGCTTATAGTTCAAATTGATAAGAAATATAGATAGTTTAGCAAACCACTGCCTACTAGCTTGTTTCAATCCATATATGGATTTATGGAGTCTGCATACAAGGTTAGAGTCAGAAACATTTAAACCTTGAGGAATTTCCATGTAGACCTCTTCCATCAAATCTCCATGTAGAAAGGCATTATTGATGTCATGTTGCTGAAGAAGCCAATTTTTGGAAGAGGCAAGAGCAAGGAGAAGTCTAACAGTGGTGAATTTAGCTACAGGGGCAAAAGTATCAAAGTAATCCAATCCTTCTGTTTGATTATACCCTTTAGCCACTAATCTGGCTTTGTATCTTTGGAGAGTTCCATCAGAGTTATATTTTATCTTATATACCCATTTGGAGCCAATAACAGATTTACCTGCAGGTAGAGGGATCAAGGACCATGTTTTGTTCAATTTAAGGGCAGTAAGTTCATCTTGCATGGCCTTGACCCAATGAGGAGATCTGGCAGCTTGGGTGTAATTATTAGGTTCATGTTCAGTTGTAATAGACAAGGTGAACTTGAGAAAATCAGGGCTTAAAGAGTGATGAGATAATACAGAAGATAAAGGATACCTGATATTCTTATTGGTTTGACTAGGAATGTTGTGGAGAAGATTACAGTGATAATCAACCAAATAGCTAGGTGGCTGTCTGTGTCTTGTTGATCTCCTAAGATCATCATTCAGAGAAATAGGAAGATCAGATTCATGTTGAGGAGCATCTGTTTGATCCTCATGTGTGAGTTCTTCAGCATCAGTGTCATTAGAAGCATAATCTTGGACAAAATCATTGTTAGGATGATGAGTATCAGTTGATAAAAAATCAAAATTGTCACCAACCTGAATGTTATGTTGTTTATCATCATAAGCTAATTTGTGAAAAGGAAAAATATTCTCATAAAACACAACATTTCTAGACACAACAATCTCTCTAGTAGATAAATCTAGAGCAACATAACCTTTTGTTCCTGCCTTAATTCCTAGATAAACACATTTCCTAGCTCTAGGATCTAATTTATTTATATGTTGTGTGAGAGTTGAAACAAAGCATAAACTTCCAAAGACCTTTAAGTCAAGATATGCAGGAGGTTTTCCATTCATGACTTCAAAAGGACATTTTCCTTTCAAAACAGGGGTAGGCAACTTATTTATTAAATGGACAGCATGCAAAACAGCATAAGACCAATAAACAGTAGGCAAATTAGAGTGAAATAGAAGAGATCTGGCCACATTTAAAATATGTCTATGCTTCCTTTCAACCACAACATTTTGTTGTGGTGTTTCCACACAAGATGTTTGGTGAACAATACCTTGGTTACTATAGAATTGAGACATGCAAAACTCAATGCCATTGTCAGACCTTATGATTTTAACTTTCTTGTTATATTGGGTGAGAATAAGAGAAACAAAATTCTTAATAATACTCCTTGTTTCAGATTTAGATGTCATAAGAAAAATCCATGTATTTCTACTAAAATCATCAACTATAGTCAAGAAATATTTGTGTCCATGAACAGAAGCAACTGAAAGGGGACCCCAAATATCCATGTGAATCAAATCAAAGCAAGAGGTAGATTCATTATTACTAACAGGAAAAGGCAACTTGGATTGTTTGGCTAGGTGACAATAATCACAAACATGTTTAGAATCAAATTTAACATAAGGGAACTTCCCTTTTATTTGTTGTAAAATAGAACTAGAGGGATGTCCTAATCTATAATGCCACAAGTCAAAAGTAGTGGTGTTAAGCACATCATTATTTACAACATTCCTAATAGAATTGTTAACAATCCTAGTCTCTGAAGATCTTTGTCTTTGGAGGGTATACAAATTGTGTAGTTGATCAACAGGACCAATCATCACCTGGTTGTTGTAATCCTGAATGTAACAAGAAAGCTTGTCAAAAACAACTTTGAAATTCAAGGATTTAACAATTTTACTGATGGATATAATATTGTAGTTAAAATCAGGAATGTACAGGACATTTTGTAATGAAAATCTGTTTGAAAAGGTGACAGTCCCAGAAATATGAGTTTCTGTTATGAACCCATTTGGAAGTTTAATCTTAATAGGTTCAATGAAGTTGTAAGAGGTATAATGAGTAAGAGAGTTGGATACATGGTCAGTGGCGCCACTGTCCAGTATCCAGGTGTCAGTAAATTTCAAAATTTTCTGAGTTGTTAAAATGTTACCTGGATGTTGTTGGAGGTGCCCTATGGTATGAGCTTGTCCATCCATGTTAGATCTTTTGAGAATTTCCATTAGTTGATTGTACTGATCAGGTGTGATACTAGAGTTAACCTCAGAATGGTCTTTATCACTGCTTTTCTGAATGCCATTATTGACTGAGCTAGATGAAATAGAAGAATTTACTGTTGAGCCTTGTGTCTTGTTCTTGAACTTGAAATTCGGTGGAAATCCATGCTTGAAGTAGCATGTCTCCACGGTGTGTCTTTCTTTTCCACAAAAAATGCAGATCTTTTGTGGTTGATTTGTGAAATTTTTTTGGTTGGATCTTCCTCTCCCTCTACCAAAAGAAGATCCACTTCTTCCTCCAAAAGAAGACTTATTGTCTGATATGCTGGCTGCTATATTGGATTCTTGAAGCATATTCCCTGAAACCTGTCTTTCTTGTTGCAAAACAAGGGAAAAAACCTTATTAATATCAGGTAAAGGATCCATCATCAATACCTGGGTTCTAACAATGTCGTAGGAGTCATTAAGGCCTTTGAGGAAGCAGATAACATATTCTGTCTCCTTATACTTTGTGACAGTCTTGATGAGGTCACAAGTGCACTTTACAGTGCAAGAACAGATTGGCACATGTCTCAAATTTTCAAGCTCGTCCCACAAGATCTTTAGATCCGTATGATAGGTTGAGATGCTTCTTTCTCCTTGCTTGATGGAATGCATTTCTTGCAGCAGGTCATATATTCTAAAGTAATCTCCTTTTGAGAATCTGTTCTCTAAATCCTTCCATAAATCTTCAGCATTGTCAATATACACAATACTTTGTGCAATCTGCAAAGAAACTGATCGAGTGATCCAAGAAATGACCATGCTATTACACCTTTCCCAAGCATCATGTAGGGGATCATCAGTTTGAGGCTCTTTGATGGTTCCATCTACAAACTTGTGTTTGTTTCTTGACTGAAGACCTATTTTCATTGATCTGCTCCATGAATGATAGTTTGCACCTTCAAGAACAGGAGAGACAACAAGTGTATTGGCATTCTCACCCGGGTGAAGGTAATAGGGACTGTTGGGGTTGTGTGACTCATCTTCTTTCCTGTTGTATGTTGCCTTTGGTATAGATTCTTCTTCAGCCATGGTGGATCAGAGAATGGCGCAGCAGAGCTCTCTCTAAGAGAGCTCTGATACCATAAAACGATTGTGAGAGAAAAGGAAAAAATAGAAACTGAATAATTCTTCTGTTATTACTTTTCTAATTAGGATACAAAGATGAATCACTTATATATAGGTGAATGAGGGAATAGAAAAGGGATAAGCAAACTAACCTATTAGCTAACAAACAAAAGAAAAAACAGAATAAACTACAAAACAGAAAAACTGAACCAGAATTAACTAACTAACTAGCTGGAATGAACTTTGTATTTTGTATTCTCCAATATGATGTGGCGGCACACCATTGGATGTCTGTGTGAAACTTCTTTACACTAAGAGTGTATACTAATTAAATCTTTCTTGTATTATAAGGAATTAGTGATAGTATTGAGATTCTTCATATGAAATTATTCATTTGAATTATTATAAGTAGATTATCATTGATTTTATACATAATGGTCATCTCAAATAGATATATTTTTATTCTTTAAGTTATTATACTTTCATATATATTTACTTTATGAAACAAAATTGAAAAATAGCTACTAGTACCTTTACCATTTTACTTACATTCTGCTCATAACTTGTTGGATGCATTTCTATGGATGCATTTCTATGGATTCAATCCCAAGCCTCCAACTTCGACATTCCCAGGTAACTATGTCCCCCATCTCCAACAGCTTTTCCAAATTTCTTTTTTTCTTCTTTTTCCTGTTTGGCTGCTGAGAAAGCTGTGTGTATAACATCTCAGGTTTCTTTCTTTCTCTTGTTTAGGTTCCCAGTTCACGGTCCTCACTTTCGTGCCCTTCTGGTTTTTAATTTTTAATTTTACTATCATTGTATTAATTTAAAATAATTTACAATTTTGTAATGTTACACGTCTCCCTTCGGTTATCATCGATTATCATAGAAATTCCTTTTTTTTATATCGGCGGGTGATTAGGAACTAGCCATCTTCTATATGGTTGACCAAACCACAAGACAAGTAAAGCACTTGCATTACACCTTAAAAATATTTTAAGTTAATAAATTTTTAAAGGAAATTCGAAGATATTAGTGTTAGCAGTAAAACGTTTATTTATAAAAAATTAGGCCTCTTATCTTATAAATCTTTTAATTATTAACTACTTTACCAATTTTATTAGTTGATTTTTCACATCTTATTAATTTTAATTAAAATTCATATTCTATCCACTATTTATATATTAAATTTAAATTCTAGTAGAGTTCCCATTTACATTAATTCATGACTTTTTTATATTACGTTTTTACAATTATAAAAAATTCTTATAATTACAACAATTTAAATTTCTCTTTATTTAATATTATCCATATGTTTTTTATTTTAAATTATAAACAATCAATTAATTAATAAATTGATTTTTTTATTAGAGCAATTTAAATTTCGCCATGTTCTTTAGATTTTGTTAAAATTGTAAAATATATTGATTTAAAATATATTAATAATTTTCATATGATGATTCCTCATATTTTAATTGGTTAACGGCTTGAAGATGATTGCCTCCTTTAAAGGATATTTATAGTCTAATAAAAAAAGAGTTACTTATCCTATGAATTTTATATTTAAAATATATCTTATCTTTTATTTTTATTTTTTAGTTATTTTAAAAATATCAATAGAATATGAATATTATTGTATGCAGTGCATGAGTGTTTAAAATATCAATTATTAATTAATTTTATAAACGTTGAAATATATTAATCACAAATTTTAGTTGAATGAGTTTTGTAAACACGGTAAAATTTAATTTTGATTTTGATTCTGTATTTTTTTAAAATCACACTCCATCCGTCCCATTTTATTTGTCTTTTAAGGTTGTAACACGATAATTAAGGAATATCATTAATATTCTAAGTTTTATAAAAATTAAAAATTAATTCCCTACTATACCCCTGTCAACACCCAATTTTAACCAGGTTATTTTATTTGTTTCTAAGAAATAAAATTAGGAAAATAAAATAATTAAAAAATTAAGAAAATTTAAAATTGAAAAAAATAAAATGAAATAAAATAAAAAAATAATAAATAATAATAAATACAAAAAAAGAAAAAGGAAAAAGAAAAAGAAAGATATTGCATTAAAAAAGCATTAATGTCATGATCCTCTCAAGAGAGCAGATATTAATCAAGAATACCTAAGGGATCATATCTTGGTTAATAAATTTTCTCACCAATGTGACAAATTCTTTTTAGTAATTTCTCTCTCAATAAAAATGGATTGCGGATTTGATTTTGTGAGGATTATTTTATTGATGAATATGATCCGTAAAGATTCTGATCAAGTAATTAAAGCAGTTAATGATTAATTTTGAGAAAATTGGGAAGAAATCATGGATTTAATTGAAAGAGATTAAGTGTGATTTTAGAGAAAATAAAGATAAAATAAAAAAATTAATTACAATGATTGGATGTGAGAATTATAAGAATCAAAATCTTTTAGGATTATCAGAAAAAATAAAACACCAAACCTTCCAAGTCTCACCTTTGCTTCTCTTATAAAAGGAGTGAACTACCAAGTATTTGAGGGGGAAAAGAAGGGAACATTTGGACCCATGCAAGTCATATAAATTGTCGGGATGTCAAGAGGGGTCTTCCTTGAGGTAATTTTGTCCATCTCTTCCTTTTTTATTTAAATAATTTTTGTGTTATATAACTTTCTCTAATTTTTAGGAAGTCTGCTTTACGATTGTTAATAAAAAAAATTTTAAAAGTGAAAAAAAATAAAAATATTTTAGTTTAGTTTTGATTGTTAGGATTAGAAAAAGTAAAAATTAAAATCAACCAACCCTAAACCTTAAACTATGTGACTTTTGAGTTTTTCATGGCACCAAGGGATACGTAAGAGCGGGTTCTACCCATCAAGTCAAAATTAAAATTTTTAAAAATTGTTGTTTTGTTTCTTTTTTTAATTTATTTCTTTCCTTTATTTATGGAAAAATGGGTAAAATAAATAAATTTAACTTGCACAGTCAATTTAGGGTAATCGTTTGAAGACGGACGTATAGGGGTGTTGTGGGGTTTAGTCTCCACCCTTCCCCAAATGTAATTGATTCCCGAACCCAATTTATTTTTTTTAAGATAAAACTTTTTAGGGTTTCCAATTTCCCCTAATTGAATAAAATTGGTGGTTACTCCCACTTTAAGTCCTCTTTAATTTTTTGGTCGCTACACCCCTTATCTCTCATTCAAGAAATATACATTAATTAATTAATAAGGGTGCAGTTGAAAAAAGTAACAATTAAATTCAAGCAAATTTTTTTTTACTAAAACGTCAAGTAAAATGGAATGGAGGGTGTATGTTTTTAGTTTTCATGGTTAATTATACTTTGTTAAGTCACATTTATAATCCTCTTTAGACTTTTCTCAAGTAAAATTTTACACGGTACTTTTTTTAGAAAAATTATCTGCAATAAATTCTCAAAAAATTACTAAGTTTTTATATAAAAATATTGCTATAAAATTTCTTAATTTTGCATTACAAAAATCTTTAGGAATTTTTTTGTAAATATTAAATTTATAGGAAATTTTGAAGAAAAATCCCTAAAAAAATCTATAAGAAACATTACCACATCACCACTTAATAAAAACATAACCAACGACGAGTACTAAAATTATGTGATTTTAAAAAATCGAGTACCAAAATAAAAAAAAAAGTTAAAATCAAACTTTGCTATGTTTTTAAGAAGTAAAAACTAAAATTTAATAATTAGTAGGGATTTAATTCAAAACTATATTACTTATTTAAAATTATTTTTTAGAAGTATGGACATAATGTTTTTTTTTTTTTTGTACAAAGTATAGACATTTTGTTAAAAAAATATTAAACTCTGAAGCACATACGAAGCAATTCTTTTCGAATCGGGTAGGGCCTTTATGGTCGAATATTTAACATAACTACATACTCACATCTCGAACTCGAGACCACTAATTAAGATGAAACAGCCCCTAACCGACTACTCGGTGGTACATACGAAGTAATTTAACCAGGTGAACTAAGTGACTTTTCATCATATCAGTGATAAAATATGCAAATGAAATGGTCTTTCTTTTTTGTTCAATAAAAACTGCTAAACAAACATGTGCAGAGATCCAGTTGGGTCATAACTATCACAAACACATGCAAGATCATCTACAGGGATGATTGAATTAAATAAGGTTTCAATTTGGATTACCACCCAAGTCTTTGTATAGTTTTGAAGCATGAGGGAGCGTCAAAATGTTATAGGAGGCAAGTTCTTTCTCAAATTTCCCAGCCAGTTCTTTGAAACCAAACTTGTGCTTCCACATATCCGAAGTATCTGGAACAGATTGAATGACCAGCTTCTGCACTTTAAGGGCACATAGGAACTGGAAAAAGTAATATAATGGTATTGATAAGTATGAGAAAATTGTTAATGTCTCGAATGCCAATTAGTTAAAGTTGTCTAAAATGTCTACATGATTGTACATAGTTGAATGGAAAGCCAACAAGAAAAAATAATAGGATTTTGTTATCCACTTACCGATTCAATTACAATCATTAAATTCCTGCAAATTCCTTGTCTCCTGCATGTCCCTTCTGTGGCAATAAAAGGCATTTCTGCAACCTCCCTCCCATGAATTCTATATAGTCACAAAGCAACAATCAAAGTGAATAATCTCCTACTAATCCTTGTCTTTGCTAGCACAACTAAAAATTTGTACTTTGGGTGTGGGGTGTATAATGGCATGGAGTGGCTAATCCAAACAATAGTAGAAAAGATAAACAGAGAAAGAAGGATACCTTATAGAAGCTGCGCATTCAATTGCATCATCTTTCTCCAAGATAAATATATGAAAACGCCCAAAATTGACCCTGGTTAAATCTGGTGATCTGAATAGTAAATCATAAGACACTATTATTATTACTATCAAGAGGTTATATTACATGCTTTAAGATTGGTAGACAAATAACATCAATATGCTTGCTTACCTACAACTGTATAGTACATTTTGAACCACATTGATGCCTGTGTGTCTGTCAGTTATTGTTTGGAAACATTCATTCATTAATGAGAAAGCTACTAGGACCTTTGCATTGCATTCAAAATATCTAGTCATAGCTAAGGTTGTCTGAGGGCGGATGATTGACCAAGTGTAGTTTTCAAACTCGCTATTGACTGCAATTGACCTCTCCAGTTCATCATATATCTTTCATCACAAAAAACATGGCCACAGTTTCAATTGTTATGATGGATAAGAAGAAAAAAAAAATCTGATAGGAACATAGTATTTCATTTTTTTCATGTTTGATAGATACCTCTTTGCAGCTTTGGCTGCAATACAGTAGGTCCCCGCTAATATCCACAGGGTCTTTGGAGAATTCTTTTAAACATTGCCAGTGAACTACAAAAACATCACAAACTGTTCTATCAGTCTCAGCCAAATCAATGGATTATGGAATTAGACATGTTACTAACACAGTGCAACCTTTATTACAAATTGAAATTCATGTGGAAAGTATTAAATTTATGAGTGTATTGTTGGCATTTCAAAGTTATTTTAAAAATAAAAGAGAGTAAAAGCTGGCTAATCAGATCAAAAGAGAAATCTTACAATTTTTGTCACACTGCAAGCATGTGATGAGTTGCCTTTGTTTTCCATAAACCCTGAGACTACAGTACTTACAAACGCAGTAGGGACAAGACCAATCACGACGGGGAGCCCTCTGCAGTTTAAAATATCTTTATCAGAAAGACTGTTTCAAAAGTAAAATAAAGAACATGAAAAGTTCAAAATCAATTTATTTACCTCCATATTCATACAGGATGCATGGAATGCTGAGGGACAATGCTCGCAGTGGAATATGTCTCCCCCATTTGCACATATTGAACAAGGATCATCTTGTTGTTTTTCCTTGGGTAAAAAGCAGAATTCTTCACGGCGTTCTCTTTCAGTTGAATGAAGCCAGACAGCAATGAGGCAATCTTGGAGATTTTCTTGTGTTTGGAGGATGTAAATACGTTCATAGGGTTTTCTGTGATCACTATTTGCATGTCTTTCAAATGCCCACACAGACATTTCTTTTTGGCAACAGCTGCAGAGAATTCCACCTCTGGTAATTCTTCCTCTCAGTCCCATTGCAGCTGCACTTCCCTCATTTCTATCATCATGCTTATAGAAGACTTGCTCGTCTTCCTGAATGTGCTTACGGTCTATTAACAAAGACAAGATTGTTTTTTTACTTGAACTTGTTGCTTCAGGTATAGATGAAACCCTTTCCACACTGCAACCTTGTCCTTGACTTGAGCCTTCATGTAAAGGTGGATCTATTTCAATGGTTGAAGTTTGTCCAACCTCACTGTTTTGCCTCTTTTGTTCTGTTTTACTGGTCTTCTTAGCAGTGCGACTCCTCCTACCCTTGCAATGCCTTGGAATATTATCCAAGAGTGAGTTCACCATCACAGTTTCTCTTTGAATATTTTCAACAACTGAGTTCACCATCACAGTTTCTCTTGCAATATTGTCAACAACTGAGTTCACCATCACAGTCTCTGTTGCTGGTGGTGGTGGAATAAATGATGATGATGATGCTGTGTTTCTTCTTTCAGTTGGTATGTTGGGTCTGGATACTATGTGGTCTTCAACATTTTCATTGTCGTTAAATTCAGGTTCTGCATAGTCTATATACCTCCGTTCCCTTAATGTGTAGGGCCTGTTGTTTCTTGCCTCCCTTAATGCTTGTCTCATTCTCCTCCTGTTTATTCTCTGTGCCAAAATATCTGTGACAGAATTAGGAGGACTTCCATACTCATAAACCAGCATAAGCATCAAGTTTGTATAAGAAAAATTTCCATAATCTTTCAATACCATTTAGAAATAAATGTTTATTAAGGCTTACAAGGTTTGTGCTGAGTCCTAAAGAATTTTCTGGTGTAATTATAAGGAAGAAACCGCTTGCTTTTGCAAAACTTTGTTAACAGTTTCAGTGTTGTACAATAATTAGTAGGGTTAATGATGTTTTCTTTTCCCATTTCTATGCAAGCAATGGAGGAACTTTATGTCTATGAAAACATTTCTGATGAATATGTAGATGGTGTTCTATATAAACTCTATTGAAGTCTAAGCTTCATGCTGAGTTTGCATATATGAATTGAAAGCTGAACACTAACAGAATGACAATAATGTTTGAGAAATCATATTTGTACAACATGTTTATACAATAAAGTGAGAGATAGATAAAGGAGAGAGAAGTGTGAGATATGATGAAGAAATATGGAGAGAAAAAATGTGTTGTATAAGATGTTGTATAAATTTATGGTATGAATATTATATCTCATAATAATTGTTAGAAATATATAATATAAAATCCTCTGACATGGCAAGCCTATGTGATCAAGTGGTCAAAAGTAAAGAGATTTAAAGAAAGGATGTTTCATTAATTTACAATGTATCAATGTGATACATTTATATACAACGTACATGTATACAGATAAATTCAAAATTCAAAACTTGAATTCAAAATAGAAAGATATCCTATACATAAGGAGGAGATGAGATAAGGTAGTACTGTGTACTACGTTAGTACGCCAACACGCCCCCGCAAGATGGTGGAGGAAGGAACGACACCAATCTTGGACATGAGGAAAGAATGATGCGGTCCTGACAGCAAGTTGATGGGAAGAGGGAACATGAGAAACTTGCAGATCATGGTTAGCAACAAGATCTCAGACAAAGTGATAATCTATGGCCAAATGCTTCATTCTAGCATGAAAAACGGGATCGGCACATAAGTATGTAGCTCCAATGTTATCCGAGAAAATAGTAGGAGATTCATGAATGGAGAGTCCCAATTCACGAAGGAGTTGGCGAAACCAAAGTAGCTCCGCGATGCTGGAAGCAATGGTACGATACTCTGCCTCGGTGGATGAGCGGGCAACCATCGGTTGCTTCTTACATGACCATGACACAACATTAGATCCAATATAAACAATGTAAGCATATGTGGATTTATGATCACCAACATCCCCAATCCAATCAGAGTCACAAAATGCATTGAGTGTGAGTTTGGCGTCTTTCACAAGTTATAGACCATGACTGATAGTTCCCTTAAGATACCGAAGAACTCGCTACAAGGCTTGCATGTGAAATCTTGAGGTGCTTGCATGTGCTGAGATAACTTGTGCACAGAGAAAGCAATATCGGGCCTAGTGATACTCAAGTATTGGAGGGAGCCAACAAGTCTGTGATAGGTGACTACATCACATGTGGAAGCATTAGATTGAGGAAGTAGAGAGCATGTGGTGGACATAGGAGTGGAGACTGGCTTTGCATCGGAACAATTTCAATCCCAAAAAAATGACTTGGGTAGCCGAGATCTTTGAGAGAGAATTTCTTTGAAAAAGCCTCTTGAAATTGGTGAAGAAATGAAGAGTGATTCCCTGTCAATAGAAGATCATCAACATACACAAGAAAGTAGGCTGTCACATTATCCTTTTGATAGATGAATAAGGAAGTGTCAAAACGTGAATTGGTGAAGCCATAAGCAAGTAGGAAAGCCTTGAGTTCATTATACCAATCACGAGGGGCTTGTTTAAGGCCTGGAGAAAGGCATTGTTGAGATCCATTTGACTTAAAGACCACCCCAGTGAAAGAGCAATACAAAGTACCATTTTAATGGTATGGGGTTTAATTACAGGACTGAAGGTGTCTGTAAAGTCAATGTCAGGGCATTGATGAAAACCCTTTGCAACCAGTCTTGCTTTATAGCGAGCAATTGAGCCATCTGGATTCCTTTTAAGTCTGAATACCCACTTGTTGCCAATGATGTTGAAATGGGGCTGAGATGGCACTAGAGTCCATGTGCCATTTTTCATGAGAGTTGTGAACTCATCTGACATTGCCTGTTTCTACTCTGGACTTTTTAAGGCCTGCGAGACACATGTAGGTTGCACTGAATTTGGAAGGGGATATTCGGTCACTGTGTATAACTCTTTAGGCTTAAAAATTCCATTTTTGGCACAGGTAATCATTGGGTGAGTGGATATATGAGACGTTGGCGGAGCTGGAGCTGGAGCGTGAGATGAGAATTTTGTGTACGTTGGAGTGTTGTTGGCTTGGTTGGTTTGATTGGGTTGGGCCGGGATATGTGGTCGGTCGTTGTTGATGGGTGGAGAAAGAGAAGTTGGGGATTGGGTCGTGATTTGAGGGATGGAAGAATGAGATGAAATATTTTGATTTGATGTATGGTTGGGAGGTGGTATTTGAATAAAAGATTTTGGGTGTGAGGTGGGTGGGGTTATTACCGAGAATGATGGGATGGTATTGTTGGAAGGATTAGGAGATAAAGGTGAAAGAATGGATAAAGTTGGTTGGTTATTTTGATGATGGGAAGGTGACGTACAGGAGGTGGGATTGTTAGGATGAGATAAGGACGAAAAAGGTGGGTCCTATTGGTTTTGGTTTATTTGAAGTGAAGCAGTGTTAGTGGGATGGAAAAAGGTGGGTCCTATTGGTTTTGGTTTATTTGAAGTGAAGCAGTGTTAGTAGGATGGGAATGTGACGTAGGAAAAGTGGAAGTGAGAGGTTAGGATAAGGACAAAAAGTGTGGGTCCGAGGATGGTTGGTTAGTGAAATTGGAATTTGAAGGAGAAATTGAAGGGATAGGTGGCATGAAATTGGGAGGCTTGGTAGCTTGACCTTGTTCATTCGGTTTTGAGGGAGATGAAAGGGGGAAAATATCCTCAACAAAAACAACATGACGTGAAGTGTACAGAGTGTTAGTTTAAATTGTAACAAAGATATGCACTCTGACTAAGACTATAACCGACAAACACACAAGGTTGAGATTTTTGTTCAAGCTTATTATGAACATAAGGTTTCAGCCAAGGGTAACAAAGGCAACCAAAAGTTTTAAGTTTGCCATAATTAGGGGGTTGATTGAAAAGGACTTGGTAAGGGGTTTGCATTTTGAGGCCTGGGGTAGGGTGTCTATTAATGAGAAAGGCAGTTGTTTGTAGTGCAAAACTCCAAAAAGATAAGGGTAGAGAGGCATGGTGGAGTAAGCATCTTGCAGTTTCAACCAAATGTCTGTGTTTTCTTTGAGAAAGACCATTATGTTCAAGAGTGTGGGGTGGAGTTGTTAGGTGGGAAATACCATGAGTTTGAAGAAAAGAACATAATTTCACAAATTCACCACCATTATCGGAATAAATATTTTTTTATTTTTGTGCTAAATTGATTTTGAACCAATGACTTAAAAATGGGAAAAATGGAAGAGACTTCAGATTTTAATTTGATGGGATATGACCATACATATTTGGAGAAATGATCAATGAACAAAACATAATAAGAAACCCCATTTATTGATTGAACAAGAGCAGGGCCCCAAACATCAGAGAATACAAATTCCAAAGGATGGGTACTAACTAAACTAGACTTAGAAAAAGGTGATTTGTGGCTTTTATTGGAGAGACAATCAGAACATGATCCATTTGAAGAAGCAAAGGAAATTTGGCTGGACTTGAGAGCATGTGTTAGAATCCTAGGTGCGGGATGACCGAGATGGTGATGCCAAAGTTTAAGAGAACTTGGAGTCTGGGCATAGGATGTTTGTGGGAGGTGTGGGAGAAGGAAGCTTGTACATGTTATTCTCATTCATGTCGCGCAACAGAACCGCCCCCGTGCTCAGAGCCTTCACCTCAAAATGCCAAGGGAAAAATTCAATTGAGACATCATTATTCTGACACAGTTGAGAAACAGAAATTAGATTTTGGGTTATTGTGGGAACATGTAAAATGGGAGAGAGGCGAAGAGAATTAGTGGAAGTAGGAATGATAGTGGAACCAACATGTTTAATGGGAAGACCCTTACCATTTGCAATAACAAGTTGATCTGTGCCAGAGTAATCATCCTTGATGGACAAGTTTGATAAATCACCAGTAATGTGATAAGAGGCTCCCGAGTCTAACAACCAAGTTGGTGAAGAGGGAGGACTATGAGTTGCCAGATTAGCAGTAGGTGTATTTTGTTTGGGAGGGTACCTAATAATTTTGTAGCAGGTTTTGGCAATGTGACCCTTCTTCCCACAGAACTGACATTCCACTGAGATACCAGGTGCATAAACTTCCTTAGTGGATGAAAAGACACCATGTGATGGATGCTTGCCACGACCATGATGGTTGTGGCGATTTGCAAAATTTGCAGTAATAGGAGCGGAAGAATTCAAACGATCTTCACGTTGGAGGTAGATCTCAAAGTCAACTAGCTTGTCAAAAAGCTCATCAAACAACATATGAGAATCACGAGTTCTAATGGAAGCAACAAACTCCCGAAAAGAGAGACCAAAGCCGTTAAGGGCATGTATCACAAGATCCAAGTCATAAATAGGATGGCCAATAAGAGCCAGTTCATCAGCAATGCTACGGATGGAACGTAAGTAATCGCTCATAGAGGAAGAGCCTTTGGTGATAGAATTCAAGCGTTCCTTAAGAGACATTATACGAGAGCGAGAGCGATGGACATAAGCCTGTTGAAGCTTAAGCCACGCTTGAGCAGATGTATCAGCGGAAGACATGATAGTACGTGCTTCAACATCACATGATCCGAGAAGTGCAAGATATAGAAACTGATCTTGACGTACCCAATAAGAGTACTCAGGATTAGGAGTAACAATGTCACCTTGTTTGACAGTGACAGAGGGGCATGGAGTTTCACCAATAACGTAACCTTCAAGATTACGAGCAACAAGAAGGGACCGAATTTGTTTGTGCCAAGCGGGGTAGTTTGTGCTGTTTAATTTGATAGGAAGATTGATAGTGTTAAATTCAATCAAATCCTTGGTATTGGAAGAAGAAACAAGATTTTGAGTGGTCGAAATAGAGATTGAAGAGGCCATGAGGATAAAAAAAGGCTAGTTAAGCAAAGGGACTTCTGATACCATAAAGAGGTTTAAAGAAAGGATGTTTCATTAATTTACAATGTATCACTGTGATACATTTATATACAATGTACATGTATACAGATAAACTCCAAATTCAAAACTTGAATTCAAAATAGAAAGATATCCTATACATAAGGAGGGGATGAGATAAGGTAGTACTGTGTACTACGTTAGTACGCCAACAAAAAGTTCGATTTTTGCCGCCCCATTGTTAAAAAAAGGTTTAATTTCCGCACAAAATATGTGAGTCTGTGCATTGTCCACACTTCAAGCCCAAAGGTCTCTTGCGTGAAGGGGCGTGTTAGAAATATATAATATAAAACCATTCAGGCGTCCTCTACCCAACAACTTAAGCTTTTGGAATAATTGGTTCACAACAATAATCACCAAAAATATTTTGATCAATTTATTAGAGATAAGACAATAATCAGATTATATTTCTTCAATCAAAAAGCTTCTTCGGACGAAAATAAATTTATGGCAATGAACAAATATTAATGATTTTTTTTCTTTTTTCAAGGGATTTTTTTTCTATAGAGTAAAATATGAACTAATAACATAATGAAATTAATAGAGAAAAAAATCATAAATTAAGAAAATTCAAGCAAACAAAATACCCTATACACATATAAGAGTGAAGCCACATTAATGAAGAAATCTGAAAAAATTAAAAATCAAATAGTCTTTTTTTTTGCGTTAACCACAGGTATCCCCTATTACCAGGGGTAATCCTGTTCGGGGCTTAGTTACAGTTAAGGTTCCCCACCCCTCCCGAAAAGTGTTTAGTGGGGATCGAACCCATGAGCTCTTCCCACAATCTCAGCCTACGTCAAATAGTCTTTAACAACACAATACATACTAGAACAAATCTTAAAATATTTTGTAGTAATCAAAACCAATAAACCTTCAGACATACATAAAGAAAATTTTCATATATGGGTTCACACTTTAATTGCAGCAATCTAGATGAACTTTTTACCAAGAAAGTGAATTAGTAATTATGTGTGATATAACTACCATACATAACATAAATTGCAATCTAGGAAAAAACATACCTTCAATTCCATATCTTTATCCTAGATTCTTGATGCATTGAATTTTATAGATTCCTAGTTGGAGCAATGCCAAAGAAGAAAATGATCTATAAATCTACGAAATGTCTGCGCAGCACGAAATTGTTAAAAAAGTTTGCAATGAATGTTTGAATTCATAAAAAAAATTATGTTTATTTTCTAATTAGATTGTAAAAATTGATATTGGAAGAGTCTATACTCTTTACCAAGTAGGTGAAGTGCTAATTAAAAAAAGGGAAAACTAGTGTCATGAAGCTCCAACCCTAGCATGATAACAGGGTCTAGAGAAGAGTCACCCATTGTGGGTTTATTACATCCAGTCTTGCATTTTCAATCCACAAGTTGAGCCTTTGACCTCTTAGTCGCATGGAAACAACTCAAAATGTTGTGCCACAACAGCCCATTCGGGCGAAGTTCTAATTATATGCCACATAAAATAGCTATCATAACATAAATTTCATTTTAGGGGAAAATTTACCTTTGATTCAGAACAAGATCTTCGACCTAGATTCCCAATGCGCATGATTTTACAATTCCTCGGCAATTTGAGTCGTATCGAAAGCAAATTAGTTATAAATCTATAAATTTCTGCACAACTTGAAATCGTAAGATGTTTCACAAAAAATATCTGAATTAATTGAAAAAAAAAATCATATCTAATTAGATAGGGAAAATCGGTGCCGATTAAGTGATAAATCTCGATCTACAACATAAAATAGTTGTCATATAAGAAATTGCATTTAGGAGAAATCTTACATTCGATATAGAACAAGATCTTCAACCTAACTTCTCGATGCAAATGATCTGAAAATTGATGAGATATCTGCGCATCAATTGTTAGGGTTTTTCATGGTTTTTCAATTGACGAGATATCTGCGCAGAAATTGTTGGGGATTTTGGTACCGATCGATGAGGATTGAAAAACACTCACTTTCAAGGCTCCGGAAATTGTAATGGATATGTTTTGGTGTTAGGAAGAAGAAAGCCACCAGCCAACAGTGACAGTGTTTGCTATGACTATGATTTTATAAGTGTCTGAAAGGAATTCTATTTCCCTAAGGTAAATGCTCTTGTGTTTAGTGTCTAGATATATAAAAAAAATATAAAAAATACTTCATTTTCATGTTAAATAATATTTCTTTAATAAAATATATTTAAACAAGCAAGTGTCATTGAAATGTACTGGAAATTCCAATATATATATATATATCTGTGTGTCTATATATATATATATATATATATATATATATATATATATATAGGTGATGATCAAGTTACTCCAATAGTTACTCTTTGTAAAGTTACTCCACTTAATAACTTTTTTGTGAATGTTGATTTCCTTCAATATTCGAACCGTTGAATTGAAGGTTCTCATTAGGTACATCAAGTCTACAAAGTTTCATAAAATTAAAAAAAAAAAACATTTGATACTTCTTCGTATAACCTCAATATAACGTATAATATACTTTTTAAAATATAAGTCAATACTAACCATAAAATTACATACCTACAAATATTCAATCTATATAATATATTAAAGCTAAGTCGAAATCCATACGTAGCTATCTTATCTATATTTTTGCCGCATAAATATATTTTTACAACATTATTTATAATCTGATGTGTCACCATCCGATGAAACTTATCTTTACATCATTGAGCTTTTAATCTTTTTGAAACCCAGTCAATTCTACTCATTCACAGTTACGATAACATTAAATGTTAGCATTGACTATTCATGAACCTTATCCACTGTCATTACTTCACCATTGTATTACACAACCTAAATATCAGAGCACACATGACTATTAAACCCACAAGGGGAGTTATGCCTATATTTGTACAACTGTATAATTTTTGTTTCGTAGATTTTTTAAGATTCAATTTATATCATGTTTGTACAATTGTATCAAGGAGATTTTTTTACCAAAAAAAGGAGATCTTCATGTTAATAATAATTTTTAATCTAACAATTACATTTTATAATTTTTTTATGTTGTTGATTGAATATTTTTAATCTAACAATATTGACAATAATATTATTATTTTTAAAATACTAATTAAATATTTCATTTTATAATCTAATAAACTATATATAGAAAAAAGAAATACTAATGAGTGCAATCAATGCCCACTCGCACATTGTGCGGGTCTCAATCTGTAACACCTCCGAGCCGCTTGCAGGAGTGATGAGGGTCCCCACAAACCAACACGAGTCTTTCCAGTATGCGTTGTCCTCACTTGCACACTTTCCGAGAAACTTCCCAGAAGGTCACCCATCCCAGAATTGCTCCAAGCCAAGCACGCTTAACTATGGAGTTCTTATGTTATGGGCTTCCGAAAAGAAGATGCACCTTGTTGGTATAGTTCTCCACAACAATTTCCTTTAAGCTATCATCAACTGTACAGTCCCATACTTGCACAACCTCTGGATCCCTCTCATTCGGGTGTGGGTTCGATTCATCCATGTGTGGTTAGAAGCCTGCCAGGAGCCGCTCCTTGTCCGTGCCTCTCTGCATCGGCGATCACTCCCCGCCTTCATCAGCCTCCGACTCTCACATGCCCACAAGCTTCCGCCTGGTTCGTCCTCGAACCACACCGTACTGGGAGAGACTCGACTCTGATACCATTTGTAACGTCCCTGAGCCGCTTGCAGGAGTGATGAGGGTGGGGAGTGATCGCCGGTGCAAAGAGGCACGGACAAGGAGCGACTCCTGGCAGGCTTCTAAGCACACATGGATGAATCGAACCCACACTCGAATGAGATGGATCCAGAGGTTGTGCAAGTATGGGACTGTACAGTTGAGGATAGCTTAAAGGAAATTGTTGTGGAGAACTATACCAACAAGGTGCATCTTCTTTTCGGAAGCCCATAACATAAGAACTCCATAGTTAAGCGTGCTTGGCTTGGAGCAATTCTGGGATGGGTGACCTTCTGGGAAGTTTCTCGGAAAGTGTGCAAGTGAGGACAACGCATACTGGAAAGACTCGTGTTGGTTTGTGGGGACCCCCATCACTCCTGTAAGCGACTCGGGGGCGTTACACAATCTAGTTTATCTGAAAATTGGTATGCATATTAATCAAGTTAATATCACCACGGGTTAGACTAAAAGTGAGTCGAGTCGGGTTGAAAAAATACCAACCCGACTCGACCCACCACATGTTGGTGGGTCGAGTGGGTTAATTCACCTAGTTTAAATATTATAAAAAATTAATAAAAAAACATATAGTAGAAAAAAAAAGAATTAATAAAAATATAAAAATAAAAAAGTGAGTCAATCCACCTCTGACTCGAACCCACTTTGGCCGGCAAGTTAAGTGGGTTGGCTCACTTTGACACGCGTAAATGTGAGCCTAATTTTTACCAACTCAAACCACCGGTGATTCGGGTAGGGCACGCTGCTAGAAACAAAACGCTAAAAGGGAGAGTAAAATCGCGAAGGCAAGAACTCTCAGTGGTGGTGGTCTCGATGAGCGATAGGATCGAAAACAGTAGAGGGGAGGTGGGGGGGGGGGGGGGAATAGAAACATAAAATCCTAAGGAAGATTGTCAAAATGAAAGGGAAGCCAAGTGAATAGGCTTTTGGCCATATTTGCAAAGTGTTTTAGTTTTTTTTTAATTTAAGTGGGTTTGATTCGGGTAACGAATTTTAACCCATTATCCGATTCGGGTCTAACCCGAAAAATCGAACCAATTTAATTGGTTTGGTTTGTCGGTTGAACCGAACTAATTAACACCCCTAAATTCAGATTCAGATTTCTAAATGGTACCTACAAGTGAAAGTTAACGAGTTTTTTAACTACCCATTTGTTAACATGGCGGAGGCTATTGAAATACTCATATATTTAAAATAATAAAAATCCCCCTAATATAATATTAATAATTAATTAATTATTTTAAAAAGTTTTAAACGAAGAAGAGATCATAGCCCACACGCGCCTTAACAAAAAAATGGCGCCAATCCTTCAATGGGAAATTTCAAAATTATGACAGACATGGCGAAAAATTCTGGAAGAAACAAAATTGAAAAATAGCTACCTGTACCTTTACCATTTTACTTACATTCCGCTCATAACTTGTTGGATGCATTTCAATGGATCCAATCCCAAGCCTCCAACTTCGACATTCCCAGGTAACTATGTCCCACATCTCCATCCGCTTTTTCTTTTTCCTGTTTGGCTGCTGAGAAAGCTGTGTGTAACATCTCTGGTTTCTTTCTTTCTCTTGTTTAGGTTCCCAGTTCGCGGTCCTCACTTTCGTGCCCTTCTGGTTTGTAACATTTCTTATTAAACCTCACTTAATATCATGAATCATGGGAGTGACTATTACAAATCACTAATTCGGAGGGTTCTCAAAGTTTTAATTTTTTAAACAGAAAAAAAAACAACTCCAAACCTGAAAAGGGAATTCTTCTGATTTCTGTGTTTTGTGGGTTTGGTTGTCAGAGCCTCCTGATGTTGGGAATTGGTTCTCTACCTATGAGTATCAGTCTCCCGATCCAGATTCGAATTTCAGTCTTGAGGAAGGAGAAAAAGAAGCAAACTTTGAAAGGATTAAGGACCGAGATGAAGTGGTTGTTAGGGAGAAGTTAATGCAATGCAGCGAAACTTGTGTTAATGATGATAATCATGCAGACATGTGCTTGACCAAGGTGAATTTTCTACTCAACTTTTCATTATTGAGAGTATTAATTTGTTATAGAGCTGAGAAATAGGGATTTTATAATTTTGTCTTTTCTTTTTTTGGGTACAGAATAAGGATTCTTTCAGCTCAAGCCCACTCTTTTCTGGTTTGTACTTTGCATACTTCTTTTAGAATTTCTTTAGCTATAATTGGCTGTCAAGAAAACTAGCTAACAGTGATTGCCTTGTGTGTGTGGTTTTATTATATATATAATTCAGAGCCTCCAGACATCAGAAACTGGTTCTCGAGCTATGTTTATGAGTCTTCTGTGTCTGATACAATCAGTCCTTCTAAGGATGAAGTTTCTGAAGAGATGAAGTGTGAGGATGGAAGGTTTGATTTTGAAGTCATGAATGGAGACAGGTCTGAGAATGTCCAACCCAAAGGGTGTGCTGAACACAATAGCTCTTCTGATAAAGCCATGAAGGTAAAGTAAAAGCAGCCATCAAGCAGGGTACTCATTCTTGATTTCTGTTTCAAAATCTGTGTTATATAATTACTCTGGTAAATGATACAGTATTTATTCACTGATGAATATAATGTTCCTAATTTCTGATATGAGGCATCACTAAAATATGCTAATAAACATTTATGCTCAATGGCAGTATGGTACCTAGAAGTAGATCACTTCACTTGCTGATGAAAATATGCTGTTTACTTTGCGAAAAATCAAAGGAAGAAAGTTTGGATAATATATGACTCTATAAATACATCAATGTGTCCTGAAATTTCCTTCATGTCACTTGCGCTCACTGTTTTTCTTGGTGTTGAAATCACAGGGTGATGGTAGTTCTGAAATGAAGAAAAATTCAAGTACTGCTAATACTTGCCATTTGGAAAAGATATTGCAGCAAAGCGTGCAAGATAGGACACTGCAATGCAATCTTGGTCCAACTCCAACCAAGTATGAGGAGACATTGAATCTGAATCAGGGAAGTCTTGGTTGTAATGAAGAGGCACATCTAATGCCATTGGACACCAATAAAAGTGCAATTAGACCTCCAAAGCTGGTACAAAAGAATGATACCAGAGAAGCCAAACCTAAGGATGAAATCCAACATGACAAGATTGACATGAGCGCAAGAAGTTCAAATTGTACAGCAAATAAGGAAAATGATGGTTTTGTTACAACAAGGAGGAATAGTAGCACTGGAGCAAATGATGAAAATTCTTGGAAGAAACCAGAAAAGATATCATTACAGTGTTCAACAAATACAAGAACAGCTCCATTGGCATGTGAACAGCGTGCTGCTGTGACAAAGAGAAAGGCATTAACAGAAGCAACAAATCTTCAACAATCCAATGCCATGGAGATTACAGGGAAATGGCAATGCCCACAGAAACGTAAACCTAATACTGGGCCTGCTCTCAAGCAACTTAGACTTGAGCGATGGGTTCATAGGGTTTGAAATTATCTCCCTTTGTTCTCTTATTTTTTTTTTCCTGCTTTCACCGACCATTTGCAAACAGTATAATATGTATTTAAATTACAACAGGATGCATCTAAATTAATATTCGTGCTAATTTTACTTCCTTTCCACATAAGAGAACATCTTGGACAACATAAAAATAATATCCATATCGTGGTATAAGGATATTCATTATGCAGAAGTATAGAAACAAGAAATAATTCTTAACATAAACTAATCATGAATTTGTGTAAAAGTCATACATGAATCTATAATACTACATGGGAAGAGTTTTTTGAACACTATTCATTCAACTTTTAATTTTTTTTCCAGTCAACCACATTATGGGTCTTTGACCATAAGTATTGGGTTTTTATTTTTAACTGTTTATTTAGCATTGTTAATTCAAGTTTTAATTTTTTTTTTTTCAGTCAACCACATTATGGGTCTTTTAACCATAAGTATTGGACTTTTATTTTTAACTTTTGATTGGGATTGTGTGCTATTTATCTATAATTTTACAATTGTCTTGATTTTTATTATTATCTATTGAGTGAGTTTTTTTTTTTCTATTATGTGGGGTAAAAATTGTTGGTGAGATATAATCTAGCCTTTAGTAGGTGTATAAGATATATAAATGTTATTTGTTTTTGCTTATAATTTTACAATTGTCTTGGTTTTTTACAATTATCTATTGAGTGAGTTTATTTTCTACTATGTGGGGTAAATATTGGTGTTGAGGTATAGTTTAGCCTTTAGTAGGTATATAAGATATATAAAACGTTATTTGTTTTTGCTTATATTTTTGTGAAATTAAAAAAATAAAAATAATTTAAATATTTATGTTTTATAATATTTAACAAATTATTTATTAATTATTATGCTCAACAACTAATTATGAGAAATATTTTTTAATAGTTTAGAGTTTGTGTATCTAACTATCTATATCTATCTATGTTTATATCTATCTATGTTTCTACAAGTGAACAAGAGCATGATTCACCTTTTTACTATTCACAAGTGCAATTCTATTTTTTAACATTAATCTTGAGTTGGTTTGCTTTTTACAATTAATTGGACAAAAATATTTTAATGTGTTGGGTAGATTTAAAATAAAACTATTTTGATGTGATTTTTTTTAACATTAATGATGGGTTGGTTTGTTTTTTTACTATTGATTTGCCTTTGACAATCACTATTGGGCTTTTATTTATTGAGTTTTGGCTGAGATTATGTGCAATTTATCTATAATTTTACAATTTGGCTGAGTTTTTTTTCTGCCATGTGGGGTAAATATTGTTGGTGACAAAATAATCTAGCCTTTAGCAGGTATATAAGATATATAAAGGGTTATTTGTTTTACTTATATTTTTGTGAAATTAAAAATATAAATAAAATAATTTAGAGATTTATGTTTTATAAAATTTAATAATTTTTTATTTATTATTATGCTCTACAACTAATTATAAGAAATATTTTGTAATAGTATTGAGTTTGTGTATCTATCCATACTTCTACAATTTAACAAGAGCACGATTCACCTTTTTTAGGTAAATTAAAAATATAGGTTGAGAAGATGGTGCTTCAGTCAAAGGCAGGGAAAACCTTCGGGCTCAAGGAGCACTTATAAAGGTACTTACATTTACCTCACTCTAAGAGCATCCACAATGGAGCAACTACATTTGGGTGCTTCCAATGGGACTCACATGTACACATCACTCATTTTTACTCTTCCCAATATAAGCACCTCCAAGCACTTTATTTCTACAATGGAGCAACTCTCTTTGGGGGCTTCCAATACACACAAAAATTATTTTTTTAATATTTGTTGGTTGATTTTCAGGTTGCTAGCTAAAGCAACCTTGCCCAGGAAGCACTCCAAATACAATTGCTTCCAATGGACCCGGACCAGCATGCAACGTTGCTTGGCTGGTATGGTTGCTTCATGAGCAACCGATAATGATGCTCTAAGGGGATGAGTGGGGGTTCGAACTTGTGACCTGTCAAGTACGAGACAAGTGTAATTCTATTTTTTTAACTTTGATCGTGAGTTGGTTTGCTTTTTACTATTAATTGGACAAAAATATTTTAATGTGTTGGGTTGATTTAAAATAAAAAGTATTTTGATGTGATTTTTTTAACATTAATGGTGAGTTGGTTTGATTTTTACTATTGATTTGTGTAACATCCCAAAAATTTAAAAATCTAGAATTTCAATAAAATAGATAAATAAATAATACTTATAATTGTATTTCGATAATGTTGGTTATAAAAATAGAAATTTTATAATAGTAATCGTAAATATTAATATAACCGTAATTATGATATAATAATATAATATTCTAAATATTAGGAGAGATGTCAGATTATTAAGAATTTAATCAAATTTGATTGTATTAAGTATAATAATTAAATCAGAGTAAAAAAAGGGTATAATAATAAAAGTAAAAAAAGGGTATAATAATAAAATTATTAGAAGATAAATCATATTATTAAGATTTACAATTAGCCTTAATTGTTATAAATATACTAATTATTATATTAATATAATCATATCAAGATCGATATGGACAACATTAAGAAAGAGATATGTTTTTAAGATCAGATTTTAAAATAGGAAGAATGACATGACAAGAGTTAGAGATAGGAAAGTAATATCAGCTTGAGAATAATGTTTAATTATAAGATTTGAATTTGAGTGTAAATGAATAAGAATCATATAAATAAGAAAAGTACAATTTCATGAATTATAGATGATAATAATAGTTATAATAATAATATGTTAAGAAATAAGTTTAATAATGATTATAAAATAATATAAAAAAAATATGGTATCTAAATATTAATTTTAATAGAGTCAACTTAATTTTATATATATATATATACACATAAATATATATATATATATATATAAAAAAAATAAAAGCAAGGACCTAATATATATGTATGTTATTCGCCCCCCTAGTTGCAAGCCGCACGCACCCCTGTGAAAAATAGGTTTAGGAAAAAAATAAAAAAAAAAAGAGAGAGAGAAAGAATGAGAGAAAGTGAGAGGAAGAAGAAGGTTTTGGTGGAGGCTTCCCCCACTATTTCCTAGCTTGGATCTCCATTATCCTCCTCCTCCTCCATTGTTGCTCAATTTGAGGTGAGTGAAGCTCACACACTTGCACCTCATTTTGTGTATGTTTTTAATATGATCCCTATCCTTCTATTCCTCTTCCCCTTGGTATGTGAATGTTGATTTATGGTTGGATTGGATGGTGAACATGCTTTGAGAGGATTATTACTTGTATGTGAAAACCCTAGGTTAGAGGAATTTGGGGATTTTGGGAATATGTGGGTACAAATTGTATTGGATGATTTTATTGATGATTCTTGAAGTTTGAAGGTGATTTTGTTGTATAATGAAGTATATGTATAGATTAGGGTTTGTTATGGAATATGCTTCCAAGGTTTCTAATTAAAAAGGGTATTTTTAGATTTACATGGTTGAAGTGAAATGATTATTATGAGAAAACTTAGATCCATGATGTGATATTTGTTCTATGTATATGTGTTAGTTCTATGCATGCCATGAGATATAAATTATTTGTGAAGGATGAGCAATTTCATGTTTTTGGCCTATGGTCCAGTTAAGACTAAGAAAATGATTTATGGCTTCGGTCCAAGTTAATTTAAAGTGAAAAGATTGTTTTCATACATTGATTTAAGACTTGGGTGATTAGTGCCCAGCTAATAAGGGTGATTAGTGCCCGAAGATTTAAGGGGTGATTAGTGCCCAGGGTGATTAGTGCCTAGTGGTGGTGATCAGTGCCCAAGGAAGACGTTCCTTGTAGTCTGAGCTCAGGTCTAACCACACAGTTATTTCAGATTTAAGTGATAAGAACCCGACGGTTAGGTTATGCCGCTCATGTGCATTCATTTAAATTCATGTGCAAGACAACCTATTCGAGTATTGAAATGTCTAAATTATGATGTTGCGATTATTTGCTAAGTCCCTTAATTTAAGATATGAAGTAAGTGACTAGAATTTTGTAAGTGTGCTTTAATGAACTGTGTTGGATGTTGCATTGCATCTGTGTGATTCCCCAAACTGTCTACTGCATGCTTTGCTCACTGAGACCATAGTCCCACCCCACGTTTCGGGGACACACTTTAGCCTGTGGAGGGAACTTCCAGCTAATGTTCGGGGAAAGATGGAGCTCTTGGAGTGGACTCACCCACTCCCAGTGGTCAGGAGGAGTTTGGTAGTTTATTAGGTGTAATGATAGTTTAACGATGAAATTATATAGAGATGTTATTGGAGAATTAATTGTAGTGGATATTTAAATGATGTATGACGTGAGAGTCTATAGTTTGGCCATGGAGGCCTATTTGGTATTGAGATGGATTAGTGAATATGTTATCATGATTTGTACTGGTGGTTTCGCTGGTTTTCAGGTTAAGTTAAAAATTGGGAAATGTCCAATTTTTAGGGGAAACTTTGCCGAATTTCCGGTAGAAGTTTTATGAACCATAACACCCCAACGTGTGGGTTCATTTCCTAGGTTTTAATAAGGTTTGAATTGAATGCTATGATGTGTGAGTTTTGTGGAAGTCTAAGCAAACGTTGGATTGCTTAGACAATTGTGTTATTTGTATGCCGATATCGAAAATGGCGCGAAAAAATTTCAGAAATTCGGAATAGTGTTTTCCAACGGGCATTATTATTGAATTAAGAAATTAGGACATTACAATTTGCCTTTGACCATCACTATTGCTGGGCTTTAATTTGTTGAGTTTTGGCTGAGATTGTATGCTATTTATCCATAATTTTACAATTGTCTTAGTTTTTTTACTACGTGAGTTTTTTTTCCTACCATGTGGGATCACTATTGTTTATGAGATATATATAATTTAATCCTTAGTAGGTATATAAGATATATAAGACATAATTTGTTTTTGCTTATATTTTTATGAAATAAAAAATAATTTAAATGATTTATGTTTTATAATATTTAATAAATTATTCATTAATTATTAGGCTCTACAACTAATTATAAGAAATATTTTTTAATAGTTTAGAGTTTGTGTATCTATAATTATACAATTGAACAAAACAAGATCATGGTTCACTTTTTTTTATTCACAAGTGCAATTCTATTTCCTTAAACATTAATGGTGAGTTGTTTTCTTTTTATTATCATATCTTTCATCTTCTCTTTTCATTTAAAATATATAAAATTCTACTTTGAGATGTGGGAAATGCAGGGAAGAGACATATAGAAAAAAATGAAGAGAAAATATGAAAGATATGATAATTGATGTGATGGGAAAAAAGAGAGACAAATAGACAAAAAAAATGAGGGGCGAAAGAATTTTATATATTCTAGAATTAAAATAGCAAATATCATATATATTAAATAAAAAATTTTGAAAATTTAAAAATACAACAAATAAAATAATTTCAAAAAATTAGATTTTAAAATATTTAATAAATTGGTTTACCAAATAAACAAATATTTAAGCAATAAATTATCCACATGTATTTGTTTAACATTCATTTCTATTTTTCTCTTTGAATTTTAAAATTAAATTATTATTATTAAATATAAAAGAACAAATTAAAATATATCTTCAAAACTATTTTAATCCATCTATCTATACTTTGATAATGCAACAAGATACAATTTAACATTTTTATTATTCATTGATGCACTCTGTTTGTTTTTTGTCTCATTGGGCCAATTTGTATTGGTTGGACCATAAAGTTTTCGGTCATCATATTAGTCTACGTTGCAATAGTATATACTTACGTATTATTACAACTTTTTTGTATGAACGTATTATTACAATTTACATTATGATAACTTACTTTGTTTTGAATACTAATTTTTTATTTAGCTTTTTATGAAATTACTTATAGTAATTATTATACAAAATATAAATCATTATATATTTTTTTGTGAGGAAATATAAGTCAATATATGAACTCAATATAATTTGTTTAAATTTTTTCAAAAATAATGATTATTATTAAATTATTTTAATTGCATGTACTAATATTATTTATTATAATTATTATAATATAATCTTTGTTAATACGTACTAATCTAAATTTATTATTACGTTTAATAAAATGAGAGCTAATATAAAGAATGTTAGTATAAGTAGTAACTTTTATGAAAATATTTTTTTTAAAAAATTATATTTTCATTAATAGAAATTATTTGAGTAATGAATAATTTATCGTTAATTTTTAATCAAACTTTATGTATTTATTATTTGGTAACATATTCACATAATTAATCAAAAATTTTATTTTATTTTAATATGTGACCAAGTCACATTTGATTCCTTTTTTTTAAAGTAAATTTTAACAATTAGAATAGACTAAAATAGAAAAACATGAATTAGTTGTTACATGAAAAGAGGAAAATTTTATGAAATATGAAAACTAACTAATATTATATATATATAAATAATTTATTTTGTGCAAAATATTTTAAATATACTAAAAATGAATTAAAATATAAAAGATGTAAGTATTTAATATTTTTTTGAAATTTTTAAAAATTCACTTATTTGATAAAAATTTATTTTATTGATAATTGTTATACATTTTTTCATATACATATTTATTTAAATTTACAAATTTATTTAAATATATATAATAATATTTTGATGGCATATAAAAAATAAACTATGAGATATTAAGATCCCGTGCATCGCACGGGTAGAACACTAGTTGTTATACAGAACGAATGTTAGGTTCACATTTTCTCCCCTGGTTTTCTTGGTGAGATGACAGTCAAGAAATTGAATTGTTCTAAAAAGGGGATGGTGGGTTAGGAACTTCAACCAAACCTTCCAACATTAGCTTACCCATCCTCATTGTTGGCCTCAACTCGTGGTGCTCTTGAATGCACCAAATTGCTATCTTTACCAACTTTTGTAACCTACCATAGTCACTTAAGTCTTCCTTCCATATAGCAATAGTAAGCCCGATTTGTTATTATTGCCTTCTCTCCCTCCCTGGAATCCATTGGCAACACACTTTTTCTGCAACAAATGATTTCCAATAACATGACACCAAAGCTATAAACATCCATTTTTACAGTCATCGGACCATTCTTGAACCATTCAGGAGCCATATATCCTCCAGCTCCTTGGATCATGGTATTGGTTTTACTCTGGTCAGATAACAACTTGGCCAACCTAAAGTCAAATGACGGGGAGTGTCACACTCTTCATGTAAATACCAAAGAAGAAAACGATCTAAAAATTTCACAAATCCTTGTGCAATAATTGTTAGGGATTTTCATGCGAGTATTTGAATCATAAAAACTTCATATTTTTTTCTGAAATAAGTTAATGAAGTTGGTACCAAAAAAGAAAGAAAAACGTTTTTTTTAGTGATTTGGAAATTGAAATGGGTATGTTGTGTTGTTGGGAAAAAGCAAGCCACTATGGAACATATTTAGACGAAATGTGTATGCCATGCCGGAGTTTGATGTATGAAATCTATTTCCCTAAGGCAATTATAATGGGATAATGTCCTGGCATTTAGTTTCTACATATATAAAAATACTTCATTTTCATGTTAAATAATATTGCTTTAATAAAAATATATTTAAACAAGCATTTAGAAAAATCCAATATATATGAATATATATTAACCAAAAAAGATTGACTCTAGTAAAATTTATAATGATGAAATTCTCGTCCTTTTCAATGTTCACGTGACCAACTACATGCCAAATGTGTTTTACTCTTTTGTTATCTAATTTATTACAATTGACAATTTCTTCATGTAGACATGTTTTTATTAGCATTTTATTGTTTGCTATTACATAAGAATAATACAAGAAAATTATGTAATTTGTATAACTGTTTCTGTTTTGTAATAGGGAAAATTTGTACCACAGGAGACAAAACTGCTTACTAAGCCAATGAAATGATAATTATCGATCTGCGACATAAAATAGCTATCATAATAGAAATTGCATTCAGGAGAAATCTTACCTTTGAAATAAAACAATATCTTATACCTAACTTCTCGATGCAAATGATCTAAAGATTTACGAAATGTCTGCAAAGCAATTGTTAGGATTTTTCATGGCAAGTATTTGAATCATAAAAAAATTAATGTTTGTTTGCTGAATAGGCTGGGGAGTTTGGTACCAAGTGCTTTGGAAATTGGAATGAGTATGTTTTGGTGTTAGGAAGGAGCAAACCACTAGTCAACGCATTTATATAAAAAACGTGTTTGTTATGCCAATGTTTGCTATGACTGAGATTTTGTAAGTATATGAAATGAATTCTATTTTCCTAAGGCAAATGATTTGGTATTTAGTGTCTACATATATAAAAAACATACAAAAATACTACATTTTCATGTTAAATAATATTTCTTTAAAAAATATATATATATGGGTGAGGATCGAGTTACTCATTTTTATTGAAAAAAGATGTCTTCATGATAATAATAATTTTTAATCTAACAATTCCATTTTATAATTTTTTTGTTTTGTTGATTGAATAATTTTAATCTAACAATATTGACAATATTATTATTATTATTTTTAAAATACTAAGTAAATATTTCATTTTCTAATCTAATAAACAATATTTAGAAAAAGAGAAATACTAACGAGTGCAATCAATGCTCATTCGCACATTGTGTGAGTCTAAATCTAGTTAATCTAAAAATTGGTATGCATAATCATCATGTTAATATTACATTATTCAATAATTATATTTGTGATGTTTTTATTCCACGAGCGGAGTAACTTACCAAGAGTTACTCATGGATAGATGTGACAAAATAAGTCTACCCGGCTCGCCATGATTGGCTCACCACGAGTTAGGCTAAAAGTGAGAAAAGTCGGGTTAACTCACTTTTTTTATGAGTTGTAAAATTACCACATAAAATAGCTACCAAAAAAGAATGAAAAACGCTTCCCTTTTAGTGATTTGGAAATTGAAATTGGTATGTTGTGCTGTTGGGAAAAAGTACGCCAAGAGGCAACACATTTAGACGAAATACACGTATGTCATGCCTGGGTTTGCTATGACTGATATTTTGTACTGGTGTGAAATGAATTCTATTTCCCTCAGGCAATTATAATGGGCTAATGTTCTGGCATTTAGTGTCTACATAAATAAAAACACTTCATTTTCGTGTTAAATAAAATTTGTTTAATAAAAATATATTTAAACGAGCATTTAGAAAAATCCAATATATATGGATATAAATTAACTAAAAAAGACTGACTCTGGTAAAATTTATAATGATGAAATTCCGGTCCTTTTCAATGTTAACGTCACCAACTATACGCCAAATGTTTTTTACTCTTTTGTTATCTAATTTATTATAATTGTTAATTCCCTTAGGTAGACATGTTTCATTTAGCATTTTTATTGTTTTCTATTACATAAGAATAAGACAAAAAAAATTATGTACTTTGTATAACTGTTTCTGTTTTTTGATAGGGAAAATCGGTACCACAAGAGACGAAACTGCTTACTTAGCTTATGAAGTGGTATTTATCGATACACGACATAAAATAGTTATCATAACAGAAATTGCATTTAGGAAAAATCTTACCTTTGATATAAAACAAGATCTTATACCTAACTTCTCGATGCAAATGATCTAAACATTTACGAAATGTCTACGCAACAATTGTTAGGGTTTTTCATGGCAAGTATTTGAATCATAATAAAATTAATGTTTCTTTGCTAAATAGGATGGGGAGTTTGGTACCAAGTGCTTTGCAAATTGGAATGGGTATATTTTGGTGTTAGGAAGGAGCAAGCCACTAATGAACGCATTTATATAAAAAATCGTGTTTGTTATGTCAATGTTTGCTATGACTTGGATTTTGTAAGTGTTTGAAGTGAATTCTATTTTCCTAAGGCAAATGCTCTGTAATTTAGTGTCTACATATATAAAAATACAAAAATAAAACATTTTAATGTTAAATAATATTTCTTTAACAATATATATATATATATGAGGATCAAGTTACTCATTTTTATTAAAAAAGGTTATCTTCATATTAATAATAATTTTTAATCTAACAATTCCATTTTATAATTTTTTGTTTCATTGATTGAATATTTTTAATCTAACAATATTGACAATATTATTATTATTATTTTTAAAAATACTAAGTAAGTATTTCATTTTCTAATCTAATAAACTATATATAGAAAATGAGAAATACTAACAAGTGCAATCAATGTCCATTCGCACATTGTGCGAGTCTCAATCTAGTTTACCTAAAAATTGGTATGCATAATCATCATGTTAATATCACATTATACAATAATTATATTTGTTAGATTTTTATTCCACGGGCGGAGTAACTTATCAAGAGTTACTCATGGATAGATGTGACAAAGTAAGTCTACCCGGCTCACAATGGTTGGCTCACCACGAGTTAGGCTAAAAGTGAGAAAAGTCGGGTCGATTCACTTTTTTGTGAGTTGAAAAAATACCACATAAAATAGCTACCAAAAAAGAATGAAAAACGTTTCACTTTTAGTGATTTGGAAATTGAAATTGGTGTTCGGAAAATGTAAGCCACCAGACAACACTTTTAGACGAAATACACATATGTCATGCCTGGGTTTGCTATGACTGATATTTTGTGCTGGTGCGAAATGAATTCTATTTCCCTCAGGCAATTATAATGGGTTAATGTTCTGGCATTTAGTGTCTACATAAATAAAAACACTTCATTTTCATGTTAAATAAAATTTGTTTAATAAAAATATATTTAAACGAGCATTTAGAAAAATTCAATATATATGGATATATATTAACTAAAAAAGACTGACTCTGGTAAAATTTATAATGATGAAATTCCGGTCCTTTCAATGTTAACGTGACCAGCTATACGCCAAATGTGTTTTACTCTTTTGTTATCTAATTTATTATAATTATTAATTTCCTCAGGTAGACATGTTTCATTTCGCATTTTTATTGTTTGCTATTACATAAGAATAAGACAAGAAAATTATGTACTTTGTATAACTGTTTCTGTTTTTTAATAGGGAAAATCGGTACCACAAGATACCAAACTGCTTACTAAGCTGATGAAGTGGTATTTATCGATCCACGACATAAAATAGTTATCATAGTAGAAATTTCATTTGGGAAAAATCTTACCTTTGATATAAAACAAGATCTTATACCTAACTTCTCGATGCAAATGATATAAAATTTACGAAATTTCTGCGCAGCTTTTGTTAGGGTTTTTCATGGCAAGTATTTGAATCATAATAAAATTAATGTTTCTTTGTTAAATAAGATGGGGAGTTTGGTACCAAGTGCTTTGCAAATTGGAATGGGTATGTTTTGGTGTTAGGAAGGAGCAAGCCACTAATGAACGCATTTATATAAAAAATCGTGTTTGTTATGTCAATGTTTGCTATGACTAGGATTTTGTAAGTGTCTGAAGTGAATTCTATTTTCCTAAGGCAAATGCTCTGGTATTTAGTGTCTACATATATAAAAAATACAAAAATACAACATGTTAATGTTAAATAATACTTCTTTAACAATATATATATATATATGAGGATCAAGTTACTTATTTTTATTGAAAAATGTTATCTTCATATTAATAATCATTTTTAATCTAACAATTCCATTTTATAATTTTTTTTTGTTTCATATTAATAATAATCTTTTTTCAAGGGATTTTTTTCTATAGAGTAAAATATGAACTAATAACATAATGAAATTAATAGAGAAAAAAATCATAAATTAAGAAAATTCAAGCAAATAAAATACCCTATACACATATAAGAGTGAAGCCACATTAATGAAGAAATCTGAAAAAATTAAAAATCAAATAGTCTTTTTTTTTTTTTTTTGCGTTAACCACAGGTATCCCCTCTTACCAGGGGTAATCCTGTTCGGGGCTTAGTTACAGTTAAGGCTCCTCACCCCTCCCGAAAAGTGTTTAGTGGGGATAGAACCCATGAGCTCTTCCCACAATCTCAGCCTACGTCAAATAGTCTTTAACAACACAATATATACCAGAACAAATCTTAAAATATTTTGTAGTAATCAAAACCAATAAACCTTCAAGACATACATAAAGAAAATTTTCATATATGGGTTCACACTTTAATTGCAGCAATCTAGATGAAATTTTTACCAAGAAGGTGAAGTAGTAATTATCTGTGATATAACTACCATACATAACATAAATTGCAATCTAGGAAAAAACATACCTTCAATTCCATATCTTTATCCTAGATTCTTGATGCATTGAATTTTATAGATTCCTAGTTGGAGCAATGCCAAAGAAGAAAATTATCTATAAATCTATGAAATGTCTGCGCAGCAAGAAATTGTTAAAAAAGATTGCAATGAATGTTCGAATTCATAAAAAAAAAATAGGTTTATATTCTAATTAGATTGTAAAAATTGATATTGAAAGAGTCTATACTCTTTACCAAGTAGGTGAAGTGCTAATTATAAAAGGGAAAACTGGTGTCATGAAGCTCCAACCCTAGCATGATAACAGGGTCTAGAGAAGAGTCACCCATTGTGGGTTTATTACATCTAGTCTTGCATTTTCAATCCACAAGTTGAGCCTTTGACCTCTTAGTCGCATGGAAACAACTCCAAATGTTGTGCCACAACAGCCCATTCGGACGAAGTTCTAATTATATGCCACATAAAATAGCTACCATAACATAAATTTCATTTTAGGGGAAATTTTACCTTTGATTTAGAACAAGATCTTCGACCTAGATTCCCAATGCGCGTGATTTTACAATTCCTCGGCAATTTGAGTCGTACCGAAAGCAAATTAGTTATAAATCTATAAATTTTTGCATAACTTGAAATCGTAGGATGTTTCGCAACAAATATCTGAATTAATTGAAAAAAAATCATATCTAATTAGATAGGGAAAATCGGTGTCGATTAAGTGATAAATCTCGATCTGCAACATAAAATAGTTGTCATATAAGAAATTGCATGTAGGAGAAATCTTACATTCGATATAGAACAAGATCTTCAATCTAACTTCTCGATGCAAGTGATCTGAAAATTGACGAGATATCTGCGCAACAATTGTTAGGGTTTTTCATGGTTTTTCAATTTACGAGATATCTGCGCAACAATTGTTGGGGATTTTGGTACCGATCGATGAGGATTGAAAAACACTCACTTTCAAGGCTCTGGAAATTGTAATGGATATGTTTTGGTGTTAGGAAGAAGAAAGCCACCAGCCAACAGTGACAGTGTTTGCCATGACTAGGATTTTATAAGTGTCTGAAAGGAATTCTATTTCCCTAAGGTAAATGCTCTTGTATTTAGTGTCTTCAAATATAAAAAATACTTCATTTTCATGTTAAATAATATTTCTTTAATAAAATATATTTAAACAAGCAAGTGTCATTGAAATGTACTGGAAATTCCAATATATATGTGTGTGTATATATATATATAGGTGAGGATCAAGTTACTCCAATAGTAACTCTTTGTAAAGTTACCCCACTTAATAACTCTTTTTGTGAATGTTGATTTCCTTCAATTTCGTACTGTTGAATTGAAGGTTCTCATTAGGTAGATCAAGTCTACAAAGTTTTATAAAATTTAAAAAAACATTTAATACTTCATCGTATAACTTCAATATAACGTATAATATACCTTTTAAAATATAAGTCAATACTAACCATAAAATTACATACCTACAAATATTCAATCTATATAATATATTAAAGCTAAGTCGAAATCCATACGTAGCTATCTTGTCTGTATTTTTGCCGCATAAATATATTTTTACAACATTATTTATAATCTGATGTGTCACCATCCGATGAAACTTATCTTTACATCATTGAGCTTTTAATCTTTTTGAAACCAAGTCAATTCTACTAATTCACAGTTACGATAACATTAAATGTTAGCATTGACTATTCATGAACCTTATCCACTGTCATTACTTCACCATCGTATTACACAACCTAAATATCAGAGCACACATGACTATTAAACCCGCAAGGGGAGTTATGCCTATATTTGTACAATTGTATAATATTTGTTTCGTAGAATTTTTAAGATTCAACTTATATCATGTTTGTACAATTGTATCAAGGAGATTTTTTTACCAAAAAAGGAGATGTTCGTGTTAATAATAATTTTTAATCTAACAATTTCATTTTATATTTTTTATTTTGTTGATTGAATATTTTTAATCTAACAAAATTGACAATATTATTATTATTTTTAAAATACTAATTAAATATTTCATTTTCTAATCTAATAAACTATATATAGAAAAAAGAAATACTAATGAGTGGAATCAATGCCCACTCGCACATTGTGCGGGTCTCAATCTAGTTTATCTGAAAATTGGTATGCATATTAATCATGTTAATATCACCACGGGTTAGACTAAAAGTGAGTCGAGTCGAGTTGAAAAAATACCAACCCGACTCGACCCACCACATGTTGGTGGGTCGAGTGGGTTGATTCACCTAGTTTAAAATATTATAAAAAAATAATAAAAAAACATAAAGTAGAAAAAAAATGAATTAATAAAAATATAAAAATAAAAAAGTGAGTCAATCCACCTCTGACTCGAACCCACTTTGGCCGGCGAGTTAAGTGGGATGGCTCACTTTGACCCGCGGAAATTGAAATTGTTGTTGGGAAAAAGTAAGCCACTAGACAACACTTTTAGACGAAATACACATATGTCATGCCTGGGTTTGCTATGACTAATATTTTGTACTGGTGCGAAATGAATTATATTTCCCTCAGGCAATTATAATGGGCTAATGTTCTGGCATTTAGTGTCTACATAAATAAAAACAATTCATTTTCATGTTAAATAATATTTGTTTAATAAAAATGTATTTAAATGAGCATTTAGAAAAACTCAATATATATGAATATATATTAACTAAAAAAGACTGACTCTGGTAAAATTTATAATGATGAAATTCCGGTCCTTTTCAATGTTAACGTGACCAACTATACGCCAAATGTGTTTTACTCTTTTGTTATCTAATTTATTATAATTGTTAATTTCCTCAGGTAGACATGTTTCATTTAGCATTTTTATTGTTTGTTATTACATAAGAATTAGACAAGAAAATTATGTACTTTGTATAACTATTTCTGTTTTTAATAGGGAAAATCGGTACCACAAGAGACCAAACTGCTTACTAAGCTGATGAAGTGGTATTTATCGATCCACGACATAATATAGTTATCATAGTAGAAACTGCATTTAGGAAAAATCTTACCTTTGATATAAAACAAGATCTTATACCTAACTTCTCGATGCAAATGATATAAAAATTTACGAAATGTCTGCGCAGCAATTATTAGGGTTTTTCATGGCAAGTATTTGAATCATAATAAAATTAATGTTTCTTTGCTAAATAGGATGGGGAGTTTGGTACCAAGTGCTTAGCAAATTGGAATGAGTATGTTTTGGTGTTAGGAAGGAGCAAGCCACTAATGAATGCATTTATATAAAAAATCGTGTTTGTTATGCCAATGTTTGCTATGACTAGGATTTTGTAAGTGTCTGAAGTGAATTCTATTTTCCTAAGGCAAATGCTCTGGTATTTAGTGTCTACATATATAAAAAATACAAAAATACAACATTTTAATGTTAAATAATATTTCTCTAACAATAATATATATATATATATGAGGATCAAGTTATTCGTTTTTATTGAAAAAGGTTATCTTCATATTAATAATAATTTTTAATCTAACAATTCCATTTTATAATTTTTTTATTTCATTGATTAAATATTTTTAATCTAACAATATTGACAATATTATTGTTATTTTAAAAATACTAAGTAAATATTTCATTTTCTAATGTAATAAACTATATATAGAAAAGGAGAAATACTAACAAGTGCAATCAATGCCCATTCGCACATTGTGCGAGTCTCAATCTAGTTTACCTAAAAATTGGTATGCATAATCATCATGTTAATATCATATTATTCAACAATTATATTTGTTAGATTTTTATTCCACGAATGGAGTAACTTACCAATAGTTACTCATGGATAGATGTGACAAAGTAAGTCTACCCGGCTCACAATGGTTGGCTCACCACGAGTTAGGCTAAAGGTGAGAAAAGTCGGGTCGACTCACTTTTTTATTACTTGAAAAAATACCACATAAAATAGCTACCAAAAAAGAATGAAAAACGTTTCACTTTTAGTGATTTGGAAATTGAAATTGCTGTTGGGAAAAAGTAAGCCACTAGACAACACTTTTAGAAGAAATACATATATGTCATGTCTGGGTTTGCTATGACTGATATTTTGTACTGGTGTGAAATGAATTATATTTCCCTCAGGCAATTATAATGGGCTAATGTTCTGGCATTTAGTGTCTACATAAATTAAAACACTTCATTTTCATGTTAAATAATATTTGTTTAATAAAAATATATTTAAATGAGCATTTAGAAAAATTCAATATATATGAATACATATTAACTAAAAAAGACTGACTCTGGTAAAATTTATAATGATGAAATTCCGGTCCTTTTCAATGTTAACGTGACCAACTACATAAGAATAAGACAAGAAAATTATGTACTTTGTATAACAATTTCTGTTTTTTAATAGGGAAAATCGGTACCACAAGAGACCAAACTGCTTACTAAGCTGATGAAGTGGTATTTATCGATCCACGGCATAAAATAGTTATAAAAGTAGAAATTGCATTTAGGAAAAATCTTACCTTTGATAAAAAACAAGATCTTATACCTAACTTCTCGATGCAAATGATATAAAAATTTATGAAATTTTTGCGCAGCAATTGTTAGGGCTTTTCACGGCAAGTATTTGAGTCGAAATAAAATTAATGTTTCTTTGCTAAATAGGATGGGGAGTTTGGTACCAAGTGCTTTGCAAATTGGAATGGGTATGTTTTGGTGTTAGGAAGGAGCAAGCCACTAATGAATGCATTTGTATAAAAAATCGTGTTTGTTATGCCAATGTTTGTTATAGGATTTTGTAAGTGTCTGAAGTGAATTCTATTTTCCTAAGGCAAATGCTCTGGTATTTAGTGTCTACATATATAAACAATACAAAAATACAACATTTTAATGTTAAATAATATTTCTTTAACAATATATATATATATATATGAGGATAAAGTTACTCATTTTTATTGAAAAGGGTTATCTTCATATTAATAATAATTTTTAATCTAACAATTCCATTTTATAATTTTTTTGTTTCATTGATTGAATACTTTTAATCTAACAATATTGACAATATTATTATTATTTTTAAAAATACTAAGTAAATATTTCATTTTCTAATCTAATAAACTATATATAGAAAAAGAGAAATACTAACAAGTGCAATCAATGCTCATTCGCACATTGTGCGAGTCTCAATCTAGCTTACCTAAAAATTGGTATGCATAATCATCATGTTAATATCATATTATTCATTAATTATATTTGTTAGATTTTTATTCCACGAGCGGAGTAACTTACCAAGAGTTACTCATGGATAGATGTGACAAAGTAAGTCTACCCGACTCACAATGGTTGGCTCACCACGAGTTAGGCTAAAAGTGAGAAAAGTCGGGTCGACTCACTTTTTTGTGAGTTGAAAAAATACCACATAAAATAGCTACCAAAAAAGAATGAAAAACGTTTCACTTTTAGTGATTTGGAAATTGAAATTGCTGTTGGGAAAAAGTAAGCCACTAGACAACACTTTTAGACGAAATACACATATGTCATGCCTGGGTTTGCTACGACTGATATTTTGTACTGGTGTGAAATGAATTCTATTTCCCTCAGGCAATTATAATGGGCTAATGTTCTGGCATTTAGTGTCTACATAAATTAAAACACTTCATTTTCATGTTAAATAATATTTGTTTAATAAAAATATATTTAAATGAGCATTTAGAAAAATTCAATATATATGAATATATATTAACTAAAAAAGACTGACTCTGGTAAAATTTATAATGATGAAATTCCGGTCCTTTTCAATGTTAACGTGACCACCTATACGCCAAATATGTTTTACTCTTTCGTTATCTAATTTATTATAATTGTTAATTTCCTCAGGTAGACATGTTTCATTTAGCATTTTTATTGTTTGCTATTACATAAGAATAAGACAAGAAAATTATGTACTTTGTATAACTGTTTCTGTTTTTTAATAGGGAAAATCGGTACCACAAGAGACCAAACTGTTTACTAAGCTGATGAAGAGGTATTTATCGATCCACGACATAAAATAGTTATCATAGTAGAAATTGCATTTAGGAAAAATCTTATCTTTGATATAAAACAACATCTTATACCTAACTTCTCGATGCAAATGATATAAAAATTTATGAAAATTTTGCGCAACAATTGTTAGGGTTTTTCATGGCAAGTATTTGAATCATAATAAAATTAATGTTTCTTAACTAAATAGGATGGGGAGTTTGGTACCAAGTGCTTTGCAAATTGGAATGGGTATGTTTTGGTGTTAGGAAGGAGCAAGCCACTAATAAACGCATTTAAATAAAAAATCGTGTTTGTTGTGCCAATGTTTGCTATGACTAGGATTAATAAGTGTCTGAAGTGATTTCTATTTTCCTAAGGCAAATGCTCTGGTATTTAGTGTCTACATATATAAACAATACAAAATCACAACATTTTATGTTAAATAATATTTCTTTAACAATATATATATATATATATCAAGTTACTCATTTTTATTGAAAAATGTTATCTTCATATTAATAATAATTTTTAATCTAACAATTCCATTTTATAATTTTTTTGTTTCATTGATTGAATATTTTTAATCTAACAATATTGGCAATATTATTATTATTTTTAAAAATACTAAGTAAATATTTCATTTTCTAATCTAATAAACTATATATAGAAACGTAGAAATACTAACAAGTGCAATCAATGCCCATTCGCACATTGTGCGAGTCTCAAACTAATTTACCTAAAAATTGGTATGCATAATCATCATGTTAATATCATATTATTCAATAATTATATTTGTTAGATTTTTATTCCACGAACGGGGTAACTTACCAAGAGTTACTCATGGATAGATGTGACAAAGTAGGTCTACCCGACTCACAATGGTTGGCTCACCACGAGTTAGGCTAAAAGTGAGAAAAGTCGGGTCGACTCACTTTTTTGTGAGTTGAAAAAATACCACATAAAATAGCTACCAAAAAAGAATGAAAAACGTTTCACTTTTAGTGATTTGGAAATTGAAATTGCTGTTGGGAAAAAGTAAGTCACTAGACAACACTTTAGACGATATGAATATATATTAACTAAAAAAGACTGACTCTGGTAAAATTTATAATGATGAAATTCAGGTCCTTTTTAATGTTAAAGTGACCAACTATACGCGAAATATGTTTTACTCTTTTGTTATCTAATTTATTATTATTGTTAATTTCCTCAGGTAGACATGTTTCATTTAGCATTTTTATTGTTTGTTATTACATAAGAATAAGACAAGAAAATTATGTACTTTGTATAATTGTTTATGTTTTTTAATAGGGAAAATCTGTATCACAAGAGACCAAACTGCTTATTAAGCAGATGAAGTGGTATTTATCGATCCACGACATAAAATAGTTATCATAGTAGAAATTGCATTTAGGAAAAATCTTATCTTTGATATAAAACAAGATCTTATACCTTACTTCTCGATGCAAATGATATAAAAAATTACGTAATTTCTACGCAGCAATTGTTAGGGTTTTTCATGGCAAGTATTTGAATCATAATAAGATTAATGTTTCTCTGCTAAATAGGATGGGGAGTTTGGTACCAAGTGCTTTGCAAATTGGAATGAGTATGTTTTGGTGTTAGGAAGGAGCAAGCCACTAATGAACGCATTTAAATAAAAAATCGTGTTTGTTATCCCAATGATTGCTATGACTAGGATTTTGTAAGTGTCTGAAGTGAATTCTATTTTCCTAAGGCAAATGCTCTGGTATTTAGTGTCTACATATATAAAAAATACAAAAATACAACATTTTAATGTTAAAAAATATTTCCCTAACAATATATATATATATGAGGATCAAGTTACTCGTTTTTATTGAAAAAGGTTATCTTCTTATTAATAATAATTTTTAATCTAACAATTCCATTTTATAATTTTTTTGTGTTATTGATTGAATATTTTTAATCTAACAATATTGAAAATATTATTACTATTATTTTTAAAAATACTAAGTAAATATTTCATTTTCTAATCTAATAAACTATATATAGAAAAGGAGAAATACTAACAAGTGCAATAAATGCCCATTCGCACATTGTGCGAGTCTCAATCTAGTTTACCTAAAAATTGGTATGCATAATCTTCATGTTAATATCATATTATTCAACAATTATATTTGTTAGATTTTTATTCCACGAGCGGAGTAACTTACTAAGAGTTACTCATGGATAGATGTGACAAAGTAAGTCTACCCGGCTCACAATGGTTGGCTCACCACGAGTTAGGCTAAAAGTGAGAAAAGTCGGGTCGACTCACTTTTTTGTGAGTTGAAAAAATACCACATAAAATAGCTACCAAAAAATAATGAAAAACGTTTCACTTTTAGTGATTTGGAAATTGAAGTTGTTGTTGGGAAAAAGTAAGCCACTAGACAACACTTTTAGACGAAATACACATATGTCATGCATGGGTTTGCTATGACTGATATTTTGTACTGGTGTGAAATGAATTCTATTTCCCTCAAGAAATTATAATGGGCTAATATTCTGGCATTTAGTGTCTACATAAATAAAAAAACTTCATTTTCATGTTAAATAATATTTGTTTAATAAAAATATATTTGAATGAGCATTTAGAAAAATTCAATATATATGAATATATATTAACTAAAAAAGACTGACTTTGGTAAAATTTATAATGATGAAATTCCGGTCCTTTTCAATGTTAATGTGACCAACTATACGCCAAATGTGTTTTACTGTTTTGTTATCTAATTTATTATAATTGTTAATTTCCTCAGGTAGACATGTTTCATTTAGCATTTTTATTGTTTGCTATTACATAAGAATAAGACAAGAAAATTATGTACTTTGTATAACTGTTTCTGTTTTTTAATAGGTAAAATCAGTACCACAAGAGACCAAACTGCTTACTAAGCTGATGAAGTGGTATTTATCGATCCACGACATAAAATAGTTATCATAGTAGAAATTGCATTTAGGAAAAATCTTACCTTTGATATAAAACAAGATCTTATACCTAACTTCTCGATACAAATGATATAAAAATTTACGAAATTTTTGCGCAACAATTGTTAGGGTTTTTCAAGGCAAGTATTTGAATCATAATAAAATTAATGTTTCTTTGCTAAATAGGATGGGGAGTTTGGTACCAAGTGTTTTGCGAATTGGAATGGGTATGTTTTGGTGTTAGGAAGGAGCGAGCCACTAATGAACGCATTTATATAAAAAATCGTGTTTGTTATCCCAATGTTTGCTATGACTAGGATTTTGTAAGTGTCTGAAGTGAATTCTATTTTCCTAAGGCAAATGCTCTGGTATTTAGTGTCTACATATATAAAAAATACAAAAATACAACATTTTAATGTTAAATAATATTTCCCTAGCAATATATATATATATATATATATATATGAGGATCAAGTTACTCGTTTTTATTGAAAAAGGTTATCTTCATATTAATAATAATTTTTAATCTAACAATTCCATTTTATAATTTTTTTTGTTTCATTGATTGAATATTTTTAATCTAACAATATTGAAAATATTATTATTATTATTTTTAAAAATACTAAGTAAATATTTCATTTTCTAATCTAATAAACTATATATAGAAAAGGAGAAATACTAACAAGTGCAATAAATGCCCATTCGCACATTGTGGGAGTCTCAATCTAGTTTACCTAAAAATTGGTATGCATAATCATCATGTTAATATCATATTATTCTATAATTATATTTGTTAGATTTTTTTTCCACAAGCGGAGTAACTTACTAAGAGTTACTCATGGATAGATGTGACAAAGTAAGTCTACTCGGCTCACAATGGTTGGCTCACCACGAGTTAGACTAAAAGTGAGAAAAGTCGGGTCGACTCACTTTTTTGTGAGTTGAAAAAATACCACATAAAATAGCTACCAAAAATAATGAAAAACGTTTCACTTTTAGTAATTTGGAAAATGAAATTGTTGTTGGGAAAAAGTAAGCCACTAGACAACACTTTTAGACGAAATACACATATGTCATGCATGTGTTTGCTATGACTGATATTTTGTACTGGTGTGAAATGAATTCTATTTCCCTCAAGAAATTATAATGGGCTAATGTTCTGGCATTTAGTGTCTACATAAATAAAAAAACTTCATTTTCATGTTAAATAATATTTGTTTAATAAAAATATATTTGAATGAGCATTTAGAAAAATTCAATATATATGAATATATATTAACTAAAAAAGACTGACTTTGGTAAAATTTATAATGATGAAATTCCGGTCCTTTTCAATGTTAATGTGACCAACTATACGCCAAATGTGTTTTACTGTTTTGTTATCTAATTTATTATAATTGTTAATTTCCTCAGGTAGACATGTTTCATTTAGCATTTTTATTGTTTGCTATTACATAAGAATAAGACAAGAAAATTATGTACTTTGTATAACTGTTTCTGTTTTTTAATAGGTAAAATCGGTACCACAAGAGACCAAACTGCTTACTAAGCTGATGAAGTGGTATTTATCGATCCACGACATAAAATAGTTATCATAGTAGAAATTGCATTTAGGAAAAATCTTACCTTTGATATAAAACAAGATCTTATACCTAACTTCTCGATACAAATGATATAAAAATTTACGAAATTTTTGCGCAACAATTGTTAGGGTTTTTCAAGGCAAGTATTTGAATCATAATAAAATTAATGTTTCTTTGCTAAATAGGATGGGGAGTTTGGTACCAAGTGTTTTGCTAATTGGAATGGGTATGTTTTGGTGTTAGGAAGGAGCAAGCCACTAATGAACGCATTTATATAAAAAAATCGTGTTTGTTATCCCAATGTTTGCTATGACTAGGATTTTGTAAGTGTCTGAAGTGCATTCTCTTTTCCTAAGGCAAATGCTTTGGTATTTAGTGTCTACATATATAAAAAAAATACAAAAGTACAACATTTTAATGTTAAATAATATTTCTTTAACAATATATATATATATATATGAGGATCAAGTTACTCATTTTTATTGAAAAAGGTTATCTTCATATTAATAATAACTTTTAATATAACAATTCCCTTTTATAATTTTTTTGTTTCGTTGATTTAATATTTTTAATCTAACAATATTAACAATATTATTATTATTATTTTTAAAAATACTAAGTAAATATTTCATTTTCTAATCTAATAAACTATATATAGAAAAAGAGAAATACTAACAAGTGCAATCAATGCCCATTCGCACATTGTGCGAGTCTCAATCTAGTTTATATAAAAGTTGGTATGCATAATCATCATTTTAATATCACATTATTCAATAATTCTATTTGTTAGATTTTTATTCCACGAGCGGAGTAATTTACCAAGAGTTACTCATGGATAGATGTGACAAAGTAAGTCTACCCGGCTCACAATGGTTTGCTCACCACGAGTTAGGCTAGAAGTGAGAAAAGTCGGGTCGACTCACTTTTTTGTGAGTTGAAAAAATACCACATAAAATAGCTACCAAAAAATATTGAAAAACGCTTCAGTTTTAGTGATTTGGAAATTGAAATTGTTGTTGGGAAAAAGTAAGCCGCTAGGCAACACATTTAGATGAAATACACATATGTCATGTCTGGGTTTTCTATGACTGGGATTTTGTACTGGTCTGAAATGAATTCTACTTCCCTAAGGCAATTATAATGGGCTAATGTCCTGGCATTTAGTGGCTACATATATAAAAATACTTCATTTTCATGTTAAATAATATTTTTTTAATTAAAAAAATATTTAAACGAGCATTTATAAAAATCCAATATATATGAATATATATTAACTAAAAAAGATTGACTCTGATAAAATTTATAATGATGAAATTCTGGTCCTTTTCAATGTTAACGTGACCAACTACTTGCCAAATGTGTTTTACTCTTTTGTTATCAATTTTTTTACAATTGTTAATTTCCTCAGGTAGACATGTTTCAATTAGCATTTTTATTGTTTGCTATTACATAAGAATAATACAAGAAAATTATGTAATTTGTATAACTGTTTCTGTTTTGTAATTGGGAAAATCGACACCACAAGAGACCAAACTGCTTACTAAGTTGATGAAGTGATAATTATCAATCTGCGACATAAAATAGCTATCATAATAGAAATTGCATTTAGGAAAAATCTTACCTTTGTTATAAAACAAGATCTTATACCTAACTTCTCAATGCAAATGATCTAAAAATTTACAAAATGTCTGCGCAACAATTGTTAGGGTTTTTTCATGGCAAGTATTTGAATCATAAAAAAATTAATGTTTCCTTGCTAAACAGGCTGGGGAGTTTGGTACCAAGTGTTTTGGAAATTGGAATGGGTATGTTTTAGTGTTTGGAAGGAGCAAGCCAATATTCAACGCATTAATATAAAAAATCGTGTTTGTTATGTCAATGTTTGCTATGACTGAGATTTTGTAAGCGTCTGAAGTGAATTCTATTTTCCTAAGAAAAATGTTTTGGTATTTAGTGTCTACATATATAAAAAATACAAAAATACTACATTTTCCTGTTAAATAATATTTCTTTAACAATATATATAATTAAATACACACACATACACATATGGGTGAGCACCAAGTTACTCATATTTATAGAAAAAGGATATATTCATGTTAATAATAATTTTTAATCTAACAATTTTATTTTATAATTTTTTTGTTTCGTTGATTGAATATTTTTAATCTAACAATATTGGCAATATTATTTTTATTTTTAAAATATTAAGTAAATATTTTATTTTCTAATTTAATAAACTATAAATAGAAAAAGAGAAATACTAACGAGTGCAATCAATGCCCATTCGCACATTCTGCGAGTCTCAAATTAGTTTATCTAAAATTTGGTATGCATAATCATCATGTTAATATCAAATTATTCAATAATTATACTTATGAGATTTTTATTCCACGAGCGGAGTAACTTACAAAGAGTTACTCATGGATATATGTGACAAAGTAAGTCTACTCGGTTCACCACGAGTTAGGCTAAAAGTGAGAAAAGTCGGTTGGCTCACTTTTTTTTGTGAGTTATAAAAATACCACATAAAATAGCTTCCAAAAAAGAATGAAAAATGCTTCTCTTTTAGTGATTTGGAAATTGAAATTGGTATGTTGTGTTGTTTGGAAAAAGTAAGCCACTAGGCGAAATGTGTATGCCTTGCCGGAGTTTGATGTACTGGTTTGAAATGAATTCTATTTCCCTAACACAATTATAATAGGCTAATGTTCTGGCATTTAGTGTCTACAGATATAAAAACACTTCATTTTCATGTTAAAAAATATTTCTTTAATAAAAATATATTTAAATGAGCATTTAGAAAAATCCAATATATATGAATATATATTAACCAAAAAAGATTGACTCTGGTAAAATTTATAATGATGAAATTCTAGTCCTTTTCAATGTTAACGTGACCAACTATATGCCAAATGTGTTTTACTCTTTCGTTAACTAATTTATTACAATTGTCAATTTCCTCAGGTAGACATGTTTCTATTAGCATTTTTATTGTTTGCTATTACATAAGAATAAGACAAGAAAATTGTGTAATTTGTATAACTGTTTCTATTTTGTAATTGGGAAAATCGGCACTACAAGAGACCGAACTACACACTGAGCCGATGAAGTGATAATTATCGATCTGCGACATAAAATAGCTATCATAATAGAAATTGCATTTAGGAGAAATCTTACCTTTGATATAAAACAAGATTTTATACCTAACTTCTCGATGCAAATGATCTAAAAATTTACGAAATATCTGCGCAACAATTGTTAGGGTTTTTTCGTGGCAAGTATTTGAATCATAAAAAAAATTAATGTTTCTTTACTAAATACGCTGGGGAGTTTGGTACCAAGTTCTTTGGAAATTGGAATGGGTATGTTTTGGTTTTAGGAAGGAGCAAGCCATTAGTCAACGCATTTATATAAAAAAACGTGTTTGTTATGCTAGTGTTTGCTATGACTGCGACTTTGTAAGTGTCTGAGGTAAATTCTATTTTCCTAAGGCAAATGCTCTAGTATTTAGTGTCTACATATATAAAAAAAATACAAAAACACTACATTTTCATGTTAAATAATATTTCTCTAACAATATATATTCATATATATTTTGGTGAGGATCAAGTTACTCATTTTTATTGAAAAATGAGATCTTCATGTTAATAATACATTTTAATCTAAAAATTCCATTTTATAATTTTTTGTTTTAATCTAAAAATATTGACAATATTATTATTATTTTTAAAATACTAAGTAAATATTTCATTTTCTAATCTAGTAAGCTATATATAGAAAAAAACAGAAATACTAACGACTGTAATCAATGCCCATTCACACATGTGCGAGTCTCAATCTAGTTTATCTAAAAATTGGTATGCATAATCATCATATTAATATCACATTATTCAATAATTATATTTGTGAGAATTTTATGCCACAAGCGGAGTAACTTACCAAGAGTTACTCCTGGATAGAGGTGACAAAGTAGGTCTACCTGGCTCACCTGGGTTGGCTCTCCACGAGTTAGGCTAAAAGCGAGCCGAGCCGGGTTGACTCACTTTTTTGGTGAGTTGAAAAAATACCACATAAAATAGCTACCAAAAAGAATGAAAAACGGTTCTCTTTTAGTGATTTGGAAATTGAAATTTGTATGTTGTGTTGTTGGGAAAAAGTATGCCACTGACCAACACATTTAGACGAAATACACTTATGCCATGCCTAGGTTTGCTATGACTGAGATTTTGTATTGGTCTAAAATGAATTGTATTTCCCTAAGGCAATTATAATGGGCTAATGTTTTGGTATTTAGTGTCTACATATATAAAAATACTTCATTTTCATGTTAAATATTATTTCTTTAAAAAAATATATTTAAACGAGCAATTGGAAAAATACAATATATATAAATATATATTAACTAAAAAAGATGGACTCTGGTAAAATTTATAATGATGAAATTCTTGTCCTTATCAATGTTAACGTGACGAACCACATGCCAAATGTGTTATGCTCTTTTGTTATCTAATCTATTACAATTGTCAATTTCCTCATGTAGACATGTTTTTATAAGCATTTTTATTGCTTGCTATTTCATAAGACTAAGATAAGAAAATTATGTAATTTGTATAACGGTGATCTCTTATATAAGCGAGTTTTTTGTTTTGCTTCATTTTTCTTCCATGTTTATTACCTACATAGAAACATATAGGTTCAATCCAAGTTAAAATAAAACCAACTAAATTGAATTTTCTTAGCCAGATGGCAGTCAAGAAATTGAATTTTCATGTTTCTTTCCTAAAGAAGTAGGGGAATTTGGTACCAAAAAAGATTAAAAAACAATTCTCTTTTAATGATTTGGAAATTGAAATGGATATGTTGTGTTGTTTGGAAAGAACAAGCCACTGACCAACACATTTAGATGAAATACGTGTTTGTCATGTTGATGTTTGCTATGACTGAGATTTTATACTAATCTGAAATGAATTATATTTCCCGAAGGCAATTATAATGGGCAAATATTTATGACATTTAGTTTTTATAAATATAAAACACTGCTTATTACAATCATGGAAACACATAGATTCCATCCAAGTAAAAATTAAACCAAGTATATGAAATACAAGTTTAGTAGAAGATACACAAATCCTAACATAAATGGTGACAATTAGGGTGAATGCTAATTTTACTTCCTCAATATAATGATTTCATTTTTCAAATATGAGAACATATTGAACGACATAAAATTAATATTCGCATCGGGGTACTAAGATATCCCTTATGCAGAAGTATATGAATAAGAAAGATTTCTTAACATAAACTATCCATGAATTTTGTGTAAAAGTCATACGGGAATTGTTATTTAGAACAGATAATAGGTTAACCTTTTCTCCCCTAATTTTCTTAGCTAGATGACAATCAAGAAATTAAATTTTCATGTTTCTTTCCTAAATAAGTAGGGGAATTTGGTATAAAAAAAGATTGAAAAGTGCTACTCTTTTAGTGATTTGGAAAATATAATGGGTATGTTGTGTTATTAGGAAAGAGCAAGCCACTGACTAACACATTTAGACGAAATACGTGTTTGTCATGCCCATGTTTGCTATGACTGAGATTTTGTACTAATCTGAAATGAATTTTATTTCCCTAAGACAGTTATGATGAGCAAATGTTATGGCATTTAGTAACACTCCATTTTCACGTCAAATAATATTTCTTTAATAAAAATATATTTAAACGAGCAATTGGAAAACTCCTACACACATATAACTAAAAAAGATTGTGTCTGGGCAAATTTATAATGAAGAAATTTAGGTCCTTATCAATGTTAACCTAGCCAATTACATGCCAAATGCATTTTTTCTCATTTGTTGTCTAATCTATAGTAATTGTCAATTTCCTCATGTAAACATGTTTTTGTATGCATTTTTATTGCCTGCTATATATCACATAGCAATAAGATAAGAAAATTATGTAATTTGTTTTACTGTTTCTGCCATGTAAGCGAGTGTTTTGTTTTGCTTCATTTTTCTTCAATGGTTATTACCTTCATCGAAACACATAGTTTCCATCCAAGTAAAAATAAAACCAAGTATATGAAATACAATTTTAGTAGAAGATACACAAATCCTAACATAAATGGTGAAAATTAGGATGAGTGCTAATTTTACTTCCTCCATATAATGATTTCAATTTTCAAATACGAGAGCGTCTTGAATGACATAAAAATAATATCCATATCGGGTATAAGGATATCCATTATGCAGAAGAAGTATACGAACAAGAAAGAATTCTTAACATAAACTATCCATGAATTTTGTGTAAAAGTCGTATAGGAATTGTCATATAGAACAAATGTTAGGTTCTCATTTTTTCCCCCACTTTTCTTGGCTGGATATCAATTAAGAAATTGAATTTTCATGTTCATTTCCTAAATAGGTAAGGGAATTTGGTACCAATAAACATTGAAAAGTGCTACTCTTTCCATGATTTGAAAATTGAAATGGGTATGTTATGTTTTTAGGAAATAGCAAACCACTGGTCGACACATTTAAACAAAATACGTGTGCTATGATTGAGATTTGGTACTAGTTTAAAATGAATTATATTTCCATAAGGCAATTATAATGGGCAAATGTTATGGCATTTAGTGTTTACAAATATAAAAACACTCCATTTTCATGTTAAATAAAATTTCTTTAATAAAAGTATATTTAAACGACCACGTGGAAAATACATACATACATATACTTGTTAAGATATTTTATCTTTATGAATTCGGTATATTTATCTATTTAAATGCGTTGTAAATAAAATAAAAAAAACACGAAAAATATTGTTCTTAACAGGAAGTGCATATTTTTAGTATTTTTACTCTTTAATTGAACTACAGCAGTAAGTCTTATTTGCATTTAGTGAGTCTAATTTGCCGATGTTATCATAAAAGACTAAAAGAACGAAAGTTGGTGACTATGGTTAAGAATGGTATTTAAATATGTTAGTTAAGCTTAAAAAAAGAGTTCTTATAATAAAAATAAACTTGGATTCATTAAGTAAGTAATAACTTAACTTAATAAGCATATTTTTGTGGAACCAAATGAAGGCAAAGATATCATAATTAATGAAATTACGTCTAGACTCCTCAGATCTTTCTCTCGCCTCTCTTCAAAATCTCTCGTCTCTACATCTTCTTCACAACAAAACCAAAACTTATTTCCCAAAGAGGAAACCAATCAGTTAAGCTCAAAGCATACCATATTCGATGAAGAAGTATGTTTTAAAGATATCAATCAAGAAATTGATAATTGGCAAATCCTTAGGATTCCTCAGGATGAACTATACATGCCTAAAGAACCTCAAATCAAACATAGTTCTGATTATATTATTAAAACTTCTGAAAACAATATTCCCCTAGGCCCATAGGCTGGAGAAGAATTTCACTTTTTATCTAATGATTCAGTAGCACAACATGCTAAAAAATACAAATACATACACATTGGATGTGTACAAGTAGCAGTCAAACCTTTGATAGGAGAAGGTTTGAATGCCTAAATTTTGATATGCTTAAGAGATATTAGGCACAACAAATTCCAAGATTCCTTAATAAGAACTGTTGAAACAAACTTAGGCCATGGGCCAGTGTACTTTAATTGCTACCCCAATAAAATATTGAGTTTATTAGATAGGAATCTTTTAGACTCATTATTTTTAAATATTAAGCTTTATGGCTTAGACATGAAAGAAGGATCTATCCCAGTTGCCTTATTATATAGGGTCCAATATAAAGTCATGAATACCCGCAACTCGTGGGTACTCCTCAAACCCAAAACTAATGGTGAAACAACCTTGTTTGTCACTAACATGACAAGGGCAAGTGTTACTGTTCCAAAGATTATCAAATGGAAAAACATAGTCTTGCCAGATAAGAGGAAAATGGATAGAGCAACCCCAACTCTCCTAAGAAAAACTCTGGAAATACAACAAATTAGACCATTTGAAATAGGAAAAGTTGAAATAGTCTTTGATAGGAGAAATTCATTCTCCTCTAGATCTGAAGCCTCTAGAATGACATATTTTGCTTTGACATGAAGATCATTCTCCATTGCATCTCAATCTATCCACATACCCCTTGAACTCAATCTTAGAGGAATAGATACAACCTCAACCATCCCTAGAACATCCTATCACAAAGATGAAGAAGAAGATCAAAGGCTTATCACAGAGGGGGGCGAGGAATGACGGCGAGGGATTCAAGAATGGAAGCTATCGATTCTATGTGATGGCTACAAATAGTGGAAGAAAACGTTGGGGGAATAAGATTATGGATTTGAGAAGACTGAAAATGGCTAGCGATGGTTGCAACAAGTGGCAGCGGTGAAGGCGCTCCGGGCCTGGGAAGCAAGCCTGCATTGCACGAGAAAGATGGATTGAATGGTATTCCTCATATGGTTGTTACCACGACTGCCATGGGTGGAAGAGGATGAGGGAGAAACAATCCTGTTGGCTACCGTGAACGAAAGAAGAGAAAGTGAAGCAAGGTGAACCCTCACGTAATGTTTTTTCTGAATTTTGATATGGGTTTTCCATTGTAATCAAACTACTATTATGTAATGTTCTAATTTATCATTAGTGTTCTCATATGATACATCTCCTATATATATTAACTAAAAAAGATTGACCCTAGATAAATTTATAATGAAGAAATTCAGTTCCTTTGTCAATGTTAACCTGACCAAATACATGTCAAATGTGTTTTGCTCATTTGTTATCTAATCTATAGCGGTTGTCAATTTCCTCAAGTAGACATGTTTTTATATGCATTTTCATTTCCTGCTATTACATGAGAATAAGATAAGAAAATTATGTAATTTGTATAACTGATTTTACTATGTAAGCAAGTTTTTGTTTTGCTTCATTTTTCTTCCATGTTTAATACCTTCATGGAAACACATAGGTTCAATCCAAGTAAAAATAAAACCAAGTATATGAAATACAAGTTTAGTATAAGATACACAAATCCTAACATAAGTGGTGAAAATTAGAATGGGTGTTAATTTTACTTGATTTCAATTTTCAAATACAAGAACATCTTGAACGACACAAACATAATATCCATATCGCGGTACAAGGATATCCATTATGCAGAAGTATACGAACAAGAAAGAATTCTTAACACAAACTATCCATGAAATTTTTGTAAAAGTCATACAGGAATGATTATATAGAACAAATGTTAGATTCACCTTTTCTCCCCCGGTTTTCTTGGTTAAGAAAATGAATTGATGGAAAAAGGGGATGGTGGGTTAGGAACTTCAACCAAACCTTCTAGCATTAGCACGACCATTCTCATTGTTGGCCTCGTCTCGTGGTGCTCCTGAATGCACCAAATTGCTATCTTTATCCACTGTTGCAACCTGCCATAGTCACTTAAAGCCTCCTCATCGTTCTCCACTAGAGCATCTATTCTCCCTTCCATATACAATCATAGGCCCAATCTGTTAATATTGCCTTTTCTTCCTTCCCTGAATCCATTGGTAACACACTTTTTCTGCAACAAATGATTTCCAATAACATGACACCAAAGCTATAAACATCCACTTTAACAGTCACAGGAACATTCTTGAACCATTCAGGAGCCACATATCCTCGAGTTCCTCGGATCATAGTATTGGTTCTACTCTAGCCAGATAACAACAACTTGGCCAACCCAAAATCAGAGATCTTTGCTGTGAAATGGTCATCTATGAGTATATTTTGAGGTTTTATATCACAATGAATGATGGGAGTGTCACACTCTTCATGTAAGTACACCAACCCTCTTGCAATCCCCAAAGTAAATCCAACCCTCAGTTTCCAAATGGATTTGGGTTGTCCAAATAAGACATCTGCAAGAGTACCATTGCTCATGAACTCGTAGACCAGTAGTCTATGGATTCCCTCATCACAAAATCCAATCAACCTTACAAGATTTTTGTGGCAGGTCTTACCAATAGCACTCAACTCAGTCTTAAATTCCTTCTCTCTTTCTTGTGCTAATCTGTCCAATCTCTTGACAGCAACAAAATTATAAAATGTTGCTTCTAGCTTGCCTTTGTAAACAATGCCAAATGAACCCCTGCCTAATTCTTCACTAAAGCCCCATGTGGCCTCTTTCAATGCTTCATAAGTAAATGAGTGTAAATTTGTTTCCAAAAGACTTGCAGCTTGGACAATTCTTTTGGGCCTTAAGAGAAGAACCAAAACAACAGTAGCTAGAAGTATACTATTAATAACAGTGGAGCCAATAAGTAAACCTTGAAGAATTGGCTTAACTCTATCTTCTTTCTTTGAATCAGGAGAAGTGGAAGGACCAATATTGTTACCTAGAGGTGCAACTCTTGTTTTAATAAGAGCCAGTTGGCTTCCACTCTGTGCTCTTCCATTAGCAAGAGGTAATCTTTTCTTCCAACAAGTTTCATTGTTGAAAATGGCAACAGCACACATGCAATCATGCAAGCAAGATTGTTGGCAGTCCTGTTGAGAGTAAGGTTGCATCTTTTCATAATCTGATAAAGGCCAATCCACATATCTAAGAGTAGTTAATTTATATAGATCTTCTGCCCGTGCTTGCAATCTTTCATCATTATCAGCTCCACAACCGAAGGTGAAATTGGGTTGGCATCCACCAAATTCATTACCTGGATCTACCAATGAATACCCATCAGGGCATTTGCAAGTTGGAATCTGATTTTCCATGGAGCAGTAACTATTATAGCCACATGAACCACTACCCATGTCATTGAATATTGCAATGCAAATGTTATCAGGAACATAACGCACAATTGTCCATCCTTGTTGGGCCTTAGTGTCCCTTGGATGAGCATATTGAGTGAAAACTCCATAGTAGTCAAGTGTTGCTCTGTAGTAATACACCTTAGGATCAAGAACTAAGTTACCCCATTTTGGACCCTGAGGTTGGATTCTAGTCCCATTTGGTGTTTGTACATAAATATTCCCTAATTCATCAAACACTAATTGTGAAGCAGAATCAGGAGCATCAATACTATAATAAGATTTGTACCGTAATTGAGTAGGCCATGCAAGGGGGCTTAGCATGGCAATACCATTCTGAAAATAAAGTTGGAACCTTCCACTTGTGTAATTGGTCTTTGTGATTTGAGATGTTAGGTTGCCATCTAGCTGCAGAGATTGGTTAGGCAACAACGTGTCAGTGGGATTCTTGAAACTTTCCCACACAAAAGTAGAACTCTTGTTTACAAGAACAAAGTTTCCAGTGTCAAGCATAGCTCCATAGGAAACAACAGCTTTTGGTTGTGTTGACCAAATGGATTCTCCTTCAGGACTTGTCAGCATGAGCCCTTGTGATGTGAGCTGAATTTGTGATCCTGTTGGTGCTGGATTCTCTGCATTTGCATTCCAAACAATGGTCTTTTCAGGTATTTTGTTATACCATATGGCCACCATGAACAAGTTTGTGCCATTAAGTTGGCGAAATCCAAAAGTAAATTCACCAGAAGGTGAAAGCCATCCAACGTTGTCATTGGTGGAGAGTGTAGAACTCAGATTAACGTTTCCAAAAACTAACACAACATAAAGAAAGAGAAGAGAAAAGATGTACAAGATTGGGAAAGCCATGGATATTGCTAGAGAAATGATGTTGCTGCTAGAAATTCGGGAAATGTCTTTACATATACAACGGAGGCAAAAAAAATATAAATGGATGAATATATTTGTCAGGATAATTAAATCAAGCAATCATAATATAACAAAAGAGTTGAAAATTTGACTGATTGAGTAGCATTTTGAATGGACCAAACTTTTCTCCATGATGAACCATTTGTTACGGATAAGTCTGAAATTTTTGAAAAATAAAATTTCCACACCTCATTTTTTTATAGAGTTTAATATATATATATATATATATATACACACGGTCAGTGTAAAGAAATTTTACACAGACATCTAATGATGTGCTGCCACATTATTTATTGAATTTAATAACACATGAGGTGTCACATTCATTACATGATGTGGTGACATACCATTGGATGTCCATGTAAAAAAATTTTACACTGAGAGTGTATATTAATTAAATCTTTTTTATATGTAGAAAGAAAAGAGTGATAGAAAAAAATTAGGAAATGACTTTACATACATAAAAATATAAATTTTATTATTAACAAGCTAAAAAATAAGATGAGTATATTAATTGAGCAAGTAATTGACAAATGCGTCAATTTTTATCAATTAGTGGGTAAAGCAGCGTTAATTACGGAGACATGTAATAAGAAGAGAAGAAAATTCAGAGCAAATGGTTGTATGAGACTAGAGGTTGGCAATTGGCATGCTTGGGTACCGATGGATCTTTTGATGATTAAGGATGTTTCACTGACGTGTGCCTTTTAGGTGTAGGGATAAATATTAAATAATGAGCTTAAATGTTGTCCAACGAACATGATGCTGAAAATTCAACACGTACTACATTGCTTCCTCTTCCATGGTTGACCTGTTATTTTGCAAAAATGATCATCGTAGAGAATTTCTTCTACATTGCTAGCTTGTACCTTTAATCATGACTGTTTCAATCAGGTATTGCAATTGGTGTGCGTATAATAATCAATGAGTTTCTTTCTCTGTGACTGAGAAATACGGGTGCTATGACATCCACATTGTCAACAGCACATGTCAAGATCGGTTGAAACTTGAAACTGTGCAACCCAGAGTAAAGGAATGATATTAAGCTAGTTTTTGAAAATATTTTTTTTATAATTTATTTTAAGATTCTATTACAAAAATAAAGTAAATTACACTCACTTTTCAATTTTCATGAGAGAAATTTTAAATTGCATTGATCTCATTTTTTTATTTTCAAATCTACACTCTCCCAGTAAAATATATTACATTATAGTCTATTTTAATGTAAATAAAGTTCTTATAAACATTTATTTTGACATTGTTGATATATAGTTTTTTTTTCAATGCTAATATATAGTTTTTGAATGTTTACTATCAATTATAATGAAATAAATTTTAGATGGAGTTTTAAAGTCGATAAAATGGATATTCAAACTTTATTTTATGTTCTAAAGTCCTAAAATCAATAATAAATTGTTAAAAACAATTGTCAATAATATTAAAAAATTTAGAGAAAGAAAAAAGTTCATTGAGAATTTCATTCACAAGTTATTTACCATCATTTAATGGTTCATTTATATTAAAATAAGCTAAAGTATAAAACATATTTATCTCTTAAATTAAGGAGGGGAGTGTATGTTTTAAAATAAGAGTAAATGAGTGTGTGATTTAAGCTTTCTAGGAGTTTTTTTTTTTTTTTTTTGTGTAAAACCACATGTATCCTCTACGAGAGGCTCCTATTTGATCCAGGTAAAACTTTTATGGGGCGAAAGAGCTCTCCATTCGAGTATTTAACACAATTGCATCTTCATTACTCGAACTCGAGATTAGTATTGATTAAGTTGGAATAACCCCTTACTAATTAATTCACGTGCTCAGTGGTTGTATGAATGTAATTTGCTCAAAGAAATAATATTTTATTTTTTATATAAAATACTAAAGTAATTTTTTAGTTTTTAATTTTTTAAATAAAAATTATAATTATTAAGAATTATAAGATAAATATTTATCATGTGGAAAAGAAAACTTTATATAAAAGCATATTAATATATAGTATTCGAAAGACTAGTTTCTCACTCCCCTCCACATTTTTCTCCATTTCGCGTCCCCTCCCCATCCCACGTTATTATATAGAGTGTGTTTGGCTTGTCATTTCAACTAGCTGAAAATTGAAAATAGTAGTTGAAATCATTTCAATAGTGTTTGGGAAGGTAGCTTTTTTGGGTAGCTACAAGTTTTTCTTAAAAAGCTACTTGGGGTAGCTTTTTTAAAAAAGCTTCAATTTTCAGCTACTAACTAAAATTAATTACAAGTTTAACCCTCAACCACCCCCACTTATCATTATTTAATAATTAATGTTGTCCTTAAATGTCATTTTACCATTTTCAACTAGTTTTATCAAACACATTCAATAGCCTTTCAGCTTCCAGCTAGCTTTAAGTTTTCAACGAGTTTTTCAGCTTTCAGCTAATTTTACCAAACACACTCACAGTTGTTCCACCATTTTTGTTTTTATTTTTTTTTATATCCAAAAATTTAATTTTTGATATACAATTGTACATCAGAAACTAAATTTTCAATATATATATATATATATGTATACATAATAAGAAATTGGATTTTCGACAATTGTATATAGTATTATATAAATTTATTAATATAATAATTATAATTAATCAATAATTATAACAATTTATTATTAGTAATTTATTTAAAATATATAAAAATTAATTCTAGTTTTTCTATAATTATAATTATAATATTATAAAAATATTAAGTTTTGGTATAATTTTATAATATATAATGTATTTATCATATAACATAATTATATATGTTATAATAAATTGTATATGATATAAATATAAATTATATTTAAATTACATTAAATAATTTAATAATATATAATTTATTTATTATAAAACATGATAATTATATATGTTATATCACCTAGCTTATAATACATATCAGAAAACATTCCGATATACAACTTTTCAAAATTATATATATCCGAAACTTAACTTTTAGAAAAAAAAAAAAAAAAATTGGCGAAGGCTACAACGTGTTGTTCCAGCATGATAAATTGATAAGGGAAGGGGAAGAGGAAGAGGAAAAATGGGAAAGAGTATTTTAACTTTTAAGATAAGTGTAAAAAAAATGGTGTGAATAACAATACACATAAAGAATCATAACCTGAATCCAAATTCCAAAGTCAGCAAAAAGATTGGTACATACACCGAAAGACAAAACCCACTCAATAATTGGGCCACTATGTATTAGTTTCAATAGGCCCAGTCAAATAGGAAAATTATTATTGTTGACAAAGAAAAGGAATTTGGACCAAAAAAAAAAAAGAAAAATTATCAGACTTTGCTGTTTTTGATGAGTCAGCAGATTAGTTGGGCACAATTCTTTTTTCCTTTTAGGTTGGAGACAATAATCTCGTTTGTCATTCCATTTTAGCCCAGAAAAGACAACATGGGTTTCGGTTGAGCCCATTATTTAGGTTTTTTTTTTTTTTTTTTTACGATTATTAGGATTGATTATGATTATAATTGAAGAGTACAATTGTTTGGATAGACCAAAAAAAAGAGTATAATAGTTTGGACAAAAAAAGAGTATAATTGTCATGTTGAAAAAAAAAAAACACTTGTTATCAAAATTCATTTTTCTGAGTTTTTATTTTTGTTAGGAAAGCGGTCTATAATGGTGAGATGTAATATTAAGCTCATGAAGACATAAAAAGGTAAAAAGATAAAGGCTCGGTTTGGATAAAACTTCTACATAAGAACTTCTAGATAAAAAATAGAATGAATCAATGAGATAAGATAATTTAACTTCTCTATAAGTTGAAATTAGTTACTTATGGAGAAGTTAAATGGGAGAACTTATGGAGAAGGTGGACTACAAAAATTAGTTTTTACTTATGGAGAAGTTAAATTCATTTGAATTCTTTAATTTATTCTCTTTTTTTCCTCTAGAAGTTCTTCTCTAGAAGTTGTATCCAAACTGGGCCAAAGTTACGGGCTAATTTGAATGCAATTTCTACAGAAGAACTTATAGGTGAAAAATAATAGAACGAATGAAAGAAGTCAAATGAATTTAACTTCTCCATAAGTTAAAATTAGTCTTTATAGTCCACCTTCTCCAAAAGTTCTCCCAATTAACTTCCCATAAGTAACTAATTTCAACTTATGGAGAAGCTAAATTCATTTGGCCTTTTTTTCATTCATTCTACTATTTTTCACATAGAAGTTCTTATGCAAAAGTTGCATCCAAACTGTGCCGTAGTGTTACTTGAGCTTCCATAGAATCCGAGAAATTTTATTTGATAAAAAAAATATCAAGAATTTCATGATAAATCATGTGTACAAAAGATTTTGGCTCTTAAATGTTTAAACGAAAATTTCAATATTATTTGTCTTGCGCGTAAGTTGTAACACAAGATTTCCTTTGCAATATATGGATATTCCATAATTTAGGAATAAGCGTCAATGAATGAGGATTTTTTGCTGCCTTTTATAGAAATATTGATTCAATTCCTAAAATTATTTTTTATTTCTATTTAAAAAATTGCAATCAATATAAATATTTCAAATATTTTTCTAATTGAAATGTATCTTTCACGTGAGACAATCTTTGCTTAAGAGAAATCAAATATATAACACTTTTTTTGTGTAAACCATAGGTATCCCCTATTACCAGGGGCAATCCTATTCAGGGCTTAGTCATAGTTAGCCACCCGTTGGTGATCTTGTTTATACCCTAACTATATTTATAAATTTATTATCACAATTTATTTTTAATATAATGTGAATGTACAAATTTATGCAGTCAATAAATGTTTAGTTGAGTCCCTTAAACATCTTAACAGGGGTTCAATCCCTGGCGGTGTGTATGGAAATGAATTTGTTGAGAGAGGCAAAACCCACTTCTGTGATCTCTATGCCTCGAAGGGATTAGTCTGTAGCTATTGGCTTGGGGATACCTTTGGTTTAAAAAAAAAGTGATACAAGAATGCTCATTTGCTGAGTTGGGGTATGGATTTGTGAGAGGATGACTAGCTGTAGAGATTTGGGAAATGGCTTTACATATAAATTTTTACTACGAAGACAAAAAAAAAGGATGAGTATATTTAGAACATGTTTAGTTTAGCGTTGAAATGTGGTAAGCTCATGTTTTTAATGCTATAAATAGTTGTGTTGGGGAATTCAAACTTGTTTGGCCAATTTCAACGTCAAACCAAACATACGTTTGATTTAGAATGAGATCTTCAATTTAGAATCCCAATGTACATAATTTTATAATTCTTTTGCAGTTTTAGTTGTATCGAAAACAAATGATTTATAAATTTATAAATGTCTGCATAACTTGAAATCGTTAAAATGTGTCGCAACAAATGTCTGAATTAATTGAATAAAATATCATTTCTAATTAGATTAGGAAAATCGGTACCGCAGGAGACTAAACTCTTTACTAAGTCGATGAAGTGGTAATTATCTGTAACATGAAATAGCTACCATAACATTAGTTGAGACTAGCAGAAATTTTACCTTTGGTATAGAACAAGATCTTCAACCTAGATTCTTGGTTCAAATTATATAAAAAAATTATGAAATGCATGCGTAATAATTGTTAGGGTTTTCATGGCGAGTATTTGAATCATAAAAAAATTCATTCGTTAAATGGGTTAGTGAATTTGGTACCAAAAGAGATTGAGAAACGCTACTCTTTTAATGCTTTGGAAATTGAAAATGGGGTATGTTGTGTTGTTAGGAAATAGCAAGCCACTAGTCATCATATTTAGACGAAATACGTGTTTGTCATGCCAGTGTTTGCTATGACTAAGATTTTGTATTGGTCTAAAATGAATTTTATTTTCCTAAGATAATAATAACGGGAAAATGTCCTGATATTTAGTGTCTACATATATAAAAATAAACCATTTTCATGTTAAAAAATATCTCTTTTGTTAGTTCTAACGGTAGATGTTTAAGGTGAAGTGTTAATTATGTGTCACATAAAATAGCTACCATAACATGAATTTCAATTGAGGAGAAATCTTACTTTTGATTTAGAACAACATCTTTAACCTAGCTTCCCAATGTACATAATTTTATAATTACTTTTCAATTTGAGTTGTATCGAAAGGAGATGATTTATAAATCTATAAATGTTTGCACAACTTGAAATCGTTAAAATGTGTCGCAACAAATATCTGAATTAATTAAAGAAAAAATAATGTCTAATTAGATTGGGAATATCGGTACCGCAAGAGACTGGACTCTTTACTAAGTTGATGAAGTTGTAATTATGTGCCACATAAAATAGTTACCATAACATAAATTGAAATTAAGAGAAATACTACCTTTGATACATAACGAGATCTTCAACCTAGATTCTCGATGCAAATAATCTAAAATTTTATGAAGTGTCTACGTAGTAATTGTTAATGTTTTTCATAGCGACTATTTGAATCATAAAAAAATTATGTCTCTTTTGCTAAATAAGCTGGGGGATTTGGTACCAATTGAGATTGAAAAGCGCTATTATTTTATTGCTTTGGAAATTGAAACGAGTATGTTGTGTTGTTGGGAAAGAATAGGCCACTGGTCAACACATTTAGACGAAATACGTGTTTGTCATGCTAGTGCTTGTTATGACTAACATTTTGTACTAGTTTAAAATGAATTTTATTTCCCTAAGAAAATTATAATGGAAAATACTCTGGTACTTAGTTCCTACATATATAAAAACACACTATTTTCATTTTAAATAATATTTCTTTTGATGACTCCAACGACAATTGTTTTAGGTGAAGTGTTAATTATATGCCACATAAAATAACTACCATAGCATGAATTTCAATTGAGGAGAAATCCTACCTTTGATTTAGAACAAGGTATTCATCCTAGATTCCCAATTCACATAATTTTATAATTCCTTTACAATTCGAGTTGTATCGAAAACAAATGACTTATAAATCTATAAATGCCTGTACAACTTGAAATCGTAAAAATGTGTCACAAAAAGTATATGAATTAATTGAAGAAAAAAATATGTCTAATTAGATTGGGAAAATGGGTAAAACACGAGACTGAACTCTTTACTAACTTGAGGAAATGGTAATTATCTGTCACACAAAATAGCTACCATAACATAAATTGAAATTAGGAGAAATCTTACCTTTGATATATATATAGAACAAGATTTTCAATCTAGATTCTTGATGCAAATTATATAAAAATTTATGAAATGTCTGCGCAGTAATTGTTAGAGTTTTTTTGGCGAGTATTCGAATCATACATATTTTAATTTAAAATATTAAATTTTTAGAAGATTATAAAAAAGATTTATTGGTAAATTATAAAATTGAGAAAAAAATTTATAAAGAATACAAAAATGACATGTGACTTTATTGATTAAAGAATAGAGAAAACTAGTGTTTGAGAACTCAAATTTATAGTGTAAAAAGATATAAAAAAACTAGTTAATGAAATAATTTTGATACAGCCAGATATCAAAAGAAACTCACATTAAAATCATCAATTAATTCACTTGTCTCTGTCCACCGAAAAAATTTACATACTTATGACTAGTGACTACGGAGATTTTAAAATTGCAATTATGAAATTAACTTAAATTATTTTATGATATACCAAACAATGGTCGGTCACAGTGGAAGTGGACTATGATCACATAACTTTACCTGCAAGGTAAGAGGTTTCAATCATGAAATCATCACTCTTGGAAAGTTTTACCTAACCATCACTTCCGATCCTAAAATTAATCCACAATTATGTTTGAACGGATTCCTGATAACACCAAAAAATTATCTTAAGATATAAACACTTTAAGTGTACCTCTATTTATAAGCAATTTTAACCTTTTTTAGTATGCTTTTACTCATTATTGAATAAATGCTCAACTATGTTTCTTTTCTTTCCATATCATTGGTGTCTCCTTTCCTTTCCTTTCTTTTCTTTTCTTTTTCCCTCCTGGTTACGATATTTGGCTCCAAACACCAATTATTGTCCAATAATTAACCAATGTCTTTTATTTTAAGTGGCAAGAATCACATTTTTGCTTAAATAAAGTATTCAATTTAGAGATTATAAATGGAAAAAATAGGTCACAAAAGAGTTTTATTCTCTTAAAATAAGTGTATCAAGTTGATTTTAGAGTTAATGCTATTCTTTTAGATGCAAATGTTGTAAATAATAATGCCAATTTCATCACCTAAATCAGGGAAATTTCTTTATCTCGCCTCATAGCTGAACTATTTGGAAAAGCTTATCAAGTGGGGGAATAAAGAAGTTAAGGCTTCATCATGCAACACGATCCACAAATTCATAAATGTTGAACAAAGAAATAACAAATTTGATATTCACAATTCACAAACCCAAACAAAACCTCCACCCGTAGTTTTTTTTTTTTTATTCCCAATTAAGGCTTTTTGTTCTTTCGCTTTTGATTGTGTCACTCCCACTAGACTAGGGGGGGCCACAATCTCAATTCATCTTTCCACTTTCGCATCACCCGCTCCATAACTTTTGTTTTTGGTGTATTATTTTCGTAACATCTTCCAAAATTTGTTGGATGGTTGAGTGTCAGATAGCCACTGCCATACGCATCTCAAAATCAGATAATTACAAACTGCATTTTTTAAAAAAAAAAGAGAGGCAAGAGCAAGATGCATTTTGTGTCAGCATTACGCATTAGCTGACCAATAACCGTTCTCCACGTGTGCACTCTGCCACTTACTTCCCACTTGCTCAGTTTTCAATTCACTCTGAGCTGTCACCACGGGCACCATGGGCCCCACCACCTTCTTTCTCCGCTTCACCGTCGACCCACTATCCGACGACGATGAAGAACAAGAAGAATCCGACGAGGACCTTTTCGAGGTCACTCGAACCGGGTCGGGCTCACCCGAATTGACCCGAAGCGGGAAATTCAACATAGCCCGCGAGCCTCGCATCCTGTATGCAGCTCGATCGTAAGCCAATGCAGCGTCCTCAGCCGTTTCAAACGTTCCGAGCCAAACCCGGGCCCCATTCTTAGCCGGGTCACGGATCTCCGCCGCGAATTTCCCCCACGGCCGTCGCCGAACGCCGCGGTAATGCTTCCCCTTTGGCCGGCGCAGCCTTCTCTTCTGGAATCAATCGGAGCCGGAACGACCTGCTCCGGTGGACTCTGAACGGCCGGGAAAATATCCGGCTCCGATTTGACGGTTACCGTCGCAGAGAACCCGACGAGTAGCTCTCCGGTGGAGGCTGCATCGAGAGATGGGACCCACCCCGACGTTAACGGCATCGCGAAGTACACCGTAGAGTACCATGTCTTCTGAATCGTCTTCCTTGAGTGGAAGTTCACCCCAATTGTCACTCAGACACGGGTACAAGTTGTTGAACTGGAGCTCCGACAGTAAACTGGAGCGTTACCCGAATTTATAGACGAGCCCCGAATCTGCATACATCGGAAATCGCCGAGCAAGTGGCGGCGAATGGAGTCCAAAGGGCCATGTCAGACTCATAGATACTCTGTTCGTTCATGTCTTAGCAGTAAAATGTTTGTGCCTTAGGCGATTGGTGTTACTTTGTAATTGTGCTGTGTTTCAAAGAGAAAGGGAAATGGAGAAGAGTTGAGTGAGGATTTTTTTGTTTTGTTTTTAATTTTTGAGAGAATGTATCGAATTGAATATTCGAACTTGGAAGGGAAAGAGGATGCAGATATTTATAGGACTGCCGGTTCATGAACTTAGATAAGAATGAGAAGTTTAGATAATTTCTAATTGTCAAATGATGGTTTCGTTTTTCACTTAATTCTTTGTGATTATTATTTTATGTTATATTGGTCTTGTCCTTAGCTTCTTCGAAGCTTCTCATGAGTAATTTGCATTTTGCAAGGTGCAAATTGGGTGGGTTTTTTTATCACGTGCTCAATTTCTCCATTTCGCTAATAAAATATTTCATTTTTGACGTCATTCGTCTTACACGCGCGCAACTTGCTTGTCTGCTCGTCATGCTTTTGTCGCTTTCTGTGCTTAAGGAAGTTCGTTCGTTTCTGCCTCTAATTTTCTTTCATTTTCATAAATTTATTGTAGTATTTTATTACCATGATTTTTAGGATGTGTTCAATAATGTATTTATTTTTCGTAGCTGCTTTTATAGTTTCTCCTTTCTGGCGTAAGTCCTGTTAAATAACAAAAAAATATTAAAAAAATCAAACCAAATCTATATTTAATTTCATTTTAATTAAAATGTTGGAAAAATGAGGAGCGAGAAAATTATCATTACACCGTGTTTTGTAAGGTAAAAAGAAACAGAGTGGAGAGAAGTAGGAAATAGAGAAATGGATTAAAAAAATAGATGAAAAATAAAAAAACAAAATTGTTTGATACGAAAAAATAAAAATAAAATGGGATGGAGAAAAATAGAGATATTGATTAATAAAGACTAAAATTAAATACCCTGAAATAAATTTTATTAGTAAAATTTTAAAATATATAAACTTTGAATTAATATATATAAGACTAACTAATGTAAACTTTTAAAATATATATTTAAGTAAAATCTTATTTTATATCATATTTTCTGATTTTTATACCAAACTTTGATTAAAACAAAACAAACATTTAAGTAATTTTATTAAGTAAAACATCATAACCAGGGATTTGGTAAATGAAGACAAGTACAAAAAGTTCACATACTCACCTTGCACCTTTATAGGGTGTTTATTGATTTGGTTCAATCCGATAAACCCGATAAATCGAACCGAATCAATTTGATTGAATTGGATTTTTTTAGTTCAATTGGGTTGAACCCGAACCTAACTAATCAAACTCATCAATGAATGGTTCGGGTAACGGATTAATTAAGACACTGGCCCCGTACTCGAACCGAACCGAATCACCCTAAATTAAAAAAAAATATATACTAAAAAATTTGGAAGAGAGGAGAGATTAAACTTCAACATGAATTTTTACATAGATGAGAGATTAAACATCAATAGAGATTTTTTATCATTGACTGTTTTTTTCTTAAATGAATTTTTCCATTATTTGCTAAAAGAATGATTTTTTTATTGTATTGGCATAACAAAATTTATGATTCGATTGAACCGAATTGAACCAATTCATTGTTGATTGATTTTCTTTGGTTTGAGTCACTTAAAGAACATTTGAAAAATCCGAACAGAACCGAACAGTTTTATTGGTTCGGATTTGTTTTCCTACATAACCAACCAAACCGCCCTGTGAACACCCCTACATTTGTAGTTAGATAGCCGCCTTTCTTTTTAAAAAGAGTACATTGGTCACAAACTATTTACCTGACTCTCTCTCTCCCTCCCGATGACCATTTCTCTGTAAAAAAGCAGAGAAAGATACAAAGATGGGCCCCACATATTTTTTCTCTCTCCTCTCTCATTTCTATACTATCAAACTCAATCCTATTTCTCATCCATCTATTTCACTCCCCCTCCCTCAATTTTTTCTTTACCAAACATATCATAAAATTGGGTCAATGCATATATTTGAACTATTGTAAGCATATAGTTAAGTATTAAATACTACATAATAAAATTCTAATCTGAAAAAGAAATAAAAAAGAAATCGTTTTTTAAAAAGAAATAAAAAAAGAGAAGAAAAAGCATTTTTTTAGTTTTTTTAAAGAACTAGGAAAGTAGGAAATAGAAAATGGCAACGGGATGGAATGGATGAGTGAGGTGAGGGCGAGGAAAGCAGCAAGTGGGCTGAGATGACATTACGGATACAGCGGTTGTGGACATGTTTGGTGAGGTTTGCTTTTGCATTGTGGATAAGTGTCTTCCAAAGTCAACAAACCCCAAAAAAAAAAAATCATTAATATGCTAGCCTAGTACTACTATATGGGAAGGATGACCCCACCTTCGTTAATTTCCATTTCACAGTAACGTTGCCTTTTTACTTTGTTAAGTGTTGCTTCCAGAAGGTGGTAGATGACAATTACAAATGCACAATTCACAAACCTTGACTTTGGGATTTCATCATTTTGGGTTCACCCCTGTGCAACATAATCCATCAGCGTCATTCGTTCCAAATTTCTAACGGAAAGTTTGGTTAACTGGAAATAAGAAAGGGAGAATGGAAGAAGAAAAAAACAAGATTTTTCTCTATTCTGTACACGAATGAAAACGAGAGGAAATGAGAAAAATAATGGATGAGAAGGTTAAAATATTTAAGTATATGTTTTTATTTGCACTAAGGATATTTTTTTGGTCAATACACACTTGGAGTTGGAGATTAATAGACTTCACAAAGTAGGGATTATTAAGGAAGATTACTTTTAACAAATTTTCACACTTGTTAACATATATATTTAAAGGGTTCGGCTATCCACTATTAATATATGAATTTTTTTTATATGACTCTTATCCTCTTAACTCATAAGTGAAGAAAACCAATGAAAATTGAGTATTTTGGAAAAAAATTATGAAAACGTCACATGCTCTTTCTCTTATTTTTCCATACATATTAATTGTATGGATTTTGTTATTATACATGTATGTTTTTTAAATCTCATTTTTTAATGGAAGACTATAGTAGTCAAAATGGGTTAATTCGATCAGATTTTAAAAACTCGTTAAAATGTAAGGTCTTAAACACTTATTTGAAACGCTAGAATAACTTTAGCCTTTAACCAAGTTTAATAAAAGTCTGCTATCCACATCGGGTTGGGGCGAATAACCCAAAATTATCACTTTAATGGAAGACGTGAATAAGTACAAATTAAGGAGGAGTAAAAAAGTAAGGAAAAAAATGAACTTACTGTTCTCAAAAGGTCCCTGAAGAGCCGAGCTCAATGACCTAGGTGGCGTTGACCCAGTCCCAGAGTGAGAAGTTATCAGATACCTAGGCCAAGAACAGGTCCCCTCCTTATAAATCGCTAATCATGGCCTCTCCTAGGTGGCCCAATAGGCTTACCTAGGTAGCGTTGCCCTAGAGGTCCTAACTTATTGAGGTCAGCGTGAGCCACCTAGGTGAGGCCCAGCTCGGGTCCTGACTGAATATTAAACACACCTAGGTGAGGCCCGAGAAAGGAGGGCCCCAATACAGAGGTCAGTGTGAGACCCCGGAGGTCGGCATGGGTCCTTACTTCTATGACGGTACACAGCCCCCGAGCTCGAGTCCAAAGCTTGCTTAGGCGAAGAGCTCGAAGTGAGATCTCCCTGTTAAGAATGCCACCCAGGTAGATTCAAACCTCCATAACGGTACACAGCCCACTGAGCTCAAGTCTAGGTTGCCTAAGACGAAGAGCTCGGAATAAAAACCTCCAGCTGAGATCGTCACCTAGGTAAATTTTACCTAACATTTTACCTAGGTGATATCAATAAATAGTTTTTTATTCCTTTGTCAAAGTCGACATCAAATTAGCCTTTGTCATAGGTGACGTGTGCCCATTCGAAAAATTGTATGCCCAAAGTCTTCTGTTGTTGAGGCCGGCGTGCGCCCTTATATTCATCAATAGGCGAGGAGTTTTAAGTGATCTCTTACCTAGGTGAAGCATACCAATCACATTACTTTTGAGAAACGAGAAGCTGAAAAGTCTACCACCTGAAAAGCCTAATACCTTTACGCTTGGAACCGTCTAATCATGGTGCACCTTTTCATGATGCGACTCATATTTCCAGTCCCTATGCCTGCTTTGTGCAACTTCCAAAACAAATCATGATTATTCATGATTACACTTTGCTTTTAACAAAGCACATTAATACCTGCACAACATTTATATCGTTTGAATGTATTAATTTTCATTTGCCCATTTATATGAATTTGACTTTGATTCTTCGTTTCTCGGTGTAATTAATTTCACAAACATAATATGCATTAAATTCATGTCATATATATCATACAAGTATACATACATATATATATATATATTGTATTTTATCTATTCATATATTATTTAATCTCGAACTATGAGTAGTAATTAAAACATGTACCGTATGGTTTACTTAGTATAAGTAAACATCGTGATGTGAAATTAGTATACGTTTCATTTTTCAAAAACTTTTTCATCCCATTAACCTTAAAATCCAAATAGAAGGTTTGAAATCCCACAAAAACGTCAGTTTTATTTCGTTTTATATTTGAACTCTTTAAACTCTTTGACTACGTTTTGATTTTACTTCCGTCCCGTCCCTTTATCTTCCTCATTTATTGAACCCTTTCCTCAACGACTATTCTTCATCTTCGTTGTGTTATTTAAATACGGGTTCCCCCTGCACGTGCTCCAGAAGCCTGGTTCATAGAAACATATCGCTGCTCTTTCTTTTCTTCTGTGTTCTTCCCCAGGTAACGTCTTTCTCTCCCTTTCACTGCTCTTCTATTTCACTGAGAGTTAAGAGTTAGTCCATGGCTGAGAGGGAAGACCCCATTTTGATTGTAGAGGGTTCTGGTGAAAATGAGGATTTAGAGGACCCTCCCAAATAATAACGTAGTTGTCGCAATGTTTCCCTGGGTTAGCTCAGGTGTCTTTCGTCGTAACTCCATTTTCTCATCTACAGAATCCCTTTTGTGCTTGAGAGAAATCATCTCTCACCGATTTCCCATCATCAACTCTGATATATCCTTAGAACCATGCTTAGGAAATGAATACGTGTGTTTTTCTTCTGATTCCTTTCCTTCCTTTACATTCTTTATGAAACCTTTCTCACAAAATTAAAATTCCCTTGCCATTTACAGATTTTGAATGCAAAGTTCTGAAAATTTTAAATGTAGCCCCTCTCAGCTTCACCCCAATAGCTGGGGCTTTATTAGGGCATACGAAATTTTGTGCCAATATCATAATCTATGTCCGTCTGTAAATGTTTTCTTTCACTTTTTTCAAGCTAAACTTGGAAGGGACGACCTATTGGTTGGACCTCATTGAATGGGTTTTCTGGGAGACCAATTATTGTAGCCCTTCATTCTTCCTATAAAGATTTCAAGCCGAGGTATTTCAAGCTTAAGAGTAAGGATAATCATTCCAGTGTGTTTTTTAACATTGATGGGAATCCCAAATTCCCTTTCTATTGGACCAGAGATCCTTGTAAAGTAAAGGGCATTTCCGAAGACAAACTTACCGACCTTGAGAAACTGGACGTTTCCCTGCTTAGCTCTTTTACCCCGTGAACTGTAACGTCCTTATTGAGAACGAGTGGGATACTGAGTCTATTCGTCCCTTTATTGGTAACTCTTTTTTTTTTTTAATATCTGTCGAGTTCTACTTCTTGCTTGTCGTTTTAACCAGATATGCTTTGCTTGCAGTCAAAATGGACTCTAAAAAGGCTCCCTTCGTCCCCCAGATGAATGCCAAAAGTCTTAAGGCATTCAGTCGAGTTGGAAAGTGTAAGCCGAGCACAACTGATCCTAGTCAGAAAGTGATTACTTTTGATAACGAGGTTTCGTCCACCACCATTTCAGACAAGCTGCCGATGAAAAAGGTTTGCAACCGACCAGAGCATTGGCATCGACCAAAACATTCCAACCAACTCTTCACAACTCCCTGAAGGTGTTGAAAATCTTGCGTCATTGGCTCCAAACTGATCCCTAGTTGTGACCCAAACTACACCAAAATGGTGGCATTGGTTTCAAGGATACGAGGGAAAATCAGAAATAAACTCCATTTTTATCGTCGCTTTCCCATTGACCAAGTTATTCAAGCTAATTTCTTCAAATCTGACGATCAGATTAGACTTCGTAAGGTCGGACTCATAAATACCACCCGCGAAGATGGCACAGACTTTCAACTTGCAGGCTGCCTTTCTGGATCATGCTCTGGAATGTGGAATAGGTTTACTAGAGAAGGATTTGGAAGATAAAACCCAAAAATTAAAAGAGAAAGAAAGAGGAGCTCAATCGATCTAAAGAAACCATGACCGAACTGGAAAATCTTTAAGAGAAACCGAAAGCTCTAACTTTAGAGAAAGAAGGCATGAGAAAAACCATTGAAGATACCAAAAAGGGGAAAGAGAAATCCGACCTGCTAGTAGAGCAGCTGACTAAGTCTCTGAAAATAGCTGAGGATAATCTGATGTCTGAGAACGACTGCTCACAAGACCGATTTAGATAGACTAAAAGCTGAGATCACTTTTAGTATGAAGAAGGTTTTGACAAAGCTATTGGGCAAGTCAAGTTCCTCTATCCTGATCTTAGTGTGGACACTGTAGGTGCTTTTAAAGAAATTCGTGATGGGAAAATAATGGATATTAGAGAAAGAAGGCATGAGAAAAAACCATTGAAGATACCAAAAAGGGGAAAGAGAAATCCGACCTGCTAGTAGAGCAGCTGACTAAGTCTCTGAAAATAGCTGAGGATAATCTGATGTCTGAGACGACTGCTCACAAGACCGATTTAGATAGACTAAAAGCTGAGATCGCTTTTCAGTATGAAGAAGGTTTTGACAAAGCTATTGGGCAAGTCAAGTTCCTCTATCCTGATCTTAGTGTGGACACTGTAGGTGCTTTTAAGAAATTCGTGATGGGAAAATAGTGGATATTAGAGAAAGAAGGCATGAGAAAAACCATTGAAGATACCAAAAAGGGGAAAGAGAAATCCGACCTGCTAGTAGAGCAGCTGACTAAGTCTCTGAAAATAGCTGAGGATAATCTGATGTCTGAGACGACTGCTCACAAGACCGATTTAGATAGACTAAAAGCTGAGATCGCTTTTTAGTATGAAGAAGGTTTTGACAAAGCTATTGGGCAAGTCAAGTTCCTCTATCCTGATCTTAGTGTGGACACTGTAGGTGCTTTTAAAGAAATTCGTGATGGGAAAATAGTGGATATTCTGGATTACGAGGAATTATGGAAACTTAGTTGAGCTTATTCTTATTAGATTATTTCAAATTTGATATTATCTATGTAAAACTTTTTTATGTAATCATGAATCCTATCCATTTTGGACTAAATTCTACTTGTATTCCCCACACTTCCTTACAACGAACATTCCCATTAAAACTGATGCACCTAGGTGACTGTAACCGACAATTGGTCGGGCTGAATTAGAATGTGCACATTTGTACTTACACTTTATTGATGATACTTAGGCAAATTAACTTGGTTTTATCTCGAAACGAGGCAAAGCTTTATTCATTAAGCAAATGAAATATAAACCATATAATAGAATTATAATTGGAAAAATACCTTATTGAATACTTTGCTGAATTTCTTGAGTTCATAACTCTTGTATTCTGTTGGGCACATTGATTAATCTGCCGTGTTCAGAAGTCTTGCACCTTGCTGCACATTTTGCTGAGGTAATGCTACTTCTTTTATGATTTATGCTTCTACTTGGTGGATCTGTTTTCACAAGCCGAGCAGAGCTCGATCCTCACCGATCTACTTGGTGGATTGTTTTTCACAAGCCGAGCAGAGCTCGGTCCTCACCAATCTACTTGGTGGATTGTATTTCACAAGCCGAGCAGAGCTCGGGTCCTCACCAATCTACTTGGTGGATTTGTTTCACAAGCCGAGCTGAGCTCGGTCCTCACCGATCTACCTGGTGGATTTGTTTTTCACAAGCCGAGCTAAGCTCGGTCCTCACCAATCTACTTGGTGGATTTGTATTTCATAAGCCGAGCAGAGCTCGGTCCTCACCAATCTACTTGATGGATTTGTATTTCACAAGCCGAGCAGAGCTCAGTCCTCACCAATCTACTTGATGGATTTGTTTCACAAGCCGAGCTGAGCTCGGTCCTCACCGGTCTACTTGGTGGATTTGTTTTTCACAAGCCGAGCAGAGCTCGGTCCTCACCAATCTACTTGATGGACTTGTATTTCACAAGCCGAGCAGAGCTCGGTCCTCACTAATCTACTTGGTGGATTTGTAATTCACAAGCCGAGCAGAGCTCGGTCCTCACCAATATACTTGGTGGATTTGTATTTCACAAGCCGAGTAGAGCTCGGTCTTCACCAATCTGTTTGGTGGATTTGTTTGTCACAAGCCGAGCAAAGCTCGATCCTCACCAATCTGCTTGGTGGATTTGTAACTTCGCGCCTTTTCTTTACTCCTCTTCTGTCTGTATTCATGCTAAAAGTGAACGTCGCTTAGTTTGGATACTGGATTGAGAATATGTGCCTCATTAAAAACTCTTCCACCTCGGAAGAGAAAAGAGTGCACTTAATTTATTTGAATATTTAAAGTCATAACATCCTAGTCCATCCTAGTCCTAAGCACCACAAAGTACTTTAATAAAAAAAGAAAAGAACGATATAAAATGAACTAACTGTAATAAGCACGTAGATTCATCATGTTCCAGGTCCTGGAACCATTCTACCATTTAGTTCTTCAATTCTGTATGCTCCACGCCCAATGACTTCACGCACACGAAAAGGGCCTTCCCAATTAGGTGAGAGCTTATTAGCCGAGTTGTCCTTAATTGTCCTTCGTAGCACCAAGTCTCCTACCTTTAACTTTCTCGGGACCACCCTGGTGTTGTATCTCCTTTCAGCATGTTGCTTGCAAGCGAATTCTCTGATGTGAGTTGCTTCCCTTACTTCAGCCAGCAGGTCTAAGTCTACCCGACGCTCACCCTCGTTATCACCATCTCCTGAAATTGTCGTCCTCATGGTGGGCTCCATAATCTCAACCGGAATCACCGCATCAGAACCATAAACCAGTTTGTATGGTGACTCCCCAGTGGATGAATGAATGGTTGAGTGATACGACCATAACACCATAGGCAAGTGTTCTACCCATAAGCGTTTTGTTTCTCCCAATCTCTTCTTCAAACCCATTCAGTATTACCTTGTTGGCTGACTCTGCTTGTCCATTAGATTGAGGGTGCTCTACTGAAGAAAACTTTTGTATGATGCCATACTCTTCACAGTACTACTCGGCTACTGAGCTACTAGCGAACTGAGTGTCGTTATCTGACACTGTATTTTGGGATCCCAAACCTGCAAATTAACTTCTTCCAATAAACTTCTTAATTCTTTCAGCTGTAATTGTTGCTACGGGCTCCGCTTCCACCCATTTAGTGAAGTAATCAACCGCCACCACCAAAAATTTAACTTGCCCACGAGCTATAGGAAAACGGTCCGAGTATAATCCAACCCCCCACATGTTAAAGGGCCAAGGCGAACTGACAGATTGTAACATCAGAGGATGAGCTCGGTGTCTATCTGAGAATCTTTGACATCCCTCACACCTTCTCACATACTGCATGCAATCTTTTCTAAGAGTGGGCCAATAATAACCAGCTCGGATTATTTTTGAGGCCAGAGCTCCCCCACCTATATGACTTCCACATTGTCCTTCGTGTACCTCGACCATGACCAACTCGGCTTGTGGATAGGTTAGGCATCTCAGCAGTGGGGTGGAGAAGCCACACTTGTACAGTCTTCCTGCTATGCTTGTATAATAAGCTGCTTCTTTTCTCACCTTTTTTGCCTCCAGAGGATCATCAGGTACCTTCCTCCCTCTCCAGATAAGCTATGAACGGGGCCATCCATGAGCGGTTTTCAATATCAGTAAAGAGGACCTCCTATTTTTCAATCGTGGGCACAGGAATAGATTCTTGTATGACAGTTCGATTGCTGCCCGGCATCTTGGTGCTCGCCAACTTAGATAACAATCCGCTCTCCCCATTCTGCTCTCTGGGGACGAATTCCAATTTAAAATTTTGGAACCCCCCTTTCATTTGATTGACCAGCAACAAATATTTGGCTAACTGCAAGTCTTTTGCTTGGAAATCTCCATTTACTTGTCCTGTGATGAGCTGAGAATCACTTCGAGCAATCAATCTGGTAACGCCGACCTCTCTAGCTAGCCGAGACCAGCTAGTAAAGCCTCATATTCAGCTTGGTTGTTACTGGCTTTGAAATCAAATCTTAATGACTGTTCGATTAACACCCCTCCTGGACCTTCCACGATGACGGCGGCTCCACTTCCCTTCATGTTGGACGCTCCATCTACTGACAAAGTCCATTCCTTCCTGCTTCACCTCGCCCTCTTTTAAACAACTCGGTGCCGACAATTCAACCACAAAAACCTGACAAGACTTGAGCTTTGATTGAGCCTCTAGGTTCAAAACATATACCATATTCAGATAATTCCACCGCCCATGCAACCATTCTTCCTGCTAAGTCCGGCTTCTGCAGGACTTGACGAATTGGTTGATCCGTCCTCACCATTATTTCATGACTCTGAAAATAGGGTCGCAATCGCCGAGCTGTAATCACCAATGCTAATGCCAGCTTTTCTATCTTCTGGTATCGCTGTTCAGCTCCCTGCAACACTCTACTGACAAAGTATACCGGCCTCTGGATCTTTCCTTCTTCTTGAACCAGCACCGAGCTTACTGCATGCTCTGTAACAGAAATATAGATTTGCAAGGGTTTACCTTCCTCGGGTCGCATCAAGATCGGCGGTGCCGATAAGAACGTCTTGAGTTGCTCAAATGCTGCTTCACACTCTTCTGTCCATACAAACCTTTCTTTCTTTCGTAACAGCTTGAAAAGTGGCAAAGCTTTGTCTGCTGATTTTGACAAGAATCGAGATAATGCTGCTAATCTCCCCAGTCAATTGTTGGACCTCCTTCACACTAGCAGGACTCCTCATCTCCAATATAGCTCGACACTTGTCAGGATTTGCTTCTATACCCCTCTCAGTAATCATGAAGCCTAGAAATTTACCTGAGGTGATTCTAAAGCTGCACTTTTGGGGATTTAACCTCATGTTGTGTTTACGGATTTCCGAGAAAATTTCTTCCAAATCTGAGCAATGTTGTTCCTCCGCAGCCGACTTCACGACCATATCATCTACATAAACCTCTAAGTTCCTTCCGATATGCTTTTGGAACACCTTGTCCATCAACCTTTGATAAGTTGCTCCTGCATTTTTTAAACCAAAGCACATAACACGATAATAAAAATTAGCATTATCAGTCATAAACGCGGTCTTATCCTCGTCCATTGGGTGCATCTGGATTTGATTGTACCCCGAGTAGGCGTCCATCAAACTTAGGAGTCGGTGGCCTGAGGTTCCATCGACCAGACGGTCAATGCTCGGCAGAGGATAAGGATCTTTAGGGCAAGCTTTGTTGAGATCGGTGAAGTCTGTGCACATTCTCCATTTTCCATTGGCTTTCTTCACCAACACCACATTGGCCAGCCACGTTGGATATTTTATCTCCTTTATGAATTTTGCTTTACCAACTTCTCTGTTTCCTCGGCTACGACTTGTCTTCTTTCTTCCCCCATCCTACGTTCTTCTGACATACTGGCCGAGCTTTAGGGTCCAGAGCTAGCTTATGGCATAAGAAGTCGGGGTCAATACCGGGCATATCTTCTGCTGACCACGCGAAGAGATCGACATTCTTCTGAAGCAGGTCCACTATCTTTGAGCTCACTTCAGCTTGCAAGGATGAACCGATCTTTGTACATTTGTCCTTAGTGTTACCGATCTGTACTTCTTTGAGATCTTTCGTTGGCTGAGGTCGTCTGTCATCTCGGATATCGCCCCTTGGGTCCAATTCGGCTAGATAAACCCTCTCTGATGACTCCTCTCCGAATTCTTCCCAAGCTCCCATTTTGATACGCAAACTATTTTTGTAACACCTCCTAGCTGCCATCTGATCGACTTTCACAACTCCCACATTTCCATTAGACAATGGGAACTTCATCGTCAAATGGACAGTTGACACTACAGCTCCTAAGGCATTCAACGCCGCTCTCCCTAGTATAGCATTATACGACGAAGGTGCATTCACAACCAAGTACTTTACCCGGATCGCCTTGGAGTTTGGACGACTGCCAAACGACGTTATCAGCTCCACATAGCCTCTCACCTCCACATAGCCTCTCACCTCCACAGAATCCCCTGCAAATCCTACCAACGAGCCCGAGAATGGTAGCAAAATCTCCCGAGAAAGTCCCAAATTTTTAAACCTACTCCAATACAGCACATCTGCCGAGCTCCCTTGATCAACCAACACCCTTTGCACTTTGTATGCTGCCATTACAATGTCAATCACCATCGGATCGTGTTCATGAGGGGCTATCCCTTTGAAATCTTCGTTGGAAAAAGTCAGAAGAGGATTACGAGGATGGGGGTCGCTCACGTCTCCGGCACTTCTGTGATCTGCATTACCGACCTGCTGTATTTTTTTCTTGTCGAGCTTGTATCTCTCCTCCCACAAAACCTCCAGTTATCATGGTGACCGTTCCTCGGACCTCCTCCACTTGTTCACCTGAATTCTCACGAGCTTGAGGGCGAGGTACGTATCCTCGGCCTCTTCCTCGGCTACCCTGCCTGTGAAGTCTGATCTGTTTCTTCCTACCACGTATTTTTTTAAGTAACCATCTTTAATTAACCGCTCGATCTGATTCATGAGATCCCAACATTCTTCTGTATCATGTCCTTTGACCCTATGAAAAATCGCACCACCTGTCCTTGTGAGGACCCTTGGGTCCTCTGGCTGGAAGGGGAACCTCCAGAAGTTCCGAGTTGCATACTTCTCTTAAAATTTGACTCCTTTTTGTATTCAGAGGAGTTAAGTCGTTTCTCGGCATAAAATCCATATTCCTCCGCATTGGGGCATTGAACCGGTTTCCTGACAACTTCCTTCCTATAGGATCGTATCTCAGCGTCTTCCTCATCACTCGATCTCCTTCTTCAGCTCCTCTTGGTGACTCCATCTTTCTACTCGGCTTGTTCTCTGCTAACCTCTCCCTTTTATCTGCATTACTCTCTTCGCCTTTCACATAACATTCGGCCCGAAGACGGATCTCTTCGATTGTCGTCGGAGGTCGTTGGGCCAAGGATTCGTTGAAAGGTCCTGCCTTCAGGCCTTCCACAAAGGCTGATACGAATACTTCAGGATTAGGATTTGTGACGAGGAGTGTAGCCTCGTTGAACCTCCCTAAATACTCCTTTAGGGGCTCATTCTGTTGTTGCCTCACACTGAACAATCTTCCTGCTGTCCACTTGTTCTGCTTCCTGGCTAAGAACTGCGCCATCATTTTCTTCGTGAAGTCAGCAAAGCTGACAATTGATCTCGTCGGCTGCTCCATAAACCAAATTAAAGCCGATCCCGTCATGGTTTCGCCGAACAACTTACACTGCAAAGCTTCATCCCATCCTCTCCCAATCATCTGAGATCGAAATGAAGCCACGTGCATCGCCGATTCTGTCGTTCCATCGTACATAGGCAAAACCGGGTCTCTGAAATTTTCTGGGTAGGGAGCATTTAATATACCCTCAGAAAACGGTTGGAACTCGGCTATAGCTCCATCTGTCTCCTCCTCGGCCGACCTCCCATGATCAATCGCCGTCATTCTCTGTTGCAGAGTTTGATTTTGTTGACGTAGATCCCTCATCTCTCTCTGTTCTCCTTTTCCATGTCATCGTCTTGTCTCTCCTGGTTGATGGCAGCCACTGTATCTCGTAAATCCTCATTCTGCCTCCTCAACTCCTGCATCTCCTCCTCATTCCACCTCTTCAACTCCTGCATCTCCTCCATCAGGTGTTGTAGTAACGTTGCGCTTCCATCTCCTTCTCCCTCAACGCCTACACCGTTGTTGCGCATATTCCTGGTTAACGTCATATTATTCGAGTGGTCGGCGGGAGAAGTTTTACCGCCGCCCCACGGTGGGCGCCAATCTATTCTCAAAAGTCCCTGAAGAGCCGAGCTCAATGACCTAGGTGGCGTTGAACCCAGTCCCCAGAGTGAGAAGTTATCAGATACCTAGGTCAAGAACAGGTCCCCTCCTTATAAATCGCTAATCATGGGCCTCTCCTAGGTGGCCCAATAGGCTTACCTAGGTAGCGTGCCCTAGAGGTCCTAACTTATTGAGGTCGGCGTGAGCCACCTAGGTGAGGCCCAGCTCGGGTCCTGGCTGAATATTAAACACACCTAGGTGAGGGTCGAGAAAGGAGGGGCCCCAATACAGAGGTCAGCGTGAGACCCCGGAGGTCGGCATGGATCCATACTTCTATGACCGTACACTTACCCTAAAGTAACTAAAGTTATAATAAAGAGTTTATTTATTATACGTCGTTAGTGTAAAAAAAATTTATATTATGATTTAATATAACACCTTCATTAATTATTTGTCTAACTTATTTAGTGTAGATTCACTTAATTTTTGTCATTTTACCAAGAATAAAAAATATTATATATTTATGCTTTTTTATAGACTAGATAAATATAGAAAATTTGTAGGGCCAATTATTCGAGTGAGAATTTTTCATATATAATTAAGTTTTGAATTTTAAACCTTATTTATTTTCTTAAAAATTTTTTCAAATTATTATCCTAAAATTCAATGAATGTATTAAACGTATATATATTTAACCTATTAAAAATACAAAATTACCTAATACTTTTCTAATTTGATGACTTAAAATATTATTAAAAATTACTTAAATTAAAAATTTAAAATGATGTTTATGCAGAGAGTTCAACATAAGGAAACCTAGCCTTTGAAGTTTGAAGCTGACCGATGACCAACAAAGTGGGACATTTGACTTTTGACTTTAAAATCCTCTCTACTATTACTGTTATTAGCAAAGTAACTGCTTTTTATCTAAGTAGCCATAACCAACACGTGCGCATCACCGCAATCTTTGAGTCTTCTTCCCCTCTTCTATGCTATGCTGCTTAGGCTTCGCTTACATATTCATAAAAGCCAGCAAAGTCTCCGTTCAACTCTAGTTTGGACATGATAGGCCCCACAGGGAATTAACACTTCACCACATGAAAATTTAGAACATTGAATTGAAAGTAAAAAACAAAAAGAAAAGAAATAGAAACCCCCACGTGCATCCATTGGATGGTGCACGGAACTTTCTCCTTTCTATTCTACAATATACCCTCATAAAATATGTTTCTAATTTTCTACCTACGAAAGCGATCCTTATTAGCAACTCAATTCCTATTTTGTTGAAAGATGAAGAATTTAGGTCACGTTTAATATTCATTCATGGCAAATGGGGTTTGAGTGCCCGTTTAATTTATAATTAAATAGAATTATTTTAAAATTAATAGTTATAAATAAGTGATTTACGTTTTATTAAGCACATTAAATAAAAATAATTTAAAATAAATTATATGAAATTGATTTTACATGTCTAATTTAGAAACAAATGGAAACTAATCTAATATATTTTTAAAGTAAAGGTTATGATTTTGAGTTTGTCATCCGGTAACCCGTTTCACTTTATGAGAAATGCATTTTGGTCCAGTTCAGAAGGTAGAATTCCTAACCAAGTTTTGCAGAATAGCAGCAGGTAGAATCCCTAGCACTTCAATATAGGTTTAATTAATTTAGGTAATGGTCAAACTGATCATCTTCGAAATTAGATTATTGAAATCTTTGATGAGTCCAATGCATTGATCAAATAGATAGATTCATTTAAAAAATAGTGTTGGTCTTTTTAAATATGTGATCTTGTTTATCATCTTCTTTCCTCACTTTAGTTGGCGCCTAATTGAATCACAAGAAATTAGGCACTCATATATGTTAAGCCAATGACTCTTTTAATGAAGATAAACTAATTTTCTAATCAGTTCTGATTATTGTGAAACCAATGTCTACATTTGAGATTGTTAGAAATAAAATAATAATCAGGTTAGTATATGCAAGAATGCAATTTATCGACGATTAGAATGAATCTAAGTCAAAAGGCCATAAGTTAAAAGAAAAAAGGTCCATAAGAAAGGAGAATCGTCAGGGTTCTGCTTTTGAAAATACACATTAGGATAGAGTTTAGATTAATGGAAAAAATTCATCAAAAAAAGCCTTCTGAAGGTAGGTTAAGGTGGTTAATTTGCTTTTTTAACATCTATTAGAAAGCTATATAGTTGTTTGGTTTACAATTGAACATAAATCATTTTGATAGAATTTCATAATCAATGACAGAAAATAAATGATACAAGAAAGAAACACATTAAATTAAATGAAAGTGATTCAAAAGCTGAAATTATTATTACCACATCACCAACTTAAAATCAAACAAACGCTAATATGATTAGAATGAAGCATCAGAAAGTAAAAGGAATCTTTAGAAAGTTACTGAAGACCATCAAAAAGTATCTGAAAGCTAGTATCAGAAAGCTACAATCAGAAAGTCATATCATAAAGTTTAAGATTATGAGCAATGTCAAGTCAATTCAAGTAAAAGTTCCTCACATATTCTAGGCTCGCATCCATGAAGAGTTTCAAATTAAAGAACAACATTAGAAAGCAACATCAGCAATGCTCAGAAAGCATTAGTATGCATGAAAAAACTTATTAACAATGCCTCCTATGTTTGGCATGGGATTGCCAAAGCTAGGGATGCTCTGCTCTCACTGATGGTTTTGGCCTAGGAATTGGTGAAGGCAAAGTCTTCTCCTGGTATGAAGAGTGGTTTGGGATTGGTTTTTGTCCTGCTTCTTTACTTAACTATGTTCAAATCTCTGATTCTCATTATAGAGTTTGTGATCTCTGGTATGAAGGTAGGTGGAACCTTAGCATCTTGGCATCACAGCTTTTCTAGTGCCAAGTTTGAATTCAGTTCTGGTATTTATACTGCAGCAGATTATAGTTGGCTCTTAGAAGCTAGAATAACAGACTTGGTGTGTGTTTGGTTTAGCGTTGAAACTAATTAACCTCAAATTTGAATTCCCCAACGCAATTATTTCTAGCATTGGAAATCTTAGTAAAATAAGATAGAGGTGTAGAGAGCAGTGATGAGTATCATAGATATCCCCATGGGTTATCCTAAAGATAACCAGAGAGAGAGTTTAGAAAACTCAGAGATATATTTTGATTAAAAGATACAGATGAAAGAGATGCTACAATTATTTATAGGGCTATTCTAACTAGAGGTACAACTAACCATGGTAATATTTCACCTAAAACTAACTATGGTAATTCTAACAGAATTGTAAACAAACTAAAGGTTAACAGAATTTTTAAACTGACTTCTAACGAGAAGGGAAACGTGAGTTTAACACGTTTCAATGCTAAACCAAACATACTTTCAGTCTCATCTTGGTCATGGATTTGGAAAATTAAATCCCCTGGGAAAAATATCAAATTGTTGATTTGGCTTTGTTTACATTATGGTTTCCCCACTAATGATCTGAGATATCGTGGAGGGTTATCCATTTCTTCTGCGTGTGCTCATTGCAGTGACAATTTAAGGGATTGCGAGCCATCAAAGAAATTTTGGATGAAAATGGGATCGATTCAACCAATATGACTTTTCCTCTGTATTGATTTTAAAGATGGGATTTTACATCACGTTTTTGTTCTAGTGAATTTTTGCATTTTATTACTGGTATTTGGTGGGCTTGGAGGTGGCAGAATAATGTTATGGCTTATGATGGGTGCAAAATTGCAAATCATTAGAACCTTCATTTTGTCACGAGAAGCTTGCATAGAGAATTGGAAATTCGGAAGCTTATGTTGTTGTTACATTAATTAACTCAGCTACATCCTAGATGTACGTGTTCAATGGATTATTCCTCCTCCCTCAGCAAGTGTAAAACTTAATGTTGCACAATCCTGCAACTTTAGGCTTCGAGACAGTGATTAGATCAAAATTGGGAGTTTGAGTGGGTGGTTTATCTAGTCAAGCTATATATCATTGGAGACATCCTTTTAGCACAATTAGCATATAGTAGCTATTAAACATAGTTCTGTTTGGTTTGGGACATGGGCTATCATTCTATCAATTACTAGTAGTTTTTTGTGAATCTGATTCTAAGGAAGCAAATCACAATATGGTAATAGCATTCGCAGCTTCGGTCTCAATCTCAATTTTCACCATATTATCCGTCAAGCGAATTAATCCAACTCCAGATTTCATGATTGAAGACTTGTAATAGGACTCCTGATGGTCTCACTCCTTTACTCTCATCAGATGCCATTGGCATTGTATTCTTAAGATAGCGTTTTTTGTTGCCTTTTGCTATTTTTTTGTCACTCTGAACCCCAAAAAAAAAAAATTGTAGATTTTCTTACTTAAATAAAAAATAGAGTTAATGCCTTTCAGAGGTGTTCAAATCCAATTAAAACCGCATCAATCAATCCAAAAAACCACAATTTGAAAAAATCGCAAATCGCAAACAACTGAAATTTTTTATTTGATTGGATTGGATTACGGATATGCCTGTGAGAACCAATCCACCAAACTGATCCAGAGTTTTCTAAACCTTTTGATACATTCATTATTAATATTATTTTTCTGTGATGATGTAAAAAAATTATTATTGTGCAACTATATTTAACGAATAACATTCAATCATGAGATTGGAAGCTATCAAGTAATTTGTATGTCATAGGATAAGATAAGATAATTGCATGTTTTTATCATATCGGGTTTAATTACCATAAGCGGATATTGTTATATGGTTATGGAATTGAGATCCACTCTCATATCTAATTAAGTATTTAAAGTTACAACTTATTTGTTCACGAAACATTCACAATTTGGCAAAACATAACTTTTCGGCTTTAGATTTGTAAATGATTAACGACTTTGGAAACTAGTAATGATGTCATAATTTTGCTTTCTAACTTTATTTTTTAGTTTATTTGAGAAACCGAAATCCAATCCAATCCAATCCAAACCGATTAAAAATGAATTAAATTGGATTGGATTTGAAAAAAAAATTAAAACCAATTAAATTAAAAAATGAGAAAATAAAAATTATTAGTTTGGATGATTTTTTCCTCAAAATCGATCCAATCCAATCCGTGAACACCCCTAATGCCTTTCACTAAAAATTGTAAGAGTTTCTATTGAAACTAATCTTTTTTTAATCGCAAATGGGCCAATAAGCCTGATTAAATTTTCATCATAACAATTATGTTAGGATACTTTCTTAATTTGATTGGAAATCATTTAGGGCTCATTTGCTTATTGGTTGTGCACAGTGCAGAAATTCGATAAGAGTGATTTTAAATTATTTCCGTCCAATGTGTTTCGTAAAGTATGTATACTCATTTCAATTATTGATTTTAGAATTAATTCTACTCGAGTGTAAAAAATTGTTTTAATTTTGTGAAAAAATATAATTTAACTTTCACAATTATTTATGTAAATAAAAATTATTTTGTATATGCTTATAATCATAAAAAGTATTTATTTTATTTTCTTTGCCATCTACCCCAAGAAATTATTGTGAATAATTACTCGAAGAGACTTTTAAAAAAATTAAGGGTAAGATATATTTTTAGTCCCTTAAATGTAATTAAGATTTGATTTAGTCCCTATAATTTAAAACACTGGTTTAAATATTTTAAAAATGTAAAATACAGCAATTTAGTCCTTATTGTACAATTTTGCTACGGATTGCTACAAATTTTTATCAATGAGGTATGGAAAGGAGTATTTTCACTTTTTGAGGAACCAAATCCACCGATTTTGAATTATAAGGACTAGAATAAAAATTTGACTATATTTCAAGAACTAAAATCATATTTAACCTAAAAAAAAATTTGATTTTTGAATTTTTTATGAAAATAATATAAAATAAATAAAAACTTATAGTAATTTTTATTTGAATATTCTAAACTTATCAAACTATTATGTGTTTACTCCCTCTTAGTATGTTTGACAACTTCATTATCCCCTGTTTTTTTCTAGGAGACACTCCATTTTTTCATCTGCTCCCCTCCTTTTGAGTTAATTAAATAAGGTATGAAAAATAAGAGATGACCAGGAACCCCACACACATAGTCGTGGATTTAACTCTCAAATCAGGGATAATGGTTAGGTAAAACCCTCTCAAGAATGATGACTCAATCAAGAATTCGAACTCTGACCTTATAGGTAAAGTAGGTTTAGGGTCACGGTTCAATTTTACTATAATCAACCACTATTTAATAAATAAGAGGGAGAATTATCAAGCATCTAATACAGTTTACACAACTTACATGATTGAAGATAATTTCTTAGGATAGCTAGATGACAAAGGAAAAAAATTAAAAATTAATCATAATTAATTATAAAAAAATCAATAACATGTCATAATTAAATTAATTAATGTATTTTCTCCTATAAGTGATTCAATCTTGATATTTCAATGATTTTTCGAACATTTACTGATACCAATCTTCTCATTTTTCTTCATATTGAATGTAATAAATATTTTGTTGTGTTTTCTTTTCATCTTGCCTCATTGTTTCTTTCTGTCCACAAGACATAATGCGCAGCAATCTTTATGTTTTTTCGTGTAACTGGAGGTTCCAAGGAAGGAGATGTAATGTGTATGGATATTCTCTTGCATTGTTGGATCTCTGGCCAGCAAAATTAGCTTCGTAATAACTAGGAACCAGCTACGGCATTTAGTTGCAGAAAATTTCTATAGCTATTTCGTAGTTAAATTTGCTAGAAAGAGCTTTACCTCTATAAAAGATCCTGAACCAGATGAAATTCTAGTTATGTGCTACTCGGTCGACGACATTATAAAAGACCACGTAAATTGTAAACCAAGACATTTCTTCAGCTTTCTTAAACTGGACTCGGTCATTTCCATTTGAAATGGCTTGATGCAATTAAAAGTTTGTATGGTATTATTTTGCCAATTATTTAATATCATATGAAAGCTAGAAACCGGCCTGATAATTTCTTTTTAACGAGATAAGCTGTCAATAAAATAAAATTAAATCATCTTGGATTTCGATCTATAGCTGTTGAAATTGTCAACATTGTTCTTGTAAAAGACTAAAGGGCAAGAGACATAAATGTGCATGCAATGCGCGCTAAGACATATATAATCGACATGTATTTACGGTCCAGCAGCTGTCGTGATTAATTATTATGACGTTGATAACTGCTTAATTGTGTTTAATTAGGACTTGTCAAGAGCTTAGACTTAGCTAGTGATAAATTCCACCTTATTTTGTTAGGATTAATTGAAGGGATATTAATTCCAGAATGGAATAAACCAGATCAAGATGTGTGCCCTGCCCTTAATTATCCTCTGGTGGTCCCGCATACTATAGTATTAATTAAAACGGAGTACCTATACTTGAAAACAATATGATTGTCCTGTGTACATAACAGACAAGGGTGAATGATATATAAAACTACAACCGCTGACTAATTCATAACATTTCGCTTGTTAAAAATTGGTTAGACCCTGTGTCATGATGAAAGCTCAATTTATTGTTTTAGAAACAATTTTGGCAGTAAATTAAGGACAGGAGCTGGGTCAATGCAAGCCAAAAAATGCTTCTCTCATTGAAATTAATGATCGACTGTAATCTAGTATGATATCATGATATTCCTCGAGTAGTTGTAAACTGAACTTATTTTATTTGTTTGATTTTTTTGTGTGTGTTTATCCAGTATCCACCCTGGCCTTATGCCATTATATTTCACAAAAATTTGATTGAGGTTTTTTTAGCTTTAATTGAAATTGCTGCATAATTGATTATAAATTCCAATTCAATTACTTTGATTTGACACTTTTTCTTGACGATACAATATTATGCTACATTATTTTCATATATATATATATAACCAAACACATGCAATGCCATATTAACATCTAATTTACAAGGGGGGAATTTTACCAGATAAAATGGTAGTGTGCAAAAGAACTTTTGATTATGCAAACTTATGTTTGACTGAAGCACATGAAAATTTTGCTAACCAAATAGGTACTTAATTAATGTTGCAACTGTAGAGAAACTAACAAAACAAAAATTAAACATTGAATCAGTCTGGAGCCTGGACTGCTTCCACCGTTTTTTTTTTATCACCGTCTGTTTATCAGCCGAGTGAAGTGCATGGTACTCTGCTAATTCCTGAAATTATCAGCTAATTAATTATGACCATATAATATCTTACAAAAAGTATATGCGCGCGCGGTTATAGAACCTTCATCTTTGTTTCTAGAGTCCTTTGAAGGTCAATTTGGACAAAAGTATCGAACGAGTGAAGAATATCTCTATATCATGTTGAAGTTAACTATACTTATGAAGATTTTTTACACATAAAACTCGAGTATAAGACCATGTTTAAGGGAAACTGGACATTGGTAGAAGTATAGAACGAATTTGATAGGTCATGAAATAAAATGAGGGAAGAAATTCAATTATTATAAATGGTGGAGTAATATTTTAAGAAAAAATGTCAAATAATTTTATAAGATAAAAAAGTAAATATAAGGGTTAAGTCAGGAAATTAAATAAAAAATCAATATTACGTTGTTAATTATAAATGACAAACTGGGAACGGATTCAAGGGGCGCACCGCGGACCATCGACACTTCTCTCGATTTGTTTTTGGAGAATGTTAAACAAAAATAAAAACATTCAATATACCGAAAAAAAAAATTAATATTTATTTTTCAAAAATTAAAAAAAAAATATATATATATATATATAAAATAAAATACCTTACATATTGAATATATATCTAATGTTCTTAAGTTACTCATCACCAAAATTCTTATCTTTCTTAAATGATACATATAACTATATATCTATAAAACTTCGATTATATATATATATATATATATATATATAAATAAGTTAGGAAACTTTAAGAGTTACAACTCTTAAAAAATTTTTGTAAAATAAAAATTTGACCAATTCAATTATTAAATAATTTTTTTTATAAAATAGATAAACTTATAAAATTTCATAAAAATCGAAAACTAATATTGATACTTCAGCAAACTAATTTATTTTAACATATAATTAATATGTTTTTAAATAACATATCTATAAATGTCCAAATTATCTGAAATTTGATATACATGATTATGGAGTTAATATAATATTATTCAATTAACAGTTAGATTATCAAATTTTTATTTTACAAAAAATTATTACAAAGTGTACGTAACTCTTAAAGTTTTACATATGGTGTCAATGAATCTGACTCAACTCTCAAGGATCATAGGTAGTTTTTGTGATTACAATATTTGTTAAAGACTAATTTACAAACCCTTGATTTTTTAATTATATGACAACAACTTCAACCCTTATGTTAAAACTCTCATTTGGAGACTAATTTTTTTTTAAAAAAATATTGGAAAACAGTTGGATGACCCTTGCAGTAGAAGTAGAAAGTTATTGTATTTTTCTCTTTTCGTCGTCTAAGGATCACCATTCCATAAATTAATATGTACCTCAAAGCCAAACCATGGTGTATGAATATCTTCAACGGTTCAGAAATTAAAACATTCTGCGATAAATAAATATATAAATAAACTATAACGTCACTGAAATTTAATTCTTCGCTTGCATGTTACGTTTCGCTTTCTTAAACCCCAGGCCTTGTTTCATCTTCATAAAAAATAACTCCATGATTTCCTCAAAGCAAAAAACATCTGAATGTAACTATCACTTAACATTATTTTTATCTCAAGATACATCAATTAAATTGTATCATGAAGAAGTAAAAAAAAATAAAATTTAATATAATTAAATATACAATTTTTATCAAACAAGCTATATCATTTATTAATTAATATTTTTTAAAATATAATTTAATATGCATCAGTATATAATTTATTTATAATGTAAATTTTTATTTCATTAGTTTACCTTTAATTTAAGAAAAAAATAAATTATTATCAACAGCTATTGCTATTTTTAAGATTTTTTATTACAAAGAGAAAGGAACACCCTTTCAACAAGAGAGCGGGAATGCAAAGCAAAACGCAGCGAAGAATAGGTAATTCAGTAATTGCCTCAAAATTCAAAGGACATGTTGTTGACGTAGGCAAGGTTGACCCTAGACCCAGCCCAGATCGATAATCTGACTTTGTTTAACGTTAAAAAATTGAGTCGGGTTCGGGTATTAAAAGTTGAAGTCAAGTTTTCCAGCCGGGTTTTATATAGAGCAAGTTAAAAAAAAAAAAACATTTATCGTGACATTATTTTTAAATGGGTGGGAAAAGTATATATTTTTTTCAATTTTTGTAAGATAAAAATATAACACACTTAAAAATTAAATATAATCTTATTTATTCAGTCTAAAGGCAAATTATTTTTAAAGTAACTTTATGGAAAGAAAATTGAATAAACTAACAAATCAGTTCATGATTTTGTGGGGATCATGCAGTTTCGTCTTTGACTTTTCTAAAATAGCACTTTAGTCTCTAACTTTGTTAAAACATGCATAAAGTGCATGTTTTTCAATAAAGTGAAGGACTAAAGTGCATGTTTTTTAACAAAATAAAGACTAAAGTGCATGTTTTTTAATAAAGTATGAACTAAAGTGCTATTTTAGAAAAGTCAGACGGAACTAAATGATCTCCACAAAGTCAGAACTGATTTGTTAGTTTACTCGAAAAAAATTATATCAATCTAAACAAAGGTCGGGTAGGGTTATTTGAGAAGTTGAAAGGTTGAACCGTGCCGCATTTTGATGCAAGGTTACTTGGGTGTTCCACAGCGTAGAATATAATTTCCATTAGATGAGAATACTTGTGAAGCTAAGAGGAAGTTTCCTGCTTCAATCATTGCACGCACCTCCGTTGAAAATTGAAGCCCTTCCCCTCCTAATTATCTATCTATATATATTCCTTTTTCCACTCTCTGATCCACTCAACTCAGCCTCAAATCTATCCATCTTATCTTCTAAGACATTTCAAACACTAATCGCTTTTTCCTTCTCTTCTCTTTTGAGAAAGAATCAATATCTCTCACAGAAAATTGATCTCATGGCGAACCCTGTTGAAGTTTCTGCACTCAATCGCATAAAATTGCATCTTCTAGGCGAACTCTCTCCCCTCCCACAACGCACTTCCTCCACTGAACATACCCAAAATAATCTCTGGTTTCAATTTGATGAATCAAACACAGCTTCCTCTCAATCTGACTCCCTCTGTTCCCAATCTTCGAGTTCTGATTCTTCTTCATACTTAACTGAACTCCTCGATCTCCCAACCGATTCCATGCCTTTTGTATTTGAGTTCAAACCCCAAATAATTGACCTCGAAGCCGAAACGTCGCCGTTTGACTTCAGTTTCTCAAACGCGCAAGCGAAATCGGATCCTGGATCTCAAGCCGTTGAGAAGAAACAAACTCAATCGAATCGGAAGCCTTCGTTGCAAATCTCTCTCCCCAAGAAGACCGAGTGGATCCATTTCGGAGAGGCGGAGGTTCAAGAAATGGCGGCGCAGCCTGAGGAGAAGAAGCACTACAGAGGGGTCCGACAGAGGCCATGGGGCAAGTTCGCTGCGGAGATCCGAGACCCGAACAAGCGTGGATCTAGGGTGTGGTTGGGAACATTCGACACAGCTATCGAAGCTGCTAAAGCCTATGACCGAGCAGCGTTTAAGCTTCGGGGTTCTAAGGCCATTCTCAACTTCCCCCTCGAAGCTGGTGCCGATGAGCGGAAGCACCGCCGAGAAGAGGAGGTGGTGGAGAAAGTTGTGAAGAGGATAAAGACGGCGGAAACGGACATTAGCCGTGTAAGGGATACTCCGTTAACGCCGTCTAGCTGGAAAGGGTTCTGGGACGCTGATGTAAAGGGTATTTTCACGGTCCCGCCCTTGTCACCGTTATCTCCCCATCCAGCGTTGGGTTATCAACAGCTTATGGTTGTCTGAAATAAGAAATTACATATTCATTCATTTGTTTGTTTATTATTACTCAACCTTCCCTATTTGTTGCATCCTGTTTTGGGATGATCAGTAGTGTAAATTGACTACCAAGATTTTCTTGAAATGGAGATGATGTTCATTTATTTAAATTTATCTCTAGTCTCTGAAATTTAAATTAAAATTGAACTATAGTCTCTGCAAACCGGTTAGGTTTGGCATGGCTCTAATAAACGTCTGCTAAAAAAAATAATGATTCTTTTACACTATATTTAGAGTGTGAAGGGTAGAAAATGTAGAGAGGTGACCATGGATAGATAAGAAAAAGAAAGATAAAGAGATCGAAAATATATAAAATGAATTTCATGTATATGCATTTTACATTGTAATTTAATAATTTAATAATGTGTTGTTACATCATCTAATAAATGTAATAATATATGAGGTGTCATACTCATCAAATGATGTAACAACATATTATTAAATGATCGTATAATTTTTTTTACGCTATCATGTATACTAATTAAATCTAAATAAAATATGCTATAAATAATATAATGAGAAACAAAGAGAAAAATAAGTGTGTATGAAAATATGAGACAGTAGGTGGATGAATTACATGAAATGTAGTAGAATAAGGTGAAATGAAATGGAGCATGTATAAAATAAAATATAACAATCATATAATTGTTTAGATGAATCGTAATAAAATCAAGTGAAATTTCTATTTTTCATTTGAAAAGTGAGCAACACGATAAGGACACTAGTAAATAATAATTTGGATTTGTTAAAAGCCTCTAAATTGAAGGCAAGAAAATTAGAAATATAAGATGAAATGAAATAGAACAACGATTTTTCTTCCGCAATCTTATACAAGATAATAAATTAAAGAGTATTGCTAACGAGTACCCTAAAGATATTGGTTAATGATTAATATATAGAAGATTTTTTATTGGAAATCAAAGCATTGATTGCATTTATAACATTAAGTATTACACATTTCAATAAAAAAATTTTACTTTTAATTTCTTAACAAGTGTCTTTAGTACTGGTTAGCATTTTCCTAGATTTAATTATAAAATTCATGTCTACAGTAGAAATACAAAATAAGAAAAATTTTCATCAATGCCCATGACCATATGACATATTAATCTTTCACTTACATGGTAAGATGAAAAGAAATTCAACACTAAAGTCTGAAATGTGAATTTATAATTTTTTGTCCAAATTTGTAACTCAATGCTAAAAAAACAATAATCTTATTGAGAGCTCAGTGTGTAGTTCTTAACACCGGTGCTCTCAATTCTGTTGTTAAATATGTTAATGTCATCCTTATTCAAAATTCAAACCTGCCCCGTGGTTTTAATATTATCGATTCACCAGGTGTAACGGTTACTGGAACTTGGTCAGCGGTTCTTGCCTTGATCATCAATCCAATCATCACCTTAAAAAATAGAATGCCTATATATACTTGGTCAAAGAATAGAATGCACATTCTAATTTTTATTCGATTTGATTTGATACGTAATGGGATTCATCAAAATCAAAATTTATTTATAGCATGTTTGCCATCATATAAAATAAGATTGGATTTACGTTTGCAACAACGTTATTAATAGTAATTTCTATTTAAATGTGTTTGTTTTGGGGTCCGCACACAATGAATTTCTAAACACACACTTTGTGATTTTATGATTAATTCAAAAATGACGTGAGAATTTAAAAATTTTGCATGACTTTGTATATCAATTTGGGCTATTCATTATATACAAAATCTAATGATCAATATTTTTAAAGTTATTGATACATCCGTATCATGCATTATACTTTTGCTTTGGAGTCCACACACAATGAATTTCTAAAAACACACTTTATGATTTTATGATTAATTAAAAAAATGACGTGATAATTTTAAAATATTGCATGACTTTGTATATCAATTTGGGCTATTTCATTATATACAAAATCTAATGATCAATATTTTTAAAGTTATTCATACATCCGTATCATGTATTATACTTTTGTTTTGGGCTAACTACGAGTATTTTATATTATTAAAGATTATTTGGAATTTAATCACAATTGAGTCTCTTTACCCTTTTCCCAAAATTTTAACATGTGTTGATAATTACTAAACCACAATCCTTTCATCGTCTATAATGTATTTTTCTATTTATGATTTGTTCCACAATTGTAGCCGTGTAACTAACACACTGGTCTGATAGTGGTAGTTAACAAAGTTCTATTTAAATTAATAACTATTAAGATTTAAATTCTTAGTATTCTAATAGGTAAAGTTTGTTTATATAAGATTGCAATACACTTCTGTCACGACTCATTATTGAGCTGAGTAATATACATGATTAATAAAAAATAAATAAAAAATAAATAAATTAAATTTTAATAACATAAAAAAGTATATTTCATGAAAAAATGAGGAAAAAACTTTATTTTATTATACAGGGATATACAGAAATTATGAATGTATGAGTACATATATACACATCCAAGTATGATAATATCTATTCATTTTGATGAGCTAAATGCTCTAAAAGAAATAAAACTACTTAAGACACCCTTTTCTAAGGGCCACATTAGAAGAATGAGCTAATATAGAGACAGAAGCGAGAGGTATAGCAAAGTGACAAAAATAGTTAGTAAGTTCAAATTTAGGAAAGTATTTGTCACATTAAAGTGATTATATTCATACCCTTCATTTTTTTATATCTCATATCCCCCACCTCTTTATTCTTTCTATATTTCTCTTTTTTATACCTTATATCGGGTATTTTCCGTCACAATATTTCCTTCATGACTGGTATGGCACTAGCTAGGTGATGTTTGAGAGAAGATGAGCCTTTCTCTAACCTCATCCACGAGTGAAGCACATAGGTACAACACACTCATTTTAAATATGGTAAAATATATTTTTAGTCCTTATAAATAGACTGAGTTTTTTTTAATCATCGTAAATATTGTTTCTTTTTTCTTTTACGTCCTCACAAATGCAATTTTTTTAAATTGGTCCTTGTCGTTAAACCTCTGGTTATAACTTTAATGGTTCTTCTTCTCCGGTCCTTCCTCCTCCTTCTCTCCTCCTCCCCCTTCTCCTTCTCATTCTTCTTTCGCTTCTCCTCACCTCCTCCTCCTCCCCATTCTTTTATATCATGCTTTTCTCTTATTCTGCACCATTTTTTTTTTCTGAAAAATAATAAATTTTGTTCTTAAACAAAAGCTTTCCATATAGATATAACTTTGAAAATGAGCTTAAATATTAAATCTAATTTGAAATAGGAGAATGAGAAGGAGGAGCGAAAGGAGGAGGATATGGAATGGCAAAAGGACGAGCAAAAGGAGAAGGAACAGCACCTGTAATGACAGGAATGTATCTAAAAATAATTCATCTGTAAAGATGTAAATAAAAAAATAAAAAATTCATTCTTGAGGACTAAAAATTAAGAAAACCCAAATTGTTAGTCATTAATACAGTTTTAACGACAATGATGTATTTAAAAAAATTTGCATTTGTACGGACGTAAAAGAAAGAAACATTTAGGAGGACTAAATACAAAACTCGAACCATTTACAGAGATTAACTCTAACATTATATATAATACCAACAATGAATTCAATCATTCACTTTCTTTCTTTTTTTTTTTTTTTGGAGAATCATTCATTTTCTTTAATGACTTATTCTCCACCCCATTTTTTATATCTTTCTTTTCCTTTCCTATTACATTATTATCATATCTCTCAATTTTTTTCTTTCCTCTTACCATTTCTCTCTTTAGCTTAAGTGGATACACCTATAAAAAGGTGTACATCCATAATTTCCTTTATAATATCTACTCGATATATATGGGTGGGGATCAAGTTACTCTAAGAGTATTTCTTAGTAAAGTTACTCCATTTAATAACTTATTATGAATGTTGATTTGTGTCAATTCAATCGTTCAATTGAAAGTTCTCATTAAATAGATCAAGTATATAAATTTTCATAAAATTTAAAAATCGTTTGATACTCCATCAAATAACGTAACTTCAAATTAACGTATAATATACTTTTCAAAATATATGTAAATATTGACTATAAAATTACATACATGTAAATATCCAAATTATCTAAAATTTGGTATGTATGATCATCATGTTAATATCACATTATTGAACGGTTATATTTGTGAAATTTTTATTCTACAAAAAGTTATTAAGCAAAATAACTTACCAAGAGTTACTCTTGGAGTAACTCGATTCCCACTCTATATATATATATATATATATATATATATATATATAAAATAATGTGTTATTATAGTATTAAAATAACATTCGTGTCATATTAATTCCACAAAAAAAATGTTAAAAAAGAACATATTCTATTAAATTAAAACATGACTAATGAATTTTTTATATCGGTAAAGATTGATCCTAAATATGTATATCGACATAAAAGTTTGTAGTTCTTAATATAGGTCTTTTTTCTTAAATACGAACAAAAACACGCCTACCTAACTAATATTAACCATCCGAAATCTAAACTCATTCTTTCTGTAGATAAAAAGTTTAGGGTGAACAAAGACTTTTCATGTGCAAACGTCAAGATAAACTACTCACTTTGATGAAAACTAGTAGGTAAGCCGTGTCTTCGCCGGGTAAATTAACGGTATAATTTACGTTGTCTGTGCTTCGCACGGGATAAAATATTAGTTATCATAAATATTTATATATTAAGAGAATATGTTTTAATATAATAATAAAAAAATTAATGTATGAGAAAAAAAAGAAAAAAAATGGCAATAGCAAGACTGCCTCCCGTGGTTCATTAAAAAGTTACTCTTATAATAAAACAAATTATAGAAACAAATAATTGGTGAAAATGATTTAATATAATAAAAAAGAAAACAAAAGTGAGATAGAAATAAAAGAAAACGACAAAAGCAAGATTCTCCCGTGTATGATACATGTTATTCATTGCATAAAAAACCATTACTAAATTGAGAATAAAAAAACCAAAAAAAGAAAAAAAAAGAAATGGAAGTTTGAAAACACAACACATGTACTGTGGGAATAATTTTAATATAGAGTAAATTGAATAGATAACATGGTACGAATGAGACTGTCTCCCATGGAGAAAACTCGTAGTTCATAAAAAGATTCTTTTATAATGAAACATATTAATAAAAACAAATAATGAGAGAAAATGTTTTCGTATCATAATAAAAAAAGAAAATGAAAGTGTGATAAAAAATAAAAGAAAAAGGGAAGTGACAGGATTAAGACTGCTTCCCATGGATGATACTTGTAATTCATAAAAAAATCATTTTACTAACGTGATAATGAAGAAGAATGATATTATAAGTAAATGATTAATTAAAAACAAACAAAAAGGAGAAAAAACACTACAATAGGAGCTAAATAAATGAATATATGATTTTGATAAAAAAAATGAAAAGAAAGTAAAAAGGATGATACATTTTTTGTCATCGTCCATTTCTGATTTTTTATTACATAAAAACACAATTAGGAAATATAATAAATGTGTTGATATATATTAAATGTAATATAATAATAATAAAAAGAAAATTAATGTGTGAGAAAAACTAAAATGGTAGGAATAGGACTGTCTCCCGTGTAGAATACCCACAATTAATAAATAAATTTCTTTTATAATGAAACATATTAATAAAAACGAATAATGAGAAAAAATGTTTTAATATCATAATAAAAAAGAAAATGAAAGTGAGATAAAAAAATAAAAGAAAAATGAAAACGACAAGATTAAGACTGTCTCCCGTGGAGGATATCAGTGATTCATATATAAAAAAACACTACAATAAAAGCTAAATAAATGGAGATATAATTTGATAAAAAAATGAAAAGAAAGTAAAAAAGGATAATAAAAAAATTTAATGTGTGAAAAAAAATAAAATGGAAGGAACAGATCTGTCTCCCTGTGGAGAATACCCGTAGTTCATAAAAAATTTCTTTTATAACGAAACATATTAATAAAAATGAATAATGAAAGAAATGATTTAAATATCATAATAAAAATAGAAAATTAAAGTGAGATAAAAAAACACTACAATAGAAGCTAAATAAATGAAGATATAATTTGATGAAAAAAATGAAAAGAAAGTAAATGGAAATATAATTTGATAAAAATAAATAGAAAGTAAAAATGATGTTGTGATGTTTTTTGGGAGGAAAAAAAAAAAAAAGAAAAAGGGAGAAAGAGAAGGAGAGGATGACACTTGAAATAGAGTGGAATGCTTTTATAAGAATAGAATAGATAGAATAGATTTGCGGGTACATTTTACAAGCATGTGGTCTCTCTGGTCCCTGGTTTGCCAGTACCAGCACCAAGTTACTATTCAGAATTAAATCCAGCCTGATTGGTCAAAGTCAATGCTTCCATTAATTTTTCTTCTTTGACATACAAAATCGTTGGTTTGTTTTTTAAGTCATTGGAGTGGACAAGACATGTGTAATAATAATGGGTCCTCAACACTTTCATCAATGTTTGTCGTCAAACTTCATACAAAAACTTTTTTTTTTAAATAAAATAAATAAATGTATAGTATTTATTGAAGAAAATATAATAACATATTTTTACATTTTTATTATAATAAAATTTCATGTTAATTTCCCAAATAAAAAATAAATCCAAATTATTTAACGTGATATGTATAAAATTTAAAAATATTAAATAATAAAATTATTGAAAAAATAAAGTATATTAATGAAATTCTACTTTTAAATTAAATAAAAATTAATACACCTTTAATTATTCACTTTCAGAACCTCTTCGTGCCTATTGCAAGACTGAAATTTAGAACCAAAAAAAAAAAAGCGACATTTTCAAAGTAAATAATTCAATGTTCTGGCTTTATTGTTTTGCTTTTTTTGGGGGGGGGGGGGGGGGGCTAGGTTGCATTCATTAAAAGGAGCCCAGAACTGGGCAAGAAAAACAACCTGAACAAAGCTAGCTGGGCGGCTAAATACGGACCTCCAGCCCACTAAAAAGAACTGAATTATGCAGCAGTCCACGCATACGGGCCGCTAATTCAGCAAATATAAAAGTTGGATTCAGAGAGAGCCAACAGAATCTAGCCTGGGCTGAATGTATCTAAGATAGATTTGCTCTTTTTCTCTGTTTGTATTGGGCATGGCCCATGTATTTGCTGGTTTCCATCCCCGTTCTATTGATGCAGTGCGCATTCGGTCAAAAAAAAAAAAAAAGTATCAAGCCTGGAAGAAAAAGAAGTTCGGGTTCGCTCCTCCTCTTCCTTTAATCTCTCTCTCTTTTTTTTGGTAAATCTTTTTTTACTCTCGAGATGCTGCAGCTTTTTTTGGTCAAGAGAATATTTATTGAAAGAAGCTCAACGACACTTACAAAGCTTAAGGATGATAAATAGAGAGTATTACAACAGTGCACTACATATCTAAACAACAAATCGAGCACGCATACTCGGTCAATCTAAACAATTTAGTAGTCCTAAAAAAGATCTCCTATTACAAAAATTCTGAAACAGCCTGAATTTTTCTTCTCTTTTTTTAATTCCTTTCGGATCAGCATATGTTCAATATCAACTCCAAGCAAAAATCCACAACATCAACCGCAGTCAATCTAAGTAAAGCAGTGCTGCAAAATTGAGCTCTAGTGGTGGAAATGCAAACAAGGCAACAAGTAAAAATAGTGCTGTAAGATGATGACTCTAACAGAATCTCGCAAAGAGGAGGTGGTGGCCGGAAGGGAGAAGGGAGAGGTGGTGATGGTGGTGGTGGTAGTGAATGGAGAAAGGAAAAGAAATTAAGAAAAGAAAAACAAAACATGAAAATTCTCACTAAAGAGAGAGAAAAACTCACCTATTGTGAGTAGGAAACCCTCCTATAGAGGGTGAAGCTCCTCCCATGGAGGAGAAAAGCCCCCAAGGGGGACGAACTCTCCGCGGCGCTAGGGTTCCTGGTTTTTCTGTTTTTCCTGCGGCGCCCAGCAAGGTGTATAACAGTTCCTAGTTCCCATATAGATGTTGTCGCTGCTTCATCTTGGATTTGCTGGTGGATTTTTGGGGGGGTTCTCGAGCTTTTTTGTTTTGGTACACTACACATGTTGTCTGATTGTTCGGGGGGTTTCGTTCATATCTTCAACTTGTTTGGGCTCTTGGATCGTGCGTGGGCTTAATAAAATGAAATTTGGGCCTTTGTTTTTCCCACCGACGTTTTTGTTCGGGAATTGTTCTGGACACTTGTGTCCATAAGCTCTTTTTTTTTGTAAAAAAATGCTTACAGACACCGTTATCCAGGATTAGTTCTCGGACAATGTTGTCCGTAAATCAATTAATTGCAGGGTAGTTTAGGATTTTATAATTTTTCAAAAAATAAAGGGGGTGGGAATAGCAAAAACCATAGTGGGGAAAAGCAAAGGCTTGAAATTTTCCCATTCATATTTTTAGGCTAAATCGCTCAACCTAGCAAGCCGGGAATTGCTTTTGACATCCCGATTTTACTTTTCACACCCTTCCATCCTATATTTTTATTTCCCATAATACCCATCTCTCCAACTCAAATCTCTCCCATCCCCTCTCCATCATTAATCATCCTCCCCACCGTCAACTCCTTTCATCGTTTTTTTCTTGTAATTGACGCTTTCGAAAATAAATTGGACTATTCTCTTCTCAAAAATCAAAATGACTTAGCGAGCAAGTAGCAGGGAGGTTCCTAATTTTCATTTTTGTATTTGATTCCCCAAAAGTGTTGGGCTCAGGAGTTGATTCACAATATAAATTAAATATAATAAGAGACATTAAAGTAAATATAGTATAGATAAATATACCACCAGAGTAACACAACAATAGAAAGAGATGTAAATGATAGAAAAAGAAACACCAACTGTTTTATGTGAAAACTCTCAAATGCTGAGGAAAAAACCACAGAACAAACTCCGAAAAAAAAATATTCCACTTGTAGTATCAAGAAGTAATAGAAATGATAAAAAATTAGTCTCGATATTTTTTTTTCACACACACGCACACTCACTCACTATTTGGGATTTAATCGCACTCTCCATTTTACACGCAACACTTGCTTCCTTAGTTGTTTACTGTTTGCCGAGACCTCTATTTATAAAGGCCTGAAAACCGCGTTTTGCGTACATTTCGAATCGTGTGTACACTGTGTGTTTTGCGTCACTATTGTTTAAATTTTAGCTTCTTCACATGCACATCCATTTTTAAAATTTTGTTTTTTTGTCCATGGTTAGATGCTACAAAAACTATTTTTTATTTTGCAATAAAAATTAAAATATTTTAACTATTGATAGATAGATATATAAGTTTATAATTAATACTATATACATCTACATAAACAATCATAATTTACATACACATATAATAAATTATAAATTTATTAAAATATCCTCTTTTAGTTGTATCAAATTTTATAAGATTTATTTTTATATACTATGTAATTCATTGATATATTTAAATATTAATATAAGTATTTATTTTTAAATAAAAAATAATTAATAATTTTAATATTTAATTATTTTATATAAACTAGGGGCACTCTGTGTCTTTTTTATATATTTTAAATAAAAAAATAAAAAAGTAATTGTGTGTAGTTATTTTTTAGAAATAATTATTAAAAATTTAAAATTTAATACAAGAGCAAAATCATCTAGTAAAATATAGAAAATAAGAAAAACCAAGAAAAGCTTCCTTTATATGGAAATCTATTCAGAAAGCTGCTGAAAGTCTACAAGAAGGTTTCGTTTCTAGGCTTGGAGATGGAAATTCAAATTACCTTTTTTTTGCCTGGCTGCCTAAAGGTCCTTTATGTGATGAAGTTAATTTCATCAACACCCATGACATTCATATCAAAGTGAAGGATATCTATGATGGGCATAATTGGAATCTGGCTGGGTTATGGACTAGGCTACCTGATCATGTAAGAATTTTGGTTAATTCCATCACATCTCCCTTATCCTCAGGGGTTCATGATACTATTTCTTGGAGTGCTGCTGCCAATGGTTGTTACTCAGCAAAGGATGGTTATAAATGGTTGTGGAATCAGAACTTTAATCAAAATTTGATGAAAGATTGGCTTTGGGTTTGGAAGTTGAAATGTAGTGAGTCAGTTAAGTTTTTTGTTTGGATGGCAGCCAATGATAAATTACCTACAAAAGCTCTATTAAAGCATAGGTCTGTTACCAATTCTGATCTCTGCATGTGTTGTTGTTTAGAGGTTGAAAGTGTGCTGCATTGTTTAAGGGATTGTGTTAACATCAAGAATTTGTGGGAAATGATTGGTATCGACAGAAATTCTGAATTTTGGGTGTTGAGTAATCCTTTTGACTGGTTGTATTGGTCAGGTAATAATTTTGGTTCTATATTTTTAGCTGGGATTTGGGAGATTTGGCTGTCCAGGAATAAAAAAGTGTTCAATGGCACTTCTACAAACTGCTCTCTATTGCAGAATAAGGTTTTCAATCTGAATCAGATTTTTAAATCTATTTTTGGTGATAGAATCAGCTCTTCTGGTCCAGAAATTTCATGGTTTAGGTGGATTGCACCTCCCCAAGACTATGTAGCAGTTAATGTAGATGGAAGCTTCTGTTCTAATTCTGTTCATGCTGGTATTGGTGCTGTTGTGAGAAGTTGTTCTGGTTGCTGGCTAAAAGGATACTATGCGGCTGTTCAAGCTAAAGACAATTTAGAGGCTGAATTATTATCAATTCTCCATGGTTTGGAATTTGCTTGGAGTGAAGGGTATGTGAAAGTTAAGTTTTGGACAGACTCTACAATTGCTTTGGCTCTCTGTACAGGGGTATAGTAGATTACCATCATATTCATTCTGTTGTTATTCATAAAATCAAGGAATTGTTAGGTAGAGATTGGTCTATTGTTATTGATTTTATTCATAGGGAAGGTAATAAACAAAAAATGGAGTTACTAGTCAGGATAACTCTTTTGTAATTTTAGATTCTCCGAGTGTGTTTCATAGCTTAGTGATTGCTGATTCTAGGGGAGAGTTATTTCCTAGAAGTAGGGCCTGATTTGTTTCTTGTAAGTTGATTTTCTATTAATTCCATTCCTGTTAAAAAAAAAATATAGAAATTAAAAGAGGGGTATTCACTTTATTAATAATATTATTTGTATAAATTAATAAAAATAATAAAAAGAAGTTGCGTGCATGCCACGTTATCATTCTAGTTTTTTTCCTTTAAAGTGGTTTATTTATTGATTCTATTCAGTTTATAAAGTGAAATCCTACATATTTCATGGAGTATAGACGTTAATGCGGGACGGTATTATGCTGCTATTGGACATGCCCACCCAGTTGCTCAATGACTAGACCTTCCAACACCGTGCCAGCATAATACAATACTTCTAGTACCTTCCTGCCAAAAATAAAGTGATTTCCCTGTCATTTTTATAACTTTATGTATACGTGATGAATGATGAGACACTTAACTCACTCATCTCGTTTTCTTTTCTCCCTTTATCTTTATTCAATAAATGAAAGAGACACAATATATTCATTATTAATTAAGTTTCTGGTTTATTTTTGTCATGATCACAAATCGCCCATCAATATTAAGATTATATAGAGATAAACACATTGATCTTAAACATATATGTCTCACTCACACATTTTGAGTTCTGACACAGCCTTTAAGGTGTTTGTGCTTATCTTCTAACCATGCACTAGAAAGAAATGAAGCAAAACGCTGAATTTGCGTGCCTTGTTGTTCCAATGTGGGATAATGCTGAAGTGAATCAGCCTGCGCGCCTTTATTCATGCGCCGTTGGATTATCAAATTTCTTAACTCAATCATGGAAATGGAGTCATAGTACATGATGCTTCTTAAATCATGGAGCTATAGATACCTGCTAGAGGAGAGGACTAAGGAAGTCTACATTTGGAATTTGATGAAGAATATTCATTCTAGTGTGTGTGTATATATATTTACATTCGGATTGTGATACCCTGATATCGATGGAGCTGAAATCCTTGTCTTCCACTTCCGAGTTTGTTCACGTGGGAAGAACTTATTCCATTGTGCCCTCAGATTTCAGGGGCATTAGATTCTCTAGACAATTCAACTGTTTCGGTGGTAACAACCCAAATAGAGCCTCTCGCTTATACGCTTTTCTTCTTTCCCTTTCTTTGCCCCCTTTTGTTGCTGCATGTTTCTATACTATCTTCTTTATTTTCAGGGTTGTTTCTAAGGACTTATTCGTATAACACTCATTTGGGAGATAAAGCTATCGTCAATGCAGTTGGTCCAGATAAGCTTGCGGCAGAAATGAGTTTCCATCTTATCAATGGCTCAACTTCGAGCTTGTGTTCTAGAAATCTTAGAGTACTTGATGCCTTTGATGATATGTATGAAGGGGTTATCATTGACTCAGACCGGTTACCAGACAGTCCATCTACCTTTGCATCTTTTTTGCGCTTTTCTCTCTCTCATTGGAAAAATATGGTAAACCCTCTGCCTCTGCCCATGTTATGATCATCACTTGCATGAACTATGTTTGTTTAGGAATTACCCACATATTCCTGGAACATCTAGTAGGCAAAAGGTTAACTAACACTTCACATTGCATAACCATGTTCTCAATGATTCTGTTGTAACTTCCTTTTAACTTAAATTCTGTAAATGTAGCTGTAACTTAAGAGAAGCTTATATATAGTGTTGTGAGGAACGAGAGTGTTAGCAGATCCCCAACCAGTATTTAGTTAGTTAGAGTGAGAAATAACAGGATATATAAATAACTGGAGGGAAAGAATGATATGCTGTATCTATATCATTCTATCAATAAAACCCTATAATCTGTCAAGTTCTATCAGAGAGCTCCTAATTCAAGGATATAACTACTTGAGAAATCAGGAGACATGAGTATTTTCCATTTAACTTTATTTGTTACTGCATCTGTTGCCTCATGAAAGCATTATCTTGCAGAAAGAAAACTTAACATATAAAGCTATATGATGATTGTAGGGAAAGAAGGGGATTTGGCTTAAGTTGTTGTCAGAGCAGTCTGACCTTGTTCCTATAGCTGTGAAGGTACAAAAACTCTTCAATGTTTACCTTAAGGAATAAGGAAATGATGACTATAGGCCAGTTTGGATAAAATTCTCCGGACGAACTTCTGAGAGAAAAAACAAAATGAATTCAACTTCTTCCATAAGTTGAAATTAATTATTTATGAAGAAGTTAAATGAGAGAGTTTCTAAAGAAATTGAGTTGCAGTTTTGCAGAGACTCATTTCAAATTATGGAAGAAGTTGAATTCATTTTACCTTCACGATTCGTTGTAATTTCTTCTCTTATAAGTTTTTTTCAAAAAAGTTTATCCAAACTGACCCTATATAAATATATGTCTTGTAAGCTGTCACACAGTCTTCTATCTATATTCAATTCTCCCTCTGTTTTTTATAATTGAAGAGTTATTTAACCTATGAGGCTATGACTATGAGGTAGCTCCTCTTGGTCTCAGGAAGGCTTTCAATATCACCATGCAGAGCCTGGATATGTGATGTTAACATACTGGATTCCTGAAGGACCTTGCTTGCTTCCAGTCAATGCATCACATCAAGTAGGAGTTGGAGGATTTGTCATCAATAACAGCAATGAGGTGTGATTGCTTCCTTACTAACATGAGAATGGTGTAAGCAGATATTAATTTTAAAACAAAGACAACAAACTAATAAGTTTATTTTTCTCTTATCTTTCTATTCAGAAAATTACCATGTTTTGCATTCTAAAAATCATTCATTCATGCTGCTAAGTACAAATTTATATGTGTTTCTTCTATATGATCTCAAACAGGTATTACTAATTTACTTCAAACACTAATGTAAATTAATTCCGTGTTATAAATCTGTAAAGGTGCTTGTAGTGCAAGAGAAACACAGTTCTCCTGCAATTCATGGTCTCTGGAAGATACCAACTGGTTTCATTTTTCAGGTATTTAATTTCACAGCTTGACCAAATTTTCTTAAATATTCTAGAAATAAAAATAGAGATGGTGTTAATTTTTTCTATCATTTACATTTTACATTCCAATTTAAATTCTTTACTCCGGTTTGAATTATTGTTAGTCGGAGGAGATATATACAGGAGCCATAAGAGAAGTAAAGGAAGAAACTGGGGTAAGAATATGATATACTTCTCTGGTATTGCTTGATATTGAATTTATTCATGAAGTTGTACAACATAATACCATTCCGAAAAGTCAGGGCTTTCTTTTAATGCTTCTTGCCTTACACTGCAGATTGATACTGAGTTTATTGAACTCATAGCATTCAGGTAACAGCATAATACATACTCACGCCTATATAATATCAAGAGTTAAAATGATTTTTTTATGACACTGAATAAATATTAGATTCTGTTCACAACTTCACATAATTTCTCACCTGTTGATTATGATAATATGATGTAATCTAAATTTAAAGGAAAATGACTAGGGTTAGAGTTTGATATGGGGGATTTTGATAGTTTGCCTGAGATTAATTTGTTTAAACATCATTGTCACTATTGTACACAAAAAAAAAAAAAAAAAATCAATGATGGAATGCAAAGGAATTTATGGCTAGATAGTTTTTCCTTGTAAGTTGTAAAGATCAAAGACGGTTGATAAAATGTGCTACATAGGGTTTTAAATTGTAGTTTGGAACTGCAATTGCAGCTGCATCAGCCGTATTTATATGTAATTTCCTGCAACATCAAGGACTACAATATAATTGTAACTGTGATTGTAACTGCAATTTAAAACTTCAACGCTATGTAATTTAGTTTGTAATTCCATTGCTGCAACACCTTTGATGTAATTTTCTTAACCATCTAAATTTAATGAGTTTCATCATCAATCCAGGCATGCACATGATGTGGCATTCGGGAAGTCAGATTTGTTCTTCATCTGCATGTTAAGACCTCTGTCATCTGAGATCTCTGTTGATGATCTTGAAATTAAAGCTGCAAAGGTTAGACAATCTTACTCATTGACAATTAAAAGAAATAGGGACCAATTAGATTGAGACATAAGAGTTAATTATGATCCCTTTGGCTTAAATAACTATGTTGGCAAACTGGAGATAAATTACTATGCATTATGAGCAATATTAGTGCATCACATCAAATGGATTGATGGTGACCCCCTTCTTATCAGTAGCCGTGCTGCATTTGCATGTTTCTCTGTTTGTTCTGTTTTACATTTTGTATTTTCTTTGTTTTGTTTTGTTTTATAAATGACCAAATCAAGATCTCTAAAAATTGTCAATGTCCTAAGCAACGGGCTCCTGTAATACTGTTAATCTTACATGCTGACATGCAGAACTCGATGACTAACTGATTCCTGTCTCAACCACAGTTTTGGTTTCTGGTTTTTCATGATTGCTATTGCTTTCTGACTTAATAATCTGTGTGATATGATGCAGTGGATGCCCCTTGTTGAGTTTGTAAAGCAACCACTTATCCAAGAAGATTCCATGTTCAAGAAGATCATAGATATCTGCATTGCTTGTCTGGGGAAGCGTTATTGTGGCATATCTGCTCATCAAATGGTTTCCAAGTTTGATGGCAAGCCATCTTCCCTGTACTATAATGTCACCGACATGAAAGATATCAACTGTATCGGCAGTTAAAAGCTCTCAAAACTCCAAAATCATGTGCGCAACTTTTCTTGGTTCTATAATATATATACTGTGTACATACACAATACTTGCTTAGTTGCTTCTGATCAAATATCAGCAAAAAGTTGATGTCAGGGATAAATGATAACCACAACTACAATACAGGTAAGCAGTTTGATATGTGAGAGGGAACCGAAATTTTATACCCAATGTATGTCTTCAAATTAAGGGAAATACTAACGACTGTGAGACTAATTAAGGATCTAAAAATAGAAAATTTGTATTGGAATGTGTTAATGTTATAAATGTAATTAATGTTGTGATTTTTAATAAAAATCTTTTATATATTCTTAACCAGTGTCATTTGGACACTTGTTAACGGGACTCTTAAATTAATTAAGAGCAAAGTTCTTATGGGACTTGTGTTACCTTCACACTTGTTCCCCATGTATTGACGACCCTTGCATCACGCCTTGTGTAGTCTTTGGCCAACAGCCCTTGAGGAGTGCAAAATTTTGTTTTGAGTCCCAACTAGAGCGTAGCAAAATTATTACAAATTCATGAAGCAACACCACCACTTCCCACCCCTCCCCCAAAAAAATTAAAAAAAAAAAGAAAAAAATCCTTTAAATATAAAATATGTTGATTTTATTATAATGACAGTTTGTATATTAATATAGCTTGAGCTTCATATGTATCTAAAATCAAGTGTCCCTTCCCTTCAAAATTCTAATGACTAGAAGAGAAGAACTACTATAGAACTTAACGGATTTGATTGAAATTAACGAATTTGATATTTTAAGGATGGCCCACTAGTTTGAGTCCCATCCCATCAAGGTTAAGGAAGCTGAAAGCAAGATTTTTTTTAAATGATTTATTATTTTCTTGCTAGATACCTTTCAATTTAAGTGTTTTTTTCAGCCTAATTGAGATTATTTACTAGAGAGAGAGATTATTTTCCATGAATATCTGCTAGATTCTCGTATCTGTGTTTTTCAGCATCTTGTGAATAACGTACTACGTAATTAACTAACATCACAATTTGCATTTAACTAATTTCAGTATCACCTGTAAGTCTTGGGACGTGGATTGATGCCTTCAAATTGAATGAGTTGCCACCAGTGTCTTCCTTCTCAAAGCAAGTAACATCATATTCAGTTTACATCCGCCACAAAATTGCCAGTGAATTAGGAGTCAATATGGCGAAGAACTTGGAGTGGATTGGCCTCGTCACCCAACAAAAGATAGACAGAGTCATGTGAGATTTCAGAGCTCCATACATACCTTAGAAAATCCAAGAGATCATTATTAAGGTTCCATTATTTTCAAACCAATTGGATTGGGGGTCCATTCATTATGGATGGGCATGCCTACTGATTGTATACATTTACAAACTTGAACACCCCCTAAAACTAGGTGACTTCTCACTCTAATTAAATTAGATTAGGATTCTTTTATAACGTGTAATCTTCATTGTTTTAAATAGAATTAGTTTCCACAAAAAAAAATAGAATTAGCCTCACATATAAATAAGGATTTAATAACCATACATTATGAGTGTAAAATAATTTTATATAGTCATCCAATGATGTGTTATATTCATTAATTAACATCATTTAATGAGTTTAATGACATATAAGGTGTTATATTCATTAATTAATGTGACAAAATATTATTAAAAAATAATATAATAAACTGAAAGTGTAAGTGTATAATAATTAAACCCTATAAATAATACAAAAGTAAGAAAGAATGCTGCTGATGAATTCTTAAAAAACAGATAGCACAAGGAAAAACTCTTACATATTTAAGATTAAGACCGATGAAATTAAACAGAAGATATATTTTTTAAAATAAAAACAAATGCATGTTATAGGAGTATTAAAAATAAAAATATTGAATGAAATCGTTAGTTACGTTATGTTAAAATGAATGATTGAGATGACACGCTTTATAAAATAAAGTTGAAAGTGATTTAAAATTAATTTTTAAAACCGTTGATTTTATTTTACTACCATTTAAAACAAACATGCGAAGTGATGGCATGAGAATCGATTTGATGACGTTAAACCTTCACTGACAAATAGAACGTTGTAATAAATCTTATTCACTGTGATAAATTCAGACATCCGAAATGTGGTCGTTATTTATAAAAATAAATGAAAATAATCTTGGACAGTGTAGACATTGGTAGAGGACGATGGCGGCGAAGGCACTGATCCCGAACCCGAACCCGTTGCCACTGTAATTTGAGCTTAGAAACCTTACTCACTTTTGATATCGAACTTCCATACCTAATTCTTTGTTCAATTTTCAATCCCCACTCACATCGTAAGTTTCTCTTCTTTTTCTAGGGCTTCTTTCTGCGATCCAGCTCTATGTATACACAATGCCCACTTTTTTCATTGCAAATTCCTTATGCATAAATGTTTGATCAAATTAGAAGTCTTTACTATTCATTTCCTTTATAGAAAGCTTTTAGGAAACATGATTACAGAAACATTGAATCTCGTGCTGTTGATTTTTTCACAGGTTTTTTCTATCTGCTAAGCGAAGAAGATGAGGCTGTGATTCATAGTTGGAGTAGTGAGGGGGAGGGGGAAACTATCCACTTGCACAACCACAATGCGGTGGTTTCCGTTGAGTACAGCTACAAGCTCAGAAATGGAGCGGGACAGTGAGAAAAATAATGGTGCTATGGTGTATCTCAATATATATGATCTCACTCCCATCAACAATTATCTTTACATGTTTGGCCTTGGAATCTTTCATTCTGGTATACAAGGTTTGTCTATGTATCCCTTTATACTTCCTCTGTTGTAAATTTTTAATTTTTTAACCTTTTTCTGTTGTATTTTCTTATCTCTCTCTGGCTATTGTGGGACATCGTATGGTATCTTGGGAACTAACTGGGTTAAAGGTTGCAGTTAACCAGGAACCAAATCAAATTAATTTACAATTTACCATTACTCAATGATATTATGGTGCAATATTTGATAATTGTGAGTTTGTATTGTTATGTGATGTGATTTGGATTTCGTGGTGATATAAAAGGCAGCTGTTAGTTTGGCTCCTTTTTTCAGTAACTGAATTATTGAGGCTTTGCCCTTATATTCTCTCCTTTCTCTGCTGTGATTTCTCCCTCTTTTCTTGTTTTCATTTCTCTCTCTTGTCTTGATGTTTATAGTATGATTTGTTAGTTGTTGAGTTTTGGGATTATTTGTGGTCTTAATGTCCTTCAGTGATAAATATGATTCATGAAGAAACTAATAGAGTAATACATATTTTTGACAATCAAATGCTAGCATTCCACTATGGATGTATGTGCCATCTTCTGTCATGTTCACATGCTAAAGGCTTAACACACACTGTGTGTGTATAGGTGTTGCTGTTTTTGCAAATTTATAGTTATTATAGTTTAACAGAGAACAAAACTAAGTAACTTATACCTTCCTTTTATTTTTTGTTTTATGTTCATTTTCTAGTATCACAGTTATCTAGAGGCTGGCTAGTTACAGACTTGTTCATAACTATAAAGCGCTCTCTGGATACAGTGACCGAAGTTTGTTAAAAGTTCTATTTTACTAAGCTGGATAGGACTATATCCCTTGAACAACTCAATGACAACAAGTTTGGATGTATTGTTATGCCAATTTAGTAACATCTTGCAACAACTTATAGCTTATTATTTTCATGAACAGTGCATGGTATGGAATATGGCTTTGGAGCACATGAATACCCTAGTAGTGGTGTATTTGAGGTGGAACCTAGAAGCTGCCCTGGCTTCATCTTCAGACGATCAGTGTTGTTGGGCACCACTGATATGTCTGTCTCAGAATTCCGTTCTTTCATGGAGCACCTCTCTGCAAAATATCATGGAGACACTTATCATTTGATTGCCAAAAACTGTAACCATTTTACCGATGAAGTTTGCCAACAACTAACAGGAAATCCTATTCCTGGATGGGTAAATCGGCTGGCTCGTGTGGGTGAGAATCTTTCTGCTTGTGTATTCTTGTTGCACAAGTAATAATTTGATATTTTAATGTGACCTGCCATTCTGTTCTAGTTTTTGTTTTAATAAGAAGCATCCCTGCTTGCACCAAATATGAATTTCAGATCACTACGGAAATAGATTATGTAAGAATTTGAAGGGATTAACATGCAAGTATGCTTACTATTGGGCTTCATGTTGTGAATCTGGTGATTGCACATATTAGTTTTATTATCATCTGATCATGTGTGGCAACCTTTTAGGTTCGTTCTGCAATTGTCTTCTGCCAGAAAGCGTCCAGGTTGCTGCGGTTAGAAATGTCCCTGAGCGTCTTACATATGCTGGTAAGATACACAGACTAAAATATTAGCCAATTAGTTCACAGACTTGTATATTTTCTATCAGATTGTTTTTATTGGCTGGGCAAGAAAGAAAATATCTATCATGAATGGACACAGATAAACCTATTGTATTTTCCATATACAAAGTCCATTTTAATACATTCTAAGGAAAGAAGTTAAAGAAAAGTGCACTCCATTGCGAAACTAGAAGTAAACAGGGCTTCATTTCTTCCCTTGTGAAAATATAGATGGACTCATGTTTGACATTTTAAAGCACCTTGCTTAACTGTTGAACTATATATACTTTGAATTCTTGCAATGTCTCTGAGAGATCTCCTGCACAATTTGTGGTGGTGTTTTTGTAAAAAATATATCTGGTTGATGCATTATTCATTGGATCTTAGAATAATGGAATCTTGCCTCTATTCCCATCTCTTGATATTAACAAAATCATTAGGGGAAGGATCTAAATTTCTGTCATTGCAGATGATGATGGATCAGAATCTGATGGCCTTTCTCTGTCTGTCGAGAGTGAAGAGGAGGAACCCAATCACCGTCTGCTAACTGCACCGTCTGGTGATGTTGCCTTTCTAAAGGAAAAACCAGTTAGGATGGCACGGGAGCACCTATGATATTTATTGGTTTATCAATTTATCTTCAATTTCAATTTTTTGTTTTCTCCTTGTTCTCTTGGCTTGTATCCTATCTATGATCTTGGAGTTGAGTGTAACTAACAAGTTTCTCAACTAGAATATTTAAGACTCAAAATGCATGCTTTGCAGAACAAAGGCGATAATCTATTGTATATGTCTTGTATGCGTCAAAATAGACTGAAGTACAAACAGAAATGTTCAGGTATACTGTATATGTTATAAATCTGATTAAGTGACTCCTTTGCCAATCTGACTTTGTTCTCCCCTCTTGGCTCCTGCCAAGTGCCAACAATGTTGAGGTTACGTACAAAATGACAAATTCATGTAAATCTTCCGTCTGCACTTTTTTCTGAAACTGAAATTAAATAATTATAGATGTGATTTGGTCTTAGCATCAATTTGAACTGTCACGCAAAGGTGGATACTCTAATTTGCTTTTTGTACTGGCAACTTTTGTAAAGATAGACTCTTGATAAGTACGTAGAAGTGGGAGATCCTCATTCCTAAGAAACGTCATTAATGCTGGCATTTATTTTGCATTTCTCCTCATTTTCCCTTCTTTCTTTCTTCAAACAGGCACTGTTGGAGTTCTCCCGTTTTCTGCCTCACCCAAAATGAATGACCTGTTTATTTGCTAATATATTTCAGATTCAACAATTTAGGTTTCATTATGGATGATGAGTTCATGGAATTAAACGACTTTGGATTACATGTTAACATGCTTACATCTTCCTCCTAGGAAGTAAACACTGATCATGCCCTGGATTCTAACTATATTTCTAAGCTGATTAGGATGTACGGTTTTGGCTACTAAAAATCTGAGTGAGTTGCCAAGGAGGACTACTTCAAGTCAAGCAAATAAGCAAGAGATATTTAATAAGGACAGTGGATGAGGACTGAGTAGCAAGGGATTGCACAAGTCAACATTGAAGTTTAGACAGTTGGCATTATTTGTAAGTAGTTGATTCTAGCCGGTCCTTTAGAAAATTGGTCATTCTGTCTATCCCCACCCAAAATCAAGCATGTTGAAGCCCGTAAGAACCAAAGTCTTTTTATTTTTTTATGCAAACAGGTTGGTCCAAATAATATATGTTTAATTTTCCTTAAGTAAGGTCTCATTTTTGAGTCGTGTAAATGGTAAAATTTCTCTTTGGAGATCTAGCCTCAGCATGATATGGATGTAACAATTACCTCCCTTGGAAGATACCTTTGCTTAAAAAAAATGGCTCTAGGCGGCTGAAGCTTCTTGGCAAAGACTAGATTTACTTCTTTGTTCTTGGTCTTTAACCCCCCAACCACGTCCCTAATTAACAAAATGGAAAAAGTGTGCTTTATATATTCTATAGCCCTGGTAGACTTGACCTTGCGTCTTTCTGTATTCCCAACCCAAGTGATGGGTACACCCATCTTCCTCATTCTCTTCTGGGTTTTCAGCTTCCAAAGCTCTGTCATTGAGGTGCATTCCCAAGATGCTGGTCCTGACATCCGCTATCCATTTCACATAAAAGGTGAGCAGCCCCTCTATGAAGCCCTTCCTGGCTTTGAGCTGCTTCGCAAAAACAACTTCACCACTATCCACTTTCCATCTTATGGGGATTTGGTTGTCAAGTCCATTTCTTATGACACCAAAAAGATTGATCTTCTTGACCCAAAAAATTGTACCCACCAAGTCTTTCTTAACCTCAATCTCACACTCACACCGTTCCACCACTACAATGTTCTGAAAAACTACACATACCTCAATTGCTCCACTAGCCTTCCACCTCCTTTGATGGAGGTTCCATGTTTAAGTGCTTCAATTTATCATGTTTACACAGTTGACCCTGCACTGCCTGTGCCGGGTTCTTGTAAGGGAATCAAGACCGTTGCTATTCCTTTCAAATATAGCCCTTATCTCTCAGATAACAGTCTTGGTCTTAGATTAACATGGGACTTGCGTGAATCTGAATACAGCAAAGCAGGGAACCATACAAGATATTCCCACACAGCACGCAATACTGGTAAATTGAACTCAATTCCTTTTCTCTTGATCTCCTCTTGTTAGAAATTTGGATTGGACCTATTCAACATATACATCACATGAGTAGTTATGGCTTATGACGTTACTATTTCTTTAAATTATAATAGTAAATTAGTAATTATCTTTCGTCAATTTACATGGACAAATACTTTAGAGATTAAAATTTAAATATTCGTGAATGAATGAAAAATAATAATTTTACGGTACAAAATTGAGTGCAGAAAATGTGAGAAAGAGAGATAGAAACGAAAAAGAAAATCAAGAAAAAGAAAGTGAAAGATTTGATAACTAATATGATGGAAACAATAAGTATATAAGAAAGTGTAGAAATTTTGGTGTGAAAGAATCATTGTTGTTAGTGAATATCTAAATTTGTTTGATTTGAAAAAAATAATTTTTCTATTTTTTATTTTTATTTCTCATTTTGTTGTAAATACTATGAAAATATCAAGGGTGTTACGTTTTTTATAACAACGTTTCAACATGCGTGCAGTTTTGGGCCTCAGTATCTGTATCTTCGTGATGGCAACACTTATAAGCATAATAAAGGTTGGTATGTCCACGAGTAATTTCCATAAGAAAGAAGGGCAGTTGTTGCAGAGTCTTGCAGATTTCTAGCACACAGTATTAGCGAGGCAAGAAATACTACTTACTTTACATAGTAAAAGAAAAGAAGACTTTGAAACAGAGGAGTATTTTCAGATGCAACTCTCTCAGTTGCCAAATTTGGCTTTTTTTTTTTTTTTTCCAATTATCCATAGGTATTTTGTAGTGGTAGGGAATGACAGAGAAGGTCGCGATCGGCGAAAAACATGTGAATGTTAGTATCGGAGGAAATCATTTTCTTCTCCTGAACTAAACTATCTAATGTTGATATCTCTTTAAGTATATTTTTAAGGGAAATTCTAGGGTACCCTCTTGTGGTTTTTGTACCTTCTTTGATCATTTAATCAATTTTTCTCAACTTTTTTAAATGATTTTAGTATTTTTATACTTATAGGACAGTATTTAACTATTAGAATTTGTATTTTTAATTTTTGAAAAGACTTTTTGACCCCTAATAACTATTATCATGTATTTTTTATTGTATTCCCCCATTTTTTCACATTCTCATTTGCAATACACATGTGTCTCTTTTAAAATCTATTTTATGTCTTTGAAATAATTTAGGATGGAGTACACGACTTGTTCCTACGTAATTTTGGCCTATTTAATAAAAAAAAATTGACAAAAATGTACCAAAACCCTCTCTAACGGGAGGGTACCAAATTGCTACCATATTTTTAATTGTCCACCAAAAGAAAGAGTGTATTTTTAATTAAATTAGTAAAATTGTATTGTGTGAAAACCCAAAAAAAAAAAATGTGTGAATCTGACTATTTACTTTTTCAAATTCAATGAAAAAAAAATCTGAGTATTAATTCTCCCGGGCTGATGGCTTATCTCCGCTGCAACTTTTTGGTGTATATTTGTACATTAAATTATTTGTAATTTTTTATTTTTGAAAATTTTTTATTTATGATATAATTAGATTATTTGTTTTATTTTTTATTTTTATTTAATAAAAATGGTTCAATTACATCTCATCATCAAAATCAAGCATTTTCTTTCTTTATTAAAATGAACTCTAGGGATAAGTAAAATGAAAATCCGTCCCGATTTGTCTCATGAACATCCCTAGTACTAATTTACCATAAAATTATCAACATTTTATATCATTCAATCAAATGGACTTTAGGATAAGACTTTGTTGATGTATCTAGTTACGTGTCATTCATGTCGTAGTTGTGCCAATTAATCATAAAATTAATTTTTTTAAATATCATTTTAATAAATTTACCCTATGGTACTTTGTTAGTGTGTTGGATTTGTCACATGTCATTCATGTCACAATTAGGCAGATTCACCTTAAGATTATTATATATATATATATATCATTCAAATAGATGAAGTAATGAACCCTGTGATAGAATTTTATCAATGTATCCTATTCGTTACATGTCATTCATACTAGCTAGTTCATTTTAAATTTGTGATTTTATTATATTATTCAAGCAAATGGATGTCATGCCAAGATTTTGTTGGTATATCCCATTAATGTTGCCATTTTGCGAATCCAACCCTAATTATTTAGTTAGTACAATTGCCTCCCATTATATAAAGACCCTTATATTTCTAAATTCTATCAGCCTCTTATAAGTTGTTATTCTCCTCTCATTTTCTCTTTTAAACCTTTAAATCATTATGTTGGATAAGAATCCTTTAAAATGAGTTTGTTTTTAAAATGAGTGAGTAAAATTATATTTATCATTGACTTAATTTAAAAAGCATTGTAATCTCAATCCACAAATATCTAAGGGTGAATAATCTTTTATTTTCTCACTTTACATATAAATTCACTTTAGAGAAGCTTTTTTCCATTCTATTAGTCTCTCATATCTTTAAAAGTATTGATTTCATTGAAAAATTATTTCTGTAACCCAGTAAGTTATCTTTTCAACATTATTGACTTTATATTTGTGATGACATGATTTAGCAAATAGAGACATTTATACATCATACATGTATGGCAAGTTTATTAAAAAAAGGTATATTTGCAAGCCAAAAAAACTTTCATATCAAAATTTATTTTTCAACAATTTAAAGCAATCATATATATATATATATATATAGGTCTATTTAAATTCTTCCTTTAATATTATTTGTGTTTTTTTTTTTTTTTTGATGAATTCAGCTGGGTTTGACCATGGGAGGGAGAGGGATCTGGCCCTGGGGATAGGGGATCCAACTCTGTACATGGGCCATGATTAGTTGCTTAAATAATATTTATACCAGCCCAACCACATGAGCCCAAATTAAAAACATGTTGGTACTTGGCAGTGGGTTAATTTATCCATGACAATTTTACCAAAAAGATTATTATCCATGACAAAAAAAAAAAAATCATTCCGCTGAAACTGCCCCCACCCCGCACACGGTAATGCATCTTCAGAAAGTACTGATTGATGAGTTAAAGAAGGAAGCACAGGAGGCAGAGCGTAGTTGTATGTCAGTTACTCGTTATTAATTGTCATTTATGAATCATATCAACCATCTACCTCTTCACCCCAAACAATAACAGTGCTAGTTCATGTGTTGAGATTTTTTTTAAGAAAATGTAATTTTTTAAGTAACTTTCTGAGAGTTTTGAAAAGTGATTATTGTTAAAAATAAAATAATCTTCGTAAATTTAGTTTATTATTTAAAAATTTTAATTTTATTTATTAACTGATACTACAAAAGGATCGTTAATTGAATTTAACATTTTAATCAAATATAATTAAATTATTTAAACATATTAAAAGTATTTAATAATTTTCAATTCTTAATTTTCTTATACTAATTTTATTTTAAAATATAAAATATTTGTTGAAAATCCCTTTCTCCCTCTCGTTTTTCTTCATGGCACCAATCTCAACGCAACAAGTAACAGTTTCCTTTCTCGATAGCACACTCCCGTTCCCCTGTCCAACTGGAACTCTTGTTCGTACCAATCGCCCAACCATTTGCCGTTACTCACCAACACCACACCATGCCTCTTCCTTCACTATCCATTCTCTTCATCTTCACCTTCACCTTCGTTATCTTCCCCATCTCACACTCAATCCCCTTCATTGTTCTTCACGGTAATTTGACTTCTTCTTTATTTTCTATTTTTGTTTTTTTCAGTCTGCTTTTCTATCTGGTATACTCTTGTTGCTTTTCTCTAGCTCCTAACTTATGAAAGGTGCTTAATCGTTATTGAGTCCAGTTATGTGTTTTAAGATTTTCATTTCGTGTTATGCCATGACTACTGTACTGCGTGTGTGTTTGTTGAGATTGAGGACGATGTCTTGCTCTTGCTTGCCTTAGGATGCTAACTGATTGGTGGATATAAATTTGTTGGTTGTATTCTCTTGTTTCATTCTATTCATAATTATTGTCCTGATTCACTTCTGCCTCCAATTTTAGATGGATGCAGCATGTTGTAATCTATAATTTCCATACACTTATTTAAGAAAAGATTTCCTGTTTTTATTTACTATTAATTTTTAAGATATCACGTTTTCACTTTGTTCACAATTTTCTGGACAAATCTTTTGAAAATAGAAAAATAGGATAGATTTTATGTAATTATTATTAATGAAAGCAGGAAATTTCTTAAACCAAACGGGCATTCTTTGGACTTTTTTGAACATATGAACTTTATTTTTGGTTCTCCATACTCTTTACTAGCATTATACTTGTATTATAATGATTCTTGATGGCAGGAATTGGGGATCAGTGCTCTAACCGTGGAATGAAAAAATTCACCGAGGAATTGATCAGCTACTCCGGTGCTAAGGGATATTGCGTGTATGCTTCCATAACATTAATTTCCTCACCATATATGAAGGAATTTTGTTTGTTTTATGTTGCATTCATTTCTGCTATTTTCCATACCCTCTGTTAACATTTTATACTCAGATTGAAACTAGTAACTACTGTAATTTAGTTTTCATGACTAATGAAGTTTCCCTTATTCTTAGTGAGGTAGGCAATGGATGGTGGGATTCATGGTTTATGCCTTTGCAAAAGCAGGTAATACGTCAGAAAGATTTGCTATGTTGAAGGTATTGCAAGTGTTGAATATTTGTAACTTGTTTTGTTTTACATGTTTGCAGACTGAGATTGTTTGTGAAAAGGTGATAAAAAGATTCCTTCAGTATTGTGGTAACATTTCTCACCGTGCTTTTGAATTTAATCCTGCTACTACGGTCCCCACCATGTACAGGTGAAGAAAATGAAAGAATTGAATGAAGGATACAACATTGTTGGGCTCTCCCAGGTAAAGCATGAGAATTGCGATCTTTCTTTTCTTCCGGAATATGTTCATATAGATTGTCCTTTTTTTTCCTTTCTAGTATCAATGGTTGCTGAAGTTTGCTCTTTTTGAAAACATTTGAACTTTGCGAAGTCTTTAAATAAATCTTAGATGGGGTCAACAAAGTAGGTAAAACTGTTCATTTGTGGTTAAAACTGGTATTGAATGTAGGTTCTTAAGCTTTTTTAAATTTCAAACTCACCCAGTGAAGTTATATACATCATCTTAGTCATCATTCAACTTCATCAATGATCTCCTTCTAATGAATACCAAGTTATTGGTATTCCTCATCTTTCTTTTAGTGGCTGCAGACCTTCAAGCCCTTGTAGTATTTACATCCTTGATATAATTTTGTTTGTTCTTTTAGACTCAAGCTTTATGGAAAGGTGTCGATTACTGCAATTTGTAATGTTTTGCATAGGCCAAGTCCCATTGACAAAATATTTGGTGAAGCTTATTTCTCCACTTTTCCCTCTTTGCTTATGCATTTTTTGAGCATGTTTTCCAGCAAGTTCTGATAGTGTATTATACATGTCACGCCATTTAGTTACTTTTGTTACTGAAAACAGGGATTGATATAATAATATCAGGGCAGATGACCTATCTCCAATCTTTCTTTACCTTTTACTTTTTTTCTCCATTCCAAGGAATGTTACTTAGCTACTTAATGACATAATTCATCTCACATATGCTTCTTTTTGTAACTTTTCATCTTTTGTGCTTCATTCTTAAATTTTCCTTGCCTTACAGGGAAACTTAATTGGTCGAGGTGTTGTAGAATTTTGTGAAGGAGGCCCTCCAGTAAGAATCTATAATTTTACAAGTGCATTTCTTTTCTTAATATTTAAACTTATTGCTTTATCTTTGTTTCTGGCTTTCTACATTTATAAATAAAGAGAAAAAAGATTGTGCACTGACAGTGTAAAAAATTTTACACTGACAGTTAATCACAACCCTTAATTTATGGTGAGTTTGTTGACTTTAAATATAAGGGGAAATATAGTAGAAAATAATGATTTCCATCAAGTATTGACTAGAAGTCTTCTCCATAATTTACAGGTAATAACTAAAATTATATGTTTCGCCTGCTCTAAAGTGGAGTTTAGTATAGAGGGGAAAGTAACCATTGATGAGAAAATTAAGAGAGTTGATTCTAGTATATCCATAGTTTGTTGTTCATGTGCGTATATTTTTCTATAAATCAATCGTCGACTTTCTCATCAATGGTTGAGATTCCATATTTTTCCCTCTAAAATGACAACCAAATCGTAAGTTATTAACTTATTATCTTTGTTTCACCTATCTTACGCATTTTGTTTTACAACTGCAGGGTGCAGAATAACTTTTTTGTTTATAGCTATGTGATTTCATCTTTCATTTATTTTCTCATTATGATGCTAGAAACCAAATTCTTTATTTGGTATAAGAAATGGAAATGCTTTGAAGAAATATTAATTTACTTCCTTGTTCTGCTTATCTTTCTTGCCTCTGTGTAATCCATTTTCTCTTTTCAATGCTTGTATTGTTCTTCGCTGTGCATTTTGTCTCTCTACAAAATCCCTTCCCTTGTCAACTTATTCATGAGATTCTCTTCCTTCTTATTATTGTTGGAACAGGTTAAAAACTTTATCTCTTTAGCAGGCCCTCATGCTGGTACTGCTTCAGTTCCATTATGTGGTGTGAGTATCATTGTGGCTTTCCAACATGATGCCTTTATAATTTCTTTGTGTTGTGGACTTATGGTATTGATTTTGGAAATACTGCATGATATATTGTAAATTTACTTGGTGCTGGCACCATGCCATACTTGAATTGAATCATTCCCGCTGGAGTCAAATCCTATGAGTTTCTGTAGTATTTACTAAACTTGAGTCAATGGTATAGCAGAGATGACTGTATACAAGGATGAGTGTCAAACTCTCAAGTAAGAAAAGAAAATAGAAGTAGCCCTGGCAATTTGAGAGGCCTGGTTCTCTCCCACCCTTTGCCATCTCACTTCTTTCCTCACTATTCTTCATAGCTTAATTAATTTTGTCCTTGACAATAGAAAGTAGGAGAGAGTGGGAGGGAAAAGGTGATTTATTTTTTTCAACCCAAAATGCTCTTATATTAACAGTGTTGTAGTTCATATCTTTGATATGATAGGGGACTAAAAATCAAGTATATTTTCTTGGCTTAAATTTCTTTTATAGCATGAAAGAGAGTGAAACCATTTGCCATGTACTTTAGATTTATTATTTAGGCAATGCCATGTGCTATGGTTTGTGAAATATTGCGGTGTCTCAGAAAATTATTGGTCATGTAGCTATTGCCCACAAAAGAACAGAGTATAAGAATTTAATCTATATTAAAAATTTATTTTGCCTAATTCTGATGGTGTTGAATGGTTTGATGTTTCTACAGTCAGGTATCTTTTGTGTTATTGCAGACAATCTCATCAAGGGACCGATTTACAGTAGCTATATTCAAGTATTCTTCTTATCTTTTATTTATTTTCTCTTTTGCCTGACATCCTCTATGTTTATTTTTAAGTTTTGCAGTATTTCCCGTCTTTTCCTTCTACAACATATTTGCATTCCCCAGAATTTATTATCTCATAATGTTTCTGAGGTACCTGAATTCAAAAATTGCAGGAAAACCTAGCTCCTAGTGGATATCTTAAATTACCAAATGTGAGTATATTAATCTTTGTTAAATAGTTAAGAAGATATTGAGTAATAAGTAATAACTGATGGCTTACTTCTCTAACAAGTATAAATTGAGTAATGAAATGTCACTTGTTTGTG